>OY293413.1:47642510-48117620 GCA_958502065.1 Chrysolina americana
TTTGGACAATACGGGACACGTTGGGACAAGTCGGTACAAGTCAGGACGAGTCGGAACAAGTCAGGACAAGTCGGGACAAGTCAGAACAAGTCGGGACAAGTCGGGACAATCCGGACAAGTCGGGACAAGTCGAGACAAGTCGGAACAAATCGAAACAAGTCGAAAAAAGTCGAAAGAAGTCGGGACAAGTCAGGACAAATCGGGACAAGTCGGGACAAGTCGGGATGAGACGTGACATGTCAGAACAAGTCGGGACAAGTCGGGACAAGACGTGACAAATCAGAACAAGTCGGTACAAGTCGGGACAAGTCGGGATAAGTCGTGACAAGTCAGGACAAGTCAGGACAAGTCGGGACAAGTCAGGACAATTCGGGACAAGTCGGGACAAGTCGAGACAAGTTTGGACAATCTGGAACAGGTCGGGACAAGTCGGTACAAGTCTGGACAAGTCATGACAAGTCGGTTCAATTCGGGAAAAGTTTGGACAATACGGGACACGTTGGGACAAGTCGGTACAAGTCAGGACGAGTCGGAACAAGTCGGGACAAGTCAGGACAAGTCAGGACATGTCGGGACAAGTTTGTACAATAAGTGTCAAGTCGGGACAAGTTTGGACAATAAGGGACAAGTCGGTACAAGTCGGGACAAGTCGGTACAAGTCGGGACAAGTTTGGACAATCCGGGACAAGTCGAGACAAGTCGGGACAAGTCGATACAAGTCGTGACAAGTCAGGAAAAGTCAGGACAAGTTCGACACAAGTCGAAACAAGTCGGGACAAGTCAGGACAAGTCGAGACAAGTTGGAACAAGTCGAAACAAGTTGGGACAATCCGGACAAGTCGGGACAAGTCGGTACAAGTCGGGACAAGTCGGGACAAGTTGGGAAAATCCGGGGCAAGTCGGGACAAGTCGTTACAAGTCGGGACAAATCGGTACAAATCGGTACAAGTCGGGACAAGTCAGAACAAGTCGAGACAAGTTGGGACAAGTCGAAACAAGTTGGGACATCTCGGGACAAGTCGGAACAAGTCGGAACAAGTCGAGACAAGTCGGAACAAGTCGGTACAAGTCGGGACAAGTCGGAACAAGTTGGGACAATCCGGGACAAGTCGGTACAAGTTGGGACAATCCGGGACAAGTCGAGACAAGTCGGTACAAGTCGGGACAAATCGGGACAAGTCGGGACAAGTCAGGACAAGTCAGGACATGTCGGGACAAGTTTGTACAATAAGTGACAAGTCGAGACAAGTTTGGACAATAAGGGACAAGTCGGGACAAGTCGGTACAAGTCGGGACAAGTCGGTACAAGTCGGGACAAGTTTGGACAATCCGGAACAAGTCGAGACAAGTCGGGACAAGTCGATACAAGTCGTGACAAGTCAGGACAAGTCAGGACAAGTTGGGACAAGTCGAAACAAGTTGGGACATCTCGGGACAAGTCGGAACAAGTCGAGACAAGTCGGAACAAGTCGGTACAAGTCGGGACAAGTCGGAACAAGTTGGGACAATCCGGGACAAGTCGGGACAAGTCGGTACAAGTTGGGACAATCCGGGACAAGTCGAGACAAGTCAGGACAAGTCGGGACAAGTCGGGACAAGTTGGGACAAGTCAGGACAAGTCAGGACATGTCGGGACAAGTTTGTACAATAAGTGACAAGTCGGGACAAGTTTGGACAATAAGGGACAAGTCGGGACAAGTCGGTACAAGTCGGGACAAGTCGGTACAAGTCGGGACAAGTTTGGACAATCCGGGACAAGTCGAGACAAGTCGGGACAAGTCGATACAAGTCGTGACAAGTCAGGACAAGTCAGTACAAGTCGACACAAGTCGAAACAAGTCGGGACAAGTCAGGACAAGTCGAGACAAGTTGGGACAAGTCGAAACAAGTTGGGACAATCCGGACAAGTCGGGACAAGTCGGTACAAGTCGAGACAAGTCGGGACAAGTTGGGAAAATCCGGGGCAAGTCGGGACAAGTCGTTACAAGTCGGGACAAATCGGTACAAATCGGTACAAGTCGGGACAAGTCTGGACAAGTTGGGACATGTAGGGACAAGTCAAGACAAGTCGGGACAAGTCGGAACAAGTCTTGACAAGTCAGGACATGGCGTGACAAGTTAGAACAAGTCAAAACAAGCCGGGACAAGTCGGGACAAGTCTGGAAAAGTCAGTACAAGTCGGGACATGGCGTGACAAGTTAGAACAAGTCAGAACAAGCCGGGACAAGTCGGGACAAGTCTGGAAATGTCGAGACAAGTCGGGACAAGTCAGTACAAGTCGGGACATGGCGTGACAAGTTAGAACAAGTCAGAACAATCCGGGACAAGTCGGGACAAGTCGGAACAAGTCAGGACAAGTCGGGACATAGCGTGACAAGTTAGAACAAGTCAGAACAAGCCGGAACAAGTCGGGACAAGTTAGAACAAGTCAGAACAAGCCGGGACAAGTCGGAACAAGTCGGAACAAGTCAGGACAAGTCGAGACATGGCGTGACAAGTTAGAACAAGTCAGAACAAGCCGGGACAAGTCGGGACAAGTCTGGACAAGTCGGGATAAGACGTGACATGTCAGACCAAGTCGGGACAAGTCGGGACAAGTCAGGACAAGTCGGGACAAGTCGGGACAAGTCAGGGCGAGTCGAGAAATGTCGGGACAAGTTTGGACAATAAGGGACAAGTCGGAACAAGTTTGGACAATGAGGGACAAGTCAGGACATGTCGGGACAAGTCGGTACAAGTCGGGACAAGTTTGGACAATTCAAGACAAGTTGGGACAAGTCGGAACAAGTCGGTACAAGTCGGGACATATTTGGACAATCCGGGACAAGTTGTGACAAGTCAGGACAAGACAGGACAAGTCGAAACAAGTCGAAACAAGTCGGGACAAGTCGTGACAAGTCAGGACAAGTCAGGACAAGTCAGGACAAGTCGGGACAAGTCGGGACAAGTCGGGACAAGTCGGGACAAGTGGGGACAAGTCGGGATAAGACGTGACGTGTCAGAACAAGTCGGGACTAGTCGGGACAAGTCGGGACAAGTCGGGACAAGTCGGGACAAGTCAGGACAAGTCGAGAAATGTCGGGACAAGTTTGGACAATAAGGGACAAGTCGGGACAAGTTTGGACAATAAGGGACAAGTCGGGACAAGTCGGGACAAGTCGGTACAAGTCGGGACAAGTCAGTACAAGTCGGGACAAGTTTGGACAATCCAAGAAAAGTTGGGACAAGTCGGAACAAGTTGGTACAAGTCGGGACATGTTTGGACAACCTGGGACAAGTCGTGACAAGTCAGGACAAGTCGAAACAAGTCGAAACAAAACGGGACAAGTCCGAACAAGTCAGGACAAGTCAGAACAAGTCAGGACAAGTTAGGACAAGTCAGGACAAGTCGGGACAAGTCGGGACAAGTTTGGACAATCTGGGACAGGTCGGGACAAGTCGGTACAAGTCTGGACAAGTCGGTTCAAGTCGGGAAAAGTTTGGACATTACGGGACACGTTGGGACAAGTCGAGACAAGTCGGGACATTTCGGGACAGGTCGGGACAAGTCGGTACAAGTCTGGACAAGTCGGTTCAAATCGGGAAAAGTTTGGACAATACGGGACACGTTGGGACAAGTCGGTACAAGTCGGGACAATCCGGGACAAGTCGGTACAAGTCGGGACAAGTCGGTACAAGTCGGGACATGTTTGGACAATCCGGGACAAGTCGAGACAAGTCGGGACAAGTCGGGACAAGTCGGGACAAGTCGTGACAAGTCAGGACGAGTCGGAACAAGTCAGGACAAGTCGGGACAAGTCGAAACAAGACGTGACAAGTCAGAACAAGTCGGGACAAGTCGGGACAAGTCGGGACAAGTCGGGACAAGTCGGGACAAGTCGGGACAAGTCAGGACAAGACAGGACAAGTCGAGACAAGTCGGGACAAGTCGGGACAGGTCGGGACAAGTCGGTACAAGTCTGGACAAGTCGGTTCAAGTCGGGAAAAGTTTGGACAATACGGGACACGTTGGGACAAGTCGGTACAAGTCGGGACAATCCGGGACAAGTCGGTACAAGTCGGGACAAGTCGGTACAAGTCGGGACATGTTTGGACAATCCGGGACAAGACGGGACAAGTCGGGACAAGTCGGGACAAGTTTGGACAATCCGGGACAAGTCGGGACAAGACGGAACAAGTCACGACAAGTCAGGAAAAGTCGGGACAAGACATGTCGGAACAAGTCGGGACTTTTGGGTCGGGTCGAGGAAAATATTATTGTAAATATATCTTTTGATAGAATCATTTTGAATTTCAAATAATTCTGGACTTTTCACCAGGGCTCCTTACCCAGACATTTTATCCTGATTTCATTTGGACATTTTACACGGAATTTTCACCTGGACTTCTTCACCCAGACTTTCTTCTTGGAATTTTATTTGGATTTCTTTGAAGTAGTTTGTGAAAAAGAATCAAAATTACAAAAAAAAAAACTAAAGATTTTAATATTTGTTTCAAATATTTCAGCAAAAATTCAATAATCAAAAAATTTCAAAAAATATTTTTTGTCAGATTTTTTTTAATTTTATCAAAATTGTGAACTGAAACAACTTTCACAATCCAATTTCTATTCAAGAAGAATCAAAAAAGTATCTCATTAAACACAGAATTGAAATAAAAAAGTTTTGAAAAAAAAAATCTTGGAAAATTACTTTTTTCACAAAGAAAATATTGAGTCAGTCAATTTCTGAATATTTTGGTATCGAATCATCTCGCCAAAATTTTTCATAACGGCAAGAAATTTATTTTTTTTTTTCTGAAAAAAAAATTCACTTCACAAGGTCAAATCGAGTCAATGTTATGGCACTAATATTCATCTTATCGTATTGGACTCTATTCGCAATTAGGTCGGGTCGGGTAGGGTCGGGAAATAAGCTTTCAGATTTTTTGTCAATCCAAAAAATATTATGAACCATAACAAATGTGACAAGTCGGGACAAGTTGGGACAAATCGGGACAAGTCTGGACAAGTCAGGACAAGTTGGAACAAATCGGGACCAGCCAGGATATTTTGAAAAAAATTAAAGCTACAAAAATTTTATGAACAAAAAATTTGATTTTTTTTTTTTATATTTCAGCCAAAATTTAAACAGTTTTGAGAAAATAAGCTTACAGATTTTTTGTCAATCCAACCAAAATTATGAACCAAAACAAGTATGACAATCAATTTTTGTTCGATCTGAAATTGACAAGTCGAGACAAGTCGGGACAAGTATGGACAAGTCGGGACAAGTCAGGACAAGTCGGGAAAAGTCGAAACAAGTCGGGACAAGTCGGGACAAGTCGGTACAAGTCGGGAAAAGTCGGGACAAGTCGGGACAAGTTTGATCAATCCGGGACAAGTCGGGATAAGTCGGGACAAGTCGGGACAATTCGGTACAAGTCGGGACAAGTTTGGACAATCCGGGACAAGTCGGGACAAGTCGGTACAAGTCGGGACAAGTCGGTACAAGTCGGAACAAGTTTGGAAAAGTCGGGACAAGTCGGGACAAGAAGGGACAAGTTTGGACAATCCGGGACAAGTCGGGACAAGTCAGGACGAGTCGGAACAAGTCAGGACAAGTCGGGACAAGTCGAGACAAGACGTGACAAGTCAGAACAAGTCGGGACAAGTCGGAACAAGTCGTGACAAGTCGGTACAAGTCGGGACAAGTCGGAACAAGTCGGGACGAGTAGGTACAAGTTAGGACAAGTCAGGACAAGTCGGGATAAGTCGGGACAAGTTGGGACAAGTCAGGACAATTCGGGACAGGTCGGGACAAGTCCGGACAAGTTGGGACAAGACGTGACAAATCAGAACAAGTCGGGACAAGTCGAGAAAAGTCGGGACAAGTCGGGACAAGTCGGGACAAGTCGTGACAAGTCGGTACAAGTCGGGACAAGTCGGTACAAGTCGGGACAAGTTTGGACAAACCAGGACAAGTCGGGACAAGTCGGTACAAGTTGGGACAAGTCGGGACAAGTCAGGACAAGTCGGGACAAGTCGAGACAAGTCGGGACAAATCGAAACAAGTCAGGACAAGTCGAAAAAAGTCGAAAGAAGTCGGGACAAGTCAGGACAAGTCGGGACAACTCGGGACAAGACGTGACAAGACGGGACAAGTCGGGACAAGTTTGGACAATCCGGGACAAGTCGGGACAAGTCGATACAAGTCAGGACGAGTCAGAACAAGTCAGGACAAGTCGGGACAAGTCGGGACAAGACGTGACATGTCAGAACAAGTCGGGACAAGTCGGGACATGTCGGGACAAGTCGGGACAAGTCGGGACAAGTCGGGACAAGTCGGGACAAGTCAGGACAAGTCGAGAAATGTCGGGGCAAGTGTGGACAATAAGGGACAAGTCGGGACAAGTTTGGACAATAAGGGAAAAGTCGGGACAAGTCGGTACAAGTCGGGACAAGTCGGTACAAGTCGGGACAAGTCGGTACAAGTCGGGACGAGTTTGGACAATCCAAGACAAGTTGGGACAAGTCGGAACAAGTCGGTACAAGTCGGGACATGTTTGGACAATCCGGGACAAGTCGTGACAAGTCAGGACAAGTCAGGACAAGTCGAAACAAGTCGAAACAAGTCGGGACAAGTCGGGACAAGTCAGGACAAGTCAGGACAAGTCAGAACAAGTCGGTACAAGTCGGGACAAGTCGTGACAAGTCAGGACAAGTCAGGACAAGACGGGACAAGTCGGGACAAGTCGGGACAAGTCGGGACAAGTCGGGACAAGTTTGGACAATCTGGGACAGGTCGGGACAAGTCGGTACAAGTCTGGACAAGTCGGGACAAGTCGGTTCAAGTCGGAAAAAGTTTGGACAATACGGGACACGTTGGGACAATTCGGTACAAGTTGTGACAATCCGGGACAAGTCGGTACAAGTCGGGACAAGTCGGTACAAGTCGGGACAAGTTTGGACAATCTGGGACAAGTCGGGACAGTTCGGGACAGGTCGGGACAAGTCGGTACAAGTCTGGACAAGTCGGTTCAGGTCGGGAAAAGTTTGGAAAATACGGGACACGTTGGGACAAGTCGGTACAAGTCGGGACAATCCGTGACAAGTCGGTACAAGTCGGGACAAGTCGGTACAAGTCGGGACATGTTCAGACAATCCGGGACAAGTCGAGACAAGTCGGGACAATTCGGGACAAGTCGGGACAAGTCGTGACAAGTCAGGACAAGTCAGAACAAGTCGGGACATGTCTGGACAAGACGAGACATGTCGGGACAAGTCGGTACAAGTCAGGACAAATTTGGACAATCCGGGACAAGTCGGGACAAGTCGGGACAAGTCGAAACAAGTCGAAACAAGTCGGGACAAGTCGGGACAAGTCAGGACAAGTCAGAACAAGACGGGACAAGTTAGGACAAGTCGGGATAAGACGTGACGTAACAGAACAAGTCGGGACAAGTCGGGACAAGTCGGGACAATTCGGTACAAGTCGGGACAATTTTGGACAATACGGGACAAGTCGGTAACAGTCAGTACAAATCGGGACAAGTTTGGACAATCCGGGACAAGTCGGGACAAGTCGGTACAAGTCGGGACAAGTCGGTAAATGTCAGGACAAGTCAAGACAAGTCAAGACAAGTCGAAACAAGTCGAAACAAGTTGGGACAAGTCGGGACAAGTCAGGACAACTCAGAACAAGTCGGGACATGTCTGGACAAGACGAGACAAGTCGGGACAAGTCGGTACAAGTCAGGACAAGTTTGGACAATCCGGGACAAGTCGGGACAAGCCGGGACAAGTCGAAACAAGTCGAAACAAGTCGGGACAAGTCGGGACAAGTCAGGACAAGTCAAAACAATTCGGGACAAGTTAGGACAAGTCGAGACAAGTCGGGATAAGACGTGACGTGTCAGAACAAGTCGGGACAAGTCGGGACAATTCGGTACAAGTCGGGACAAGTTTGGACAATACGGGACAAGTCGGTTACAGTCAGTACAAGTCGGGACAAGTTTGGACAATCCGGGACAAGTCGGGACAAGTCGGTACAAGTCGGGACAAGTCGGTAAATGTCAGGACAAGTCAAGACAAGTCAAGACAAGTCGAAACAAGTCGAAACAAGTTGGGACAAGTCGGGACAAGTCAGGACAACTCAGAACAAGTCGGGACATGTCTGGACAAGACGGGACAAGTCGGTACAAGTCAGGACAAGTTTGGACAATCCGGGACAAGTCGGGACAAGTCGGGACAAGACGTGACATGTCAGAACAAGTCGGGACAAGTCGGGACAAGTCGGGACAAGTCGGTACAAGTCGGGACAAGTCGGAAAAAGTCGGGACAAGTCGGCACAAGACGTGACATGTCAGAACAAGTCGGGACAAGTCGGGACAAGTCGGGACAAGTCGGGACAAGTCGGGACAAGTCAGGACAAGTCGAGAAATGTCGAAACAAGTTTGGACAATAAGGGACAAGTCGGGACAAGTTTGGACAATAAGGGACAAGTCGGGACAAGTCGGTACAAGTCGAGACAAGTCGGTACAAGTCGGGACAAGTTTGGACAATCCAAGACAAGTTGGGACAAGTCGGAACAAGTCGGTACAAGTTGGGACATGTTTGGACAATCCGGGACAAGTCGTGACAAGTCAGGACAAGTCAGGACAAGTTGAAACAAGTCGAAACAAGTCGGGACAAGTCGGGACAAGTCAGGACAAGTCAGAACAAGTCAGGACAAGTTAGGACAAGTCGGTACAAGTCGGGACAAGTCGAGACGAGTCGGGACAAGTTTGGACAATCTGGGACAGGTCGGGACAAGTCGGTATAAGTCTGGACAAGTCGGGACAAGTCGGTTCAATTCGGGAAAAGTTTGGACAATACGGGACACGTTGGAACAAGTCGGTACAAGTCGGGACAATCCGGGACAAGTCGGTACAAGTCGGGACAAGTCGGTACAAGTCGGGACATGTTTAAACAATCCGGGACAAGTCGAGACAAGTCGGGACAAGTCGAGACAAGTCGGGACAAGTCATGACAAGTCGGGACAAGTCGGTACAAGTCGGTACAAGTCAGGACAAGTCGGTAAAAGTCGGGACAAGTCAGGAAAAGTCGGTTATATTTCAGCCAAAATTTAAACAGTTTTGAGAAAATAAGCTTACAGATTTTTTGTCAATCCAACCAAAATTATGAACCAAAACAAGTGTGACAATCAATTTTTGTTCGAACTGAAATTGACAAGTCGGAACAAGTCGGGACAAGTATGGACAAGTCAGGACAAGTCGACACAAGTCGAAACAAGTCGGGACAAGTCAGGACAAGTCGAGACAAGTTAAGACGAGTCGAAACAAGTTGGGACAATGCGGACAAGTCGGGACAAGTCGGTACAAGTCGGGACAAGTCGGGACAAGTTGGGAAAATCCGGGGCAAGTCGGGACAAGTCGTTACAAGTCGGGACAAATCGGTACAAATCGGTACAAGTCGGGACAAGTCTGGACAAGTCGGGACATGTAGGGACAAGTCAAGACAAGTCGGGACAAGTCGGAACAAGTCAGGACAAGTCGGGACATGGCGTGACAAGTTAGAACAAGTCAAAACAAGCCGGGACAAGTCTGGAAAAGTCAGTACAAGTCGGGACATGGCGTGACAAGTTAGAACAAGTCAGAACAAGCCGGGACAAGTCGGGACAAGTCTGGACAAGTCGAGACAAGTCGGGACAAGTCAAAACAAGTCGGGACATGGCGTGACAAGTTAGAACAAGTCAGAACAATCCGGGACAAGTCGGGACAAGTCGGAACAAGTCAGGACAAGTCGGGACATGGCGTGACAATTTAGAACAAGTCAGAACAAGCCGGAACAAGTCGGGACAAGTTAGAACAAGTCAGAACAAGCCGGGACAAGTCGGAACAAGTCGGAACAAGTCAGGACAAGTCGAGACATGGCGTGACAAGTTAAAACAAGTCAGAACAAGCCGGGACAAGTCGGGACAAGTCTGGACAAGTCGGAATAAGACGTGACATGTCAGACCAAGTCAGACAAGTCGGGACAAGTCAGGACAAGTCGGTACAAGTCGGGACAAGTCAGGACGAGTCGAGAAATGTCGGGACAAGTTTGGATAATAAGGGACAATAAGGGACAAGTTTGGACAATGAGGGACAAGTCAGGACATGTCGGGACAAGTCGGTACAAGTCGGGACAAGTTTGGACAATTCAAGACAAGTTGGGACAAGTCGGAACAAGTCGGTACAAGTCGGGACATATTTGGACAATCCGGGACAAGTTTTGACAAGTCAGGACAAGACAGGACAAGTCGAAACAAGTCGAAACAAGTCAGGACAAGTGGGGACAAGTCGGTATAAGACGTGACGTGTCAGAACAAGTCGGGACAAGTCGGGACAAGTTGGGACAAGTTGGGACAAGTCGGGACAAGTCGGGACAAGTCAGGACAAGTCGAGAAATGTCGGGACAAGTTTGGACAATAAGGGACAAGTCGGGACAAGTTTGGACAATAAGGGACAAGTCGGGACAAGTCGGTACAAGTCGGGACAAGTCAGTACAAGTCAGAACAAGTTTGGACAATCCAAGAAAAGTTGGGACAAGTCGGAACAAGTTGGTACAAGTCGGGACATGTTTGGACAACCTGGGACAAGTCGTGACAAGTCAGAACAAGTCGAAACAAGTCGAAACAAAACGGGACAAGTCGGGACAAGTCAGGACAAGTCAGAATAAGTCAGGACAAGTTAGGACAAGTCAGGACAAGTCGGGACAAGTCGGGACAAGTTTGGACAATCTGGAACAGGTCGGGACAAGTCGGTACAAGTCTGGACAAGTCGGTTCAAGTCGGGAAAAGTTTGGACAATACGGGACACGTTGGGACAAGTCGAGACAAGTCGGGACATTTCGTGACAGGACGGGACAAGTCGGTACAAGTCTGGACAAGTCGGTTCAAATCGGGAAAAGTTTGGACAATACGGGACACGTTGGGACAAGTCGGTACAAGTCGGGACAATCCGGGACAAGTCGGTACAAGTCGGGACAAGTCGGTACAAGTCGGGACATGTTTGGACAATCCGGGACAAGTCGAGACAAGTCGGGACAAGTCGGGCCAAGTCGTGACAAGTCAGGACAAGTCAAGACAAGTCGAAACAAGTCGAAACAAGTTGGGACAAGTCGGTACAAGTCAGGACAAGTCAGAACAAGTCGGGACATGTCTGGACAAGACGGGACAAGTCGGGACAAGTCGGTACAAGTCAGGACAAGTTTGGACAATCCGTGACAAGTCGGGACAAGTCGGGACAAGTCGGGACAAGTCGGTACAAGTCGGGACAAGTCGGAACAAGTCGGGACGAGTTGCGACAAGTTAGGACAAGTCAGGACAAGTCAGGACAAGTCAGGACAAGTCAGGACAAGTCAGGACAAGTCGAGAAATGTCGGGACAAGTTTGGACAATAAGGGACAAGTCGGGACAAGTTTGGACAATAAGGGACAAGTCAGTACAAGTCGGGACAAGTCAGTACAAGTCGGGACAAGTTTGGACAATCCAAGAAAAGTCGGGACAAGTTGGGACAAGTCGGGACAATTCGGGACAGATCAGGACAAGTCCGGACAAGTCGGGACAAGACGTGACAAATCTGAACAAGTAGGGACAAGTCGAGACAAGTCGGGACAAGTCGGGACAAGTCGGGACAAGTCGGTTAAGGTCGGGACAAGTCGGTACAAGTCGGGAAAAGTTTATACAAACCGGGACAAGTCGGGACAAGTCGGTACAAGTTGGGACAAGTCGGTACAAGTCAGGACAAGTCGGGACAAGTCGAGACAAGTCGGGACAAATCGAAACAAGTCAGGACAAGTCGAAAAAAGTCGAAAGAAGTCGGGACAAGTCAGGACAAGTCGGGACAAGTCGGGACAAGTCGGGACAAGTCGGGACAAGTGGGGACAAGTCGAGATAAGACGTGACGTGTCAGAACAAGTCGGGACAAGTCGGGACAAGTCGGGACAAGGTAGGACAAGTCGGGACAAGTCAGGACAAGTCGAGAAATGTCGGGACAAGTTTGGACAATAAGGGACAAGTCGGGACAAGTTTGGACAATAAGGGACAAGTCGGTACAAGTCGGGACAAGTCAGTACAAGTCGGGACAAGTTTGGACAATCCAAGAAAAGTTGGGACAAGTTGGAACAAGTTGGTACAAGTCGGGACATGTATGGACAATCCAAGACAAGTCAGAACAAGTCGGGACAAGTTAGGACAAGTCGGTACAAGTCGGGACAAGTCGTGACAAGTCAGGACAAGTCGGGACAAGTCGGGACAAGTCGGGACACAAGTTTGGACAATCTGGGACAGGTCGGGACAAGTCGGTACAAGTCTGGACAAGTCGGGACAAGTCTGTTCAAGTCGGAAAAAGTTTGGACAATACGGGACACGTTGGGACAAGTCGGTACAAGTTGTGACAATCCGGGACAAGTCGGTACAAGTCGGGACAAGTCGGTACAAGTTGGGACAAGTTTGGACAATCCGGGACAAGTCGAGACAAGTCGGGACAAGTCGGGACAGGTCGGGACAAGTCGTTACAAGTCTGGACAAGTCGGTTCAAGTCGGAACAAGTCGGGACATGACGTGATAAGTTAGAACAAGTCGGGACATGTGGGGACAAGTCAAGACAAGTCGGGACAAGTCGGAACAAGTCAGGACAAGTCGGGAAATGGCGTGACAAGTTAGAACAAGTCAGAACAAGCCGGGACAAGTCGGGACAAGTCTGGACAAGTCAGTAAAAGTCGGGACATGGCGAGACAAGTTAGAACAAGTCAGAACAAGCCGGGACAAGTCGGGACAAGTCTGGACAAGTCGAGGCAAGTCAGTACAAGTCGGGACATTGCGTGACAAGTTAGAACAAGTCAGAACAAGCCGAGACAGGTCGGGGCAAGTCGGAACAAGTCAGGACAAGTCGGGACATGGCGTGACAAGTTAGACCAAGACAGAACAAGCCGGAACAAGTCAGGACAAGTTAGAACAAGTCAGAGCAAGCCGGGACAAGTCGGGACAAGTCGGAACAAGTCAGGACAAGTCGAGACATGGCGTGACAAGTTAGAACAAGTCAGAACAAGCCGGGACAAGTCGGGACAAGTCTGGACAAGACGGCACAAGTCGGGACAAGTCTGGACAAGACGGGACAAGACGGGACAAGTCTGGACAGGTCAGGACAAGTTTGGACAATGCGGGACAAGTCGGGACAATCCGTGACAAGTCGGGACAAGACGGAACAAGTCACGACAAGTCCGGAAAAGTCGGGACAAGACATGTCGGAACAAGTCGGGACTTTTGGGTCGGGTCGAGGAAAATTTTATTGTAAATATATCTTTTGATAGAATCATTTTGAATTTCAAATAATTCTGGACTTTTCACCAGGGCTCCTTACCCAGACATTTTATCCTGATTTCATTTGTACATTTTACACGGAATTTCCACCTGGACTTCTTCACCCAGACTTTCTTCTTGGAATTTTATTTGGATTTCTTTGAAGTAGTTTGTGAAAATAAATCAAAATTACAAAAAAAAACTAAAGATTTTATTATTTGTTTCAAATATTTCAGCAAAAATTCAATTATCAAAAAATTTCAAAAATTTTTTTTTTTTCTGATTTTTTTTAATTTTATCAAAATTGTGAACTGAAACAACTTTCACAATCCAATTTCTATTCAAGAAGAAACAAAAAAGTATCTCATTAAACACAGAATTGAAATAAAAATGTTTTGAAAAAAAAATCTTGGAAAATTACTTTTTTCACAAAGAAAATATTTGAGTCAGTCAATTTCTGAATATTTTGGTATCGAATCATCTCGCCAAAATTTTTTATAACGGCAAGAAATTTAATTTTTTTTTTCTGAAAAAAAAATTTACTTCACAAGGTCAAATCGAGTCAATGTTATGGCACTAATATTCATCTTATCGTCTTGGACTCT
Source organism: Chrysolina americana (assembly GCA_958502065.1). Classification (NCBI taxonomy): domain Eukaryota; kingdom Metazoa; phylum Arthropoda; class Insecta; order Coleoptera; family Chrysomelidae; genus Chrysolina; species Chrysolina americana. The sequence continues at coordinate 47,656,438 of OY293413.1, forward strand.
ATTCGCAATTAGGTCGGGTCGGGTAGGGTCCGGAAATGAGCTTTCAGATTTTTTGTCAATCCAACAAATATTATGAACCATGACAAATGTGACAAGTCGGGACAAGTTGGGACAAATCGGGACAAGTCTGGACAAGTCAGGACAAGTTGGGAAAAATCGGGATCAGCCGGGATATTTTGAAAAATATGAAACCTACAAAAATTTTATAAACAAAAAATTTGAATTTTTTTTTATATTTCAGCCAAAATTTAAACAGTTTTGAGAAAATATGCTTACAGATTTTCTGTCGAACTGAAATTGACAAGTTGGAACAAGTCGGGACAAGTATGGACAAGTCGGGACAAGTCGGGACAAGTCGGGACAAGTCGGGACAAGTTTGGTCAATCCGGGACAAGTCGGGACAAGTCGGGACGATTCGGGAAAAGTCGGTACAAGTCGGGACAAGTTTGGACATTACGGGACAAGTCGGGACAAGTCGGTACAAGTCGGTATAAGTCGGTACAAGTCGGGACAAGTTTGGACAATCCGAGACAAGTCGGGACAAGTCGGTACAAGTCAGGACGAGTCGGAACAAGTCAGGACAAGTCGGGACAAGTCGGCACATGACGTGACAAGTCAGAACAAGTCGGGACAAGTCGGGACACAAGGCGGGACAAGTTTGGTCAATCTGGGACAAGTCAGTACAAGTCGGGATAAGTCGGTACAAGTCGGAACAAGTTTGGACAAGTCGGGACAAGAAGGGACAAGTCGGTACAATTCGGAACAAGTTTGTACAAGTCGGGACAAGGAGGAACAAGTTTGGACAATGAGGGACAAGTCGGGACAAGTCGGTACAAGGCAGGACAAGTCGGGACAAGTCGGGACATGACGTGACAAGTCAGAACAAGTCGGGACAAGTCGGGACAAGTCGGGACAAGTCGGGACAAGTCGGGACAAGTCGGGACAAGTCGGGACAAGTCGGGACAAGTCGGGACAAGTCAGGACAAGTCGGGACAAGTCGGGACACAAGTCGGGACAAGTTTGGTCAATCTGGGACAAGTCGGTACAAGTCGGGACAAGTCGGTACAAGTCGGAACAAGTTTGGACAAGTCGGGACAAGAAGGGACAAGTCGGTACAATTCGGAACAAGTTTGTACAAGTCGGGACAAGGAGGGACAAGTTTGGACAATGAGGGACAAGTCGGGACAAGTCGGAACAAGTCAGGACAAGTCGGGACAAGTCGGGACATGACGTGACAAGTCAGAACAAGTCGGGACAAGTCGGGACAAGTCGGGACAAGTCGGGACAAGTCGGGACAAGTCGGGACAAGTCGGGACAAGTCAGGACAAATCGGGACAAGTCGGGACAAGTCGGGATAAGACGTGACATGTCAGAACAAGTCGGGACAAGTCGGGACAATCCGGACAAGTCGGGACAAGTCGAGACAAGTCTCGACAAATCGAAACAAGTCAGGACAAGTCGAAAAAAGTCGAAAGAAGTCGGGACAAGTCAGGACAAATCGGGACAAGTCGGGACAAGTCGGGATAAGACGTGACATGTCAGAACAAGTCGGGAAAAAACGAGACAAGTCGGGACAAGTCGAGACTAGTCAGGACTAGTCGAGAAATGTTGGGGCAAGTTTGGACAATAAGGGACAAGTCGGGACAAGTTTGGACAATAAGGGACAAGTCGGTACAAGTCGTAACAAGTTTGGACAATCCGGGACAAGTCGTGACAAGTCAGGACAAGTCAGGACAAGTCGAAACAAGTCGAAACAAGTCGGTACAAGTCGGGACAAGTTTGGACAATCCAGGACAAGTCGGGACTAGTCGGGACAAGTCGGGACAAGTCGGGACAAGTCGGGACAAGTTTAGACAATCCGGGACAAGTCGAGACAAGTCGGGACAAGTCGGGACAGGTCGGGACAAGTCGGTACAAGTCTGGACAAGTCGGGACAAGTCGAGACAAGTCGGGACAAGTCGGTACAAGTCGGGACAAGTCGGTACAAGTCGGGACAAGTTTGGACAAACCGGGACAAGTCGGGACAAGTCGGTACAAGTTGGGACAAGTCGAGACAAGTCGGGACAAGTCGGGACAGGTCGAGACAAGTCGGTACACAAGTCTGGACAAGTCGGTTCAAATCGGGAAAAGTTTGGACAATACGGGACACGTTGGGACAAGTCGGTACAAGTCGGGACAATCCGGTACAAGTCGGTACAAGTCGGGACAAGTCGGTACAAGTCGGGACATGTTTGGACAATCCGGGACAAGTCGAGACAAGTCGGGACAAGTCGGGACAAGTCGTGACAAGTCAGGACAAGTCAAGACAAGTCGAAACAAGTCGAAACAAGTTGGGACAAGTCGGGACAAGTCAGGACAAGTCAGGACAAGTCGGGACAAGTCAGGACAAGTCGGGACAAGTCGGGACAAGTCGGGATAAGTCGTGACAATTCAGGACAAGTCAGGACAAGTCGGGACAAGTCAGGACAAGTCGGGACAAGTCGGGACAAGTCGGGATAAGTCGTGACAATTCAGGACAAGTCAGGACAAGTCGGGACAAGTCAGGACAAGTCGGGACAAGTCGGGACAAGTCGGGACAAGTCGGGACAAGTTTGGACAATCTGGGACAGGTCGGGACAAGTCGGTACAAGTCTGGACAAGTCATGACAAGTCAGTTCAAGTCGGGAAAAGTTTGGACAATACGGGACACGTTGGGACAAGTCGGGACAAGTCGGTACAAGTCGGGACAATCCGCGACAAGTCGGTACAAGTCGGTACGAGTCGGGACATGTTTGGACAATCCGGGACAAGTCGAGACAAGTCGGGACAAGTCGTGACAAGTCAGGACAAGTCAAGACAAGTCGAAACAAGTCGAGACAAGTCGGGACAAGTCGTGACAAGTCAGGACAAGTCAAGACAAGTCGAAACAAGTCGAAACAAGTTGGGACAAGTCGGGACAAGTCAGGACAAGTCAGAACAAGTCAGGACATGTCTGGACAAGACGGGACAAGTCGGGACAAGTCGGTACAAGTCAGGACAAGTTTGGACAATCCAGGACAAGTAGGGACAAGTCGGTACAAGTCGGGACAAGTCGGTACAAGTCGGGACAAGTTTGGACAATCCAAGACAAGTCGTGACAAGTCAGGACAAGTCAGAACAAGTCGGGACAAGTTAGGACAAGTCGGTACAAGTCATGATAAGTCGTGACAAGTCAGGACAAGTCAGGACAAGTCGGGACAAGTCGGGACAAGTCGGTACAAGTCAGGACAAGTTTGGACAATCCGGGACAATTAGGGACAAGTCGGTACAAGTCAGGACGAGTCGGAACAAGTCAGGACAAGTCGGGACAAGTCGGAACAAGACGTGACAAGTCAGAACAAGTCGGGACAAGTCGGGACAAGTCGGGACAAGTCGGGACAAGTCGGGACTAGTCGGGACAAGTCGGTACAAGTCGGGACAAGTCGGAACAAGTCGGGACGAGTTAAGACAAGTTAGGACAAGTCAGGACAAGTCAGGACAAGTCGGGATAAGTCGGGACAAGTTGGGACAAGTCGGGACAATTCGGGACAGGTCGGGACAAGTCCGGACAAGTCGGGACAAGACGGTACAAGTCGGGAAAAGTTTGGACAAACCGGAACAAGTCGGGACAAGTCGGTTCAAGTTGGGACAAGTCGGGACAAGTCGGTACAAGTCGGGACAAATCGGTACAAGTCGGGACAAGTCAGGACAAGTCGAGACAAGTTGGGACAAGTCGAGACAAGTCGGGACAAATCGAAACAAGTCAGGACAAGTCGAAAATAGTCGAAAGAAGTCGGGACAAGTCAGGACAAATCGGGACAAGTCAGGACAAGTCGGGATAAGACGTGACATGTCAGAACAAGTCGGGACAAGTCGGGACAATCCGGACAAGTTGGGACAAGTCGAGACAAGTCTCGACAAATCGAAACAAGTCAGGACAAGTCGAAAAAAGTCGAAAGAAGTCGGGACAAGTCAGGACAAATCGGGACAAGTCGGGACAAGTCGGGATAAGACGTGACATGTCAGAACAAGTCGGGACAAAACGAGACAAGTCGGGACAAGTCGAGACTAGTCAGGACTAGTCGAGAAATGTTGGGACAAGTTTGGACAATAAGGGACAAGTCGGGACAAGTTTGGACAATAAGGGACAAGTCGGTACAAGTCGGGACAAGTTTGGACAATCCGGGACAAGTCGTGACAAGTCAGGACAAGTCAGGACAAGTCGAAACAAGTCGAAACAAGTCGGTACAAGTCGGGACAAGTTTGGACAATCCGGGACAAGTCGGGACTAGTCGGGACATGTCGGGACAAGTCGGGACAAGTCGGGACAAGTCGGGACAAGTCGGGACAAGTTTAGACAATCCGGGACAAGTCGAGACAAGTCGGGACAAGTCGGGACAGGTCGGGACATGTCGGTACAAGTCTGGACAAGTCGGGACAAGTCGGGACAAGTCGGGACAAGTCGGTACAAGTCGGGACAAGTCGGTACAAGTCGGGACAAGTTTGGACAAACCGGGACAAGTCGGGACAAGTCGGTACAAGTTGGGACAAGTCGAGACAAGTCGGGACAAGTCGGGACAGGTCGAGACAAGTCGGTACACAAGTCTGGACAAGTCGGTTCAAATCGGGAAAAGTTTGGACAATACGGGACACGTTGGGACAAGTCGGTACAAGTCGGGACAATCCGGTACAAGTCGGTACAAGTCGAGATAAGTCGGTACAAGTCGGGACATGTTTGGACAATCCGGGACGAGTCGAGACAAGTCGGGACAAGTCGGGACAAGTCGGGACAAGTCGTGACAAGTCAGGACAAGTCAAGACAAGTCGAAACAAGTCGAAACAAGTTGGGACAAGTCGGGACAAGTCAGGACAAGTCAAGACAAGTCGAAACAATTCGGAACAAGTTTGTACAAGTCGGGACAAAGAGGGACAAGTTTGGACAATGAGGGACAAGTCGAGACAAGTCGAAAAAAGTCGAAAAAAGTCGGGACAAGTCAGGACAAATCGGGACAAGTCGGGACAAGTCAGGATAAGACTTGACATGTCAGAACAAGTCGGGACAAGTCGGGACAATCCGGACAAGTCGGGACAAGTCGAGACAAGTCGGGACAAATCGAAACAAGTCAGGACAAGTCGAAAAAATTCGAAAGAAGTCGGGACAAGTCAGGACAAATCGGGACAAGTCGGGACAAGTCGGGATAAGACGTGACATGTCAGAACAAGTCGGGACAAGTCGAGACAAGTCGGGACAAGTCGGGACAAGTCGAGACTAGTCAGGACTAGTCGAGAAATGTCGGGACAAGTTTGGACAATAAGGGACAAGTCGGGACAAGTTTGGACAATAAGGGACAACTCGGTACAAGTCGGGACAAGTTTGGACAATCCGGGACAAGTCGTGACAAGTCAGGACAAGTCAGGACAAGTCGAAACAAGTCGAAACAAGTCGGTACAAGTCGGGACAAGTTTGGACAATCCGGGACAAGTCGGGACTAGTCGGGACAAGTCGGGACAAGTCGGGACAAGTCGGGACAAGTTTAGACAATCCGGGACAAGTCGAGACAAGTCGGGACAAGTCGGGACAGGTCGGGACAAGTCGGTACAAGTCTGGACAAGTCGGGACAAGTCGGGACAAGTCGGGACAAGTCGGTACAAGTCGGGACAAGTCGGCACAAGTCGGGACAAGTGTGGACAAACCGGGACAAGTCGGGACAAGTCGGTACAAGTTGGGACAAGTCGAGACAAGTCGGGACAAGTCGGGACAGGTCGAGACAAGTCGGTACAAGTCTGGACAAGCTTGGACAATCCGGGACAAGTCGAGACAAGTCGGGAAAAGTCGGGACAAGTCGGGACAAGTCAAAACAAGTCGAAACAAGTCGAAACAAGTTGGGACAAGTCGGGACAAGTCAGAACAAGTCGGAACATGTCTGGACAAGACGGGACAAGTCGGTACAAGTCAGGACGAGTCAAAACAAGTCAGGACAAGTCAAGACAAGTCGGGACAAGACGTGACAAGTCAGAACAAGTCGGGACAAGTCGGGACAAGTCAAGACAAGTCGGGACAAGTCGGGACAAGTCGGGACAAGTCGGGACAAGTCGGGACAAGTCGGGACAAGTCGGTACAAGTCGAAACAAGTCGAAACAAGTTGGGACAAGTCGGGACAAGTCAGAACAAGTCGGAACATGTCTGGACAAGACGGGACAAGTCGGTACAAGTCAGGACGGGTCAAAACAAGTCAGGACAAGTCAAGACAAGTCGGGACAAGACGTGACAAGTCAGAACAAGTCGGGACAAGTCGGGACAAGTCAAGACAAGTCGGGACAAGTCGGGACAAGTCGGGACAAGTCGGGACAAGTCGGTACAAGTCGGGACAAGTCGGAACAAGTCGGGACGAGTTGGGACAAGTTAGGACAATTCAGGACAAGTCAGGACAAGTCAGGACAAGTCGGGATAAGTCGGGACAAGTTGGGACAAGTCGGGACAATTCGGGACAGGTCGAGACAAGTCGTGACAAGTCAGGACAAGTCAATACAAGTCGAAACAAGTCGAAACAAGTTGGGACAAGTCGGGACGAGTCAGAACAAGTCGAAACATGTCTGGACAAGACGGGACAAGACGGGACAAGTCGGTACAAGTCAGGACAAGTTTGGACAATCCGGGACAAGTCGGGACAAGTCGGTACAAGTCAGGACGAGTCAAAACAAGTCAGGACAAGTCGGGACAAGTCGGGACAAGACATGACAAGTCAGAACAAGTCGGGACAAGTTGGGACAAGTCGGGACAAGTCGGGACAAGTTAAGACAAGTCGGTACAAGTCGGGACAAGTCGGAACAAGTCGGGACGAGTTGGGACAAGTTAGGACAAGTCAGGACAAGTCGGAACATGTCTGGACAAGACGGGACAAGTCGGGACAAGTCGGTACAAGTCAGGACAAATTTGGACAATCCGGGACAAGTTGAGACAAGTCGGGACAAGTCGGGACAAGTCGGGACAAGTCAAAACAAGTCGAAACAAGTCGAAACAAGTTGGGACAAGTCGGGACAAGTCAGAACAAGTCGGAACATGTCTGGACAAGACGGGACAAGTCGGTACAAGTCAGGAGGAGTCAAAACAAGTCAGGACAAGTCAAGACAAGTCGGGACAAGACGTGACAAGTCAGAACAAGTCGGGACAAGTCGGGACAAGTCAAGACAAGTCGGGACAAGTCGGGACAAGTCGGGACAAGTCGGGACAAGTCGGGACAAGTCGGTACAAGTCGGGACAAGTCGGAACAAGTCGGGACGAGTTGGGACAAGTTAGGACAATTCAGGACAAGTCAGGACAAGTCAGGACAAGTCGGGATAAGTCGGGACAAGTTGGGACAAGTCGGGACAATTCGGGACAGGTCGAGACAAGTCGTGACAAGTCAGGACAAGTCAATACAAGTCGAAACAAGTCGAAACAAGTTGGGACAAGTCGGGACGAGTCAGAACAAGTCGGAACATGTCTGGACAAGACGGGACAAGTCGGGACAAGTCGGTACAAGTCAGGACAAGTTTGGACAATCCGGGACAAGTCGGGACAAGTCGGTACAAGTCAGGACGAGTCAAAACAAGTCAGGACAAGTCGGGACAAGTCGGGACAAGACGTGACAAGTCAGAACAAGTCGGGACAATTTGGGACAAGTCGGGACAAGTCGGAACAAGTCGGGACAAGTCAAGACAAGTCGGTACAAGTCGGGACAAGTCGGAACAAGTCGGGACGAGTTGGGACAAGTTAGGACAAGTCAGGACAAGTCAGGACAAGTCGGGATAAGTCGGGACAAGTTGGGACAAGTCGGGACAATTCGGGACAGGTCGGGACAAGTCCGGACAGGTCGGGACAAGACGTGACAAATCAGAACAAGTAGGGACAAGTCGAGACAAGTCGGGACAAGTCGGGACAAGTCGGGACAAGTCGGTTAAAGTCGGGACAAGTCGGTACAAGTCGGGAAAAGTTTGGACAAACCGAGACAAGTCGGGACAAGTCGGTACAAGTTGGGACAAGTCGGTACAAGTCAGGACAAGTCGGGACAAGTCGAGACAAGTCGAGACAAGTCTGGACAAATCGAATCAAGTCATGACAAGTCGAAAAAAGTCGAAAGAAGTCGGGACAAGTCAGGACAAGTCGGGACAAGTCGGGACAAGTGGGGACAAGTTGGGATAGGACGTGACGTGTCAGAACAAGTCGGGACAAGTCGGGACAAGTCGGGACAAGTCGGGACAAGTCAGGACAAGTCGAGAAATGTCGGGACAAGTTTGGACAATAAGGGACAAGTCGGGACAAATTTGGACAATTAGGGACAATTCAGGACAAGTCGGTACTAGTCGGGACAAGTCAGTACAAGTCGGGACAAGTTTGGACAATCCAAGAAAAGTTGGGACAAGTCGGAACAAGTTGGAACAAGTCGGGACATGTTTGGACAACCTGGGACAAGTCGTGACAAGTCAGGACAAGTCGAAACAAGTCGAAACAAAACGGGACAAGTCGGGACAAGTCAGGACAAGTCAGAACAAGTCAGGACAAGTTAGGACAAGTCAGGACAAGTCGGGACAAGTCGGGACAAGTCGGGACAAGTTTGGACAATCTGGGACAGGTCGGGACAAGTCGGTACAAGTCTGGACAAGTCGGGACAAGTCGGTTCAAGTCGGGAACAGTTTGGACAATACGGGACACGTTGGGACAAGTCGGTACAAGTTGTGACAATCCGGGACAAGTCGGTACAAGTCGGGACAAGTCGGTACAAGTTGGGACAAGTTTGGACAATCCGGGAGAAGTCGAGACAGGTCGGGACAAGTCGGTACAAGTTTGGACAAGTCGGTTCAAGTCGGAACAAGTCGGGACATGGCGTGACAAGTTAGAACAAGTCAGAACAAGCCGGGACAAGTCGAGACAAGTCGGGACAAGTCGAGACAAGTCGGGACAAGTCAGTACAAGTCGGGACATGGCGTGACAAGTTAGAACAAGTCAGAACAATCCGGGACAAGTCGGGACAAGTCGGAACAAGTCAGGACAAGTCGGGACATGGCGTGACAAGTTAGAACAAGTCAGAACAAGCCGAAACAATTTGGGACAAGTTAGAACAAGTCAGAACAAGCCAGGACAAGTCGGGACAAGTCGGAACAAGTCAGGACAAGTCGAGACATGGCGTGACAAGTTAGAACAAGTCAGAACAAGTTAGGACAAGTCGGGACAAGTCTGGACAAGTCGGGACAAGTCGGGACAAGTGAGAACAAGTCAAAACGAGTCGGGACAAGTCGGAACAAGTCAGGACAAGTCGGGACATGGCGTGACAAGTTAGAACAAGTCGGAACAAGTCGGTACAAGTCGGGACAAGTCGGGACAAGTCGGTACAAGTCGGGACAATTCGGTACAAGTCGGGACAAGTTTGGACAAACCGGGACAAGTCGGGACAAGTCGGTACAAGTTGGAACAAGTCGAGACAAGTCGAGACAAGTCGGGACATATCGAAACAAGTCAGGACAAGTCGAAAAAAGTCGAAAGAAGTCGGAACAAGTCAGGACAATTCGGGACAAGTCGGGATAAGATTAGACATGTCGGAACAAGTCGGGACAAGTCAGGACAAGTCGGGACAAGTCGGGACAAGTCAGGACAAGTCAGGACATGTCGGGACAAGTTTGTACAATGAGTGACAAGTCGGGACAAGTTTGGACAATACGGGACACGTTGGGACAAGTCGGGACAAGTCTGGACAAGTTTGGACAATCCGGGACAAGTCAGGACAAGTCGGTACAAGTCAGGACGAGTCAAAACAAGTCAGGACAAGTCGGGACAAGTCGGAACAAGACGTGACAAGTCAGAACAAGTCGAGACAAGTCGGGACAAGTCGGGACAAGTCGGGACAAGTCGGGACAAGTCGGAACAAGTCGGAACAAGTCGGGACGAGTTGGGACAAGTTAGGACAAGTCAGGACAAGTCAGGACAAGTCAGGACAAGTCGGGATAAGTCGGGACAAGTTGGGACAAGTCGGGACAATTCGGGACAGGTCGAGACAAGTCGTGACAAGTCAGGACAAGTCAATACAAGTCGAAACAAGTCGAAACAAGTTGGGACAAGTCGGAACAAGTCAGAACAAGTCGGAACATGTCTGGACAAGACGGGACAAGTCGGGACAAGTCGGTACAAGTCGGGACAAGTTTGGACAATCCGGGACAAGTCGGGACAAGTCGGTACAAGTCAGGACGAGTCAAAACAAGTCAGGACAAGTCGGGACAAGTCTGAACAAGACGTGACAAGTCAGAACAAGTCGGGACAAGTTGGGACAAGTCGGGACAAGTCGGGACAAGTCGGGACAAGTCAAGACAAGTCGGTACAAGTCGGGACAAGTCGGAACAAGTCGGGACGAGTTGGAACAAGTTAGGACAAGTCAGGACATATCAGGACAAGTCGGGATAAGTCGAGACAAGTTGGGACAAGTCGGGACAATTCGGGACAGGTCGGGACAAGACGTGACAAATCAGAACAAGTAGGGACAAGTCGAGACAAGTCGGGACAACTCGGGACAAGTCGGGACAAGTCGGTTAAAGTCGGGACAAGTCGGTACAAGTCGGGAAATGTTTGGACAAACTGGGACAAGTCGGGACAAGTCGGTACAAGTTGGGACAAGTCGGTACAAGTCAGGACAAGTCGGGACAAGTCGAGACAAGTCGGGACAGATCGAATCAAGTCATGACAAGTCGAAAAAAGTCGAAAGAAGTCGGGACAAGTCGAGACAAGTCGGGACATGTCGGGACAAGAGGGGACAAGTCGGTATAAGACGTGACGTGTCAGAACAAGTCGGGACAAGTCGGGACAAGTCGGGACAAGTCGGGACAAGTCGGGACAAGTCGGGACAAGTCAGGACAAGTCGAGAAATGTCGGGACAAGTTTGGACAATAAGGGACAAGTCGAGACAAGTTTGGACAATAAGGGACAATTCGGGACAAGTCGGTACTAGTCGGGACAAGTCAGTACAAGTCGGGACAAGTTTGGACAATCCAAGAAAAGTTAGGACAAGTCGGAACAAGTTGGTACAAGTCGGGACATGTTTGGACAACCTGGGACGAGTCGTGACAAGTCAGGACAAGTCGAAACAAGTCGAAACAAAACGGGACAAGTCGGGACAAGTCAGGACAAGTCAGAATAAGTCAGACCAAGTCGGTACAAGTCTGGACAAGTCGGGACAAGTCGGTTCAAGTCGGGAAAAGTTTGGACAATACGGGACACGTTGGGACAAGTCGGTACAAGTTGGGACAAGTCGGTACAAGTCAGGACAAGTCGGGACAAGTCGAGACAAGTCGGGACAAATCGAATCAAGTCATGACAAGTCGAAAAAAGTCGAAAGAAGTCGGGACAAGTCGAGACAAGTCGGGACATGTCGGGACAAGTGGGGACAAGTCGGTATAAGACGTGACGTGTCAGAACAAGTCGGGACAAGTCGGGACAAGTCGGGACAAGTCGGGACAAGTCGGGACAAGTCAGGACAAGTCGAGAAATGTCGGGACAAGTTTGGACAATAAGGGACAAGTCGAGACAAGTTTGGACAATAAGGGACAATTCGGGACAAGTCGGTACTAGTCGGGACAAGTCAGTACAAGTCGGGACAAGTTTGGACAATCCAAGAAAAGTTAGGACAAGTCGGAACAAGTTGGTACAAGTCGGGACATGTTTGGACAACCTGGGACGAGTCGTGACAAGTCAGGACAAGTCGAAACAAGTCGAAACAAAACGGGACAAGTCGGGACAAGTCAGGACAAGTCAGAATAAGTCAGACCAAGTTAGGACAAGTCAGGACAAGTCGGGACAAGTCAGGACATGTCGGGACAAGTTTGTACAATAAGTGACAAGTCGGGACAAGTTTGGACAATACGGGACACGTTGGGACAAGTCGGGACAAGTCTGGACAAGTCGGGACAAGTCGGGACAAGTCGGTACAAGTCGGGACAAGTCGGTTCAAGTCGGGACAAGTTTGGACAAACTGGGACAAGTCGGGACAAGTCGGTACAAGTTGGTACAAGTCGGGACAAGCCAGGACAAGTCGGGACAATTCGAGAGAAGTCGGGACATATCGAAACAAGTCAGGACAAGTCGAAAAAAGTCGAAAGAAGTCGGGACAAGTCAGGACAAGTCGGGACAAGTCGGGATAAAATTAGACATGTCGGAACAAGTCGGGACAAGTCGGGACAAGTCAGGACAAGTCGGGACAAGTCAGGACAAGTCAGAACAAGCCGGGACAAGTCGGGACAAGTCGGAACAAGTCAGGACAAATCAAGACATGGCGTGACAAGTTAGAACAAGTCAGAACAAGCCGGGACAAGTCGGGACAAGTCTGGACAAGTCGGTACAAGTCTGGACAAGTCGGTTCAAGTAGGAACAAGTCGGGACATGACGTGACAAGTTAGAACAAGTCGGGACATGTGGGGACAAGTCAAGACAAGTCGGGACAAGTCGGAACACGTCAGGACAAGTCGGGACATGGCGTGACAAGTTAGAACAAGTCAGAACAAGCCGGGACAAGTCTGGACAAGTCGAGGCAAGTCAGTACAAGTCGGGACATGGCGTGACAAGTTAGAACAAGTCAGAACAAGCCGGGACAAGTCGGGACAAGTCGGAACAAGTCAGGACAAGTCGGGACATGGCGTGACAAGTTAGACCAAGTCAAAACAAGCCGGAACAAGTCGGGAAGGGTTAGAACAAGTCAGAACAAGCCGGGACAAGTCGGGACAAGTCGGAACAAGTCAGGACAAGTCGAGACATGGCGTGACAAGTTAGAACAAGTCAGAACAAGCCGGGACAAGTCGGGACAAGTCTGGACAAGTCGGGACAAGTCGGGACAAGTCGGGACAAGTCGGGACAAGTCTGGACAAGACGGGACAAGTCGGGACAAGTCGGGACAAGTCTGGACAAGTCAGGACAAGTTTGGACAATGCGGGACAAGTCGGGACAATCCGTGACAAGTCGGGACAAGACGGAACAAGTCACGACAAGTCGGGAAAAGTCGGGACAAGACATGTCGGAACAAGTCGGGACTTTTGGGTCGGGTCGAGGAAAATATTATTGTAAATATATCTTTTGATAGAATCATTTTGAATTTCAAATAATTCTGGACTTTTCACCAGGGCTCCTTACCCAGACATTTTATCCTGATTTCATTTGTACATTTTACACGGAATTTCCACCTGGACTTCTTCACCCAGACTTTCTTCTTGGAATTTTATTTGGATTTCTTTGAAGTAGTTTGTGAAAAAAAATCAAAATTACACAAAAAAAAATAAAGATTTTAATATTTGTTTCAAATATTTCGGCATAAATTCAATTATCAAAAAATTTCAAAAAATATTTTTTTTTCAGATTTTTTTTAATTTTATCAAAATTGTGAACTGAAACAACTTTCACAATCTCATTTCTATTCAAAAAGAAACAAAAAAGTATCTCATTAAACACAGAATTAAAATAAAAATGTTTTGAAAAAAAAATCTTGGAAAATTACTTTTTTCACAAAGAAAATATTTGAGTCAGTCAATTTCTGAATATTTTGGTATCGAATCATCTCGCCAAAATTTTTTATAACGGCAAGAAATTTAATTTTTTTTTTTCTGATAAAAAAATTTACTTCACAAGGTCAAATCGAGTCAATGTTATGGCACTAATATTCATCTTATCGTCTTGGACTCTATTCGCAATTGGGTCGGGTCGGGTAGGGTCGGGAAATGAGCTTTCAGATTTTTTGTCAATCTAACAAATATTATGAACCATGACAAATGTGACAAGTCGGGACAAGTTGGGACAAATCGGGACAAGTCTGGACAAGTCAGGACAAGTTGGGACAAATCGGGACCAGCCGGGATATTTTGAAAAAAATGAAAGCTACAAAAATTTTATAAACAAAAAATTTGATTTTTTTTTTATATTTCAGCCAAAATTTAAACAGTTTTGAGAAAATAAGCTTACAGATTTTTTGTCAATCCAACAAAATTATGAACCAAAACAAGTGTGACAATCAATTTTTGTTCGAACTGAAATTGACAAGTCGGAACAAGTCGGGACAAGTATGGACAAGTCGGGACAAGTCGGGACAAGTTTGGTCAATCCGGGACAAGTCGGGACAAGTCGGGACGATTCGGGACAAGTCGGTACAAGTCGGGACAAGTTTGGACATTACGGGACAAGTCAGAACAAGTCGGGACAAGTCGGGACACAAGTCGGGACAAGTTTGGTCAATCTGGGACAAGTCGGTACAAGTCGGGACAAGTCGGTACAAGTCGGAACAAGTTGGGACAAGTCGGGACAAGAAGGGACAAGTCGGTACAATTCGGAACAAGTTTGTACAAGTCGGGACAAGGAGGGACAAGTTTGGACAATGAGGGACAAGTCGGGACAAGTCGCTACAAGTCAGGACGAGTCGGAACAATTCAGGACAAGTCGGGACATGACGTGACAAGTCAGAACAAGTCGGGACAAGTCGGGACAAGTCGGGACAAGTCGAGACAAGTCGGGACTAGCCGGTACAAGTTGAGACAAGTCTGTACAAGTCGGGACAAAGTTGGACAAACCGGGACAAGTCGGGACAAGTCGGTACAAGTTGGGACAAGTCGGGACAAGTCAGGACAAGTCGGGACAAGTCGAGACAAGTCGGGACAAATCGAAACAAGTCAGGACAAGTCGAAAAAAGTCGAAAGAAGTCGGGACAAGTCAGGACAAATCGGGACAAGTCGGGATAAGACGTGACATGTCAGAACAAGTCGGGACAAGTCGGGACAAGTCGGGACAAGTCGGGACAAGTCGGGACAAGTCGGGACAAGTCGGGACATGTCGGGACTAGTCAGGACAAGTTTGGACAATCCAAGACAAGTTGGGACGAGTCGGAACAAGTCGATACAAGTCGGGACATGTTTGTACAATCCGGGACAAGTTGTGACAAGTCAGGACAAGTCAGGACAAGTCGAAACAAGTCGAAACAAGTCGGGACAAGTCGGGACAAGTTTGGACAATCTGGGACAGGTCGGGACAAGTCGGTGCAAGTCTGGACAAGTCGGGACAAGTCGGTTCAAGTCGGGAAAAGGTTGGACAATACGGGACACGTTGGGACAAGTCGGTACAAGTTGAAACAATCCGGGACAAGTCGGTACAAGTCGGGACAAGTCGGTACAAGTCGGGACAAGTCGGTACAAGTCGGGACAAGTTTGGACAATCCGGGACAAGTCGAGACAAGTCGGGACATTTCGGGACAGGTCGAGACAAGTCGGTACAAGTCTGGACAAGTCGGTTCAAATCGGGAAAAGTTTGGACAATACGGGACACGATGGGACAAGTCGGTACAAGTCGGGACAATCCGGGACAAGTCGGTACAAGTCGGGACAAGTCGGTACAAGTCGGGACATGTTTGGACAATCCGGGACAAGTCGAGACAAGTCGGGACAAGTCGGGACAAGTCGGGACAAGTCGTGACAAGTCAGGACAAGTCAAGACAAGTCGAAACAAGTCGAAACAAGTTGGGACAAGTCGGGACAAGTCGGGACAAGTCAGGACAAGTCAAGACAAGTCGAAACAATTCGGAACAAGTTTGTACAAGTCGGGACAAGGAGGGACAAGTTTGGACAATGAGGGACAAGTCGGGACAAGTCGCTACAAGTCAGGATGAGTCGGAACAAGTCAGGACAAGTCGGGACATGACGTGACAAGTCAGAACTTGTCGGGACAAGTCGGGACAAGTCGGGACAAGTCGAGACAAGTCGGGACTAGCCGGTACAAGTTGAGACAAGTCTGTACAAGTCGGGACAAGTTTGGACATACCGGGACAAGTCGGGACAAGTCGGTACAAGTTGGGACAAGTCGAGACAAGTCAGGACAAGTCGGGACAAGTCGAGACAAGTCGGGACAAATCGAAACATGTCAGGACAAGTCGAAAAAAGTCGAAAGAAGTCGGGACAAGTCAGGACAAATCGAGACAAGTCGGGATAAGACGTGACATGTCAGAACAAGTCGGGACAAGTCGGGACAAGTCGAAACAAGTCGGGACAAGTCGGGACAAGTCGGGACAAGTCGGGACATGTCGGGACTAGTCAAGGCTAGTCGAGAAATGTCGGGACAAGTTTGGACAATCCGGGACAAGTCGGGACTAGTCTGGACAAGTCGGGACAAGTCGGGACAAGTCGGGACAAGTCGGGACAAGTTGGGACAAGTCGGGACAAGTTTAGACAATCCGGGACAAGTCGAGACAAGTCGGGACAAGTCAGGAGAGGTCGGGACAAGTCGGTACAAGTCTGGACAAGTCGGGACAAGTCGGGACAAGTCGGGACAAGTCGGTACAAGTCGGGACAAGTCGGTACAAGTCGGGACAAGTTTGGACAAACCGGAACAAGTCGGACAAGTCGGTACAAGTTGGGTCAAGTCGAGACAAGTCGGGACAAGTCGGGACAGGTCGAGACAAGTCGGTACAAGTCTGGACAAGTCGGTTCAAATCGGGAAAACTTTGGACAATACGGGACACGTTGGGACAAGTCGGTACAAGTCGGGACAATCCGGGACAAGTCGGTACAAGTCGGGACAAGTCGGTACAAGTCGGGACATGTTTGGACAATCCGGGACAAGTCTAGACAAGTCGGGACAAGTCGGGACGAGTCGGGACAAGTCGGGACAAGTCGTGACAAGTCAGGACAAGTCAAGACAAGTCGAAACAAGTCGAAACAAGTTGGGACAAGTCGGGACAAGTCAGGACAAGTCAAGACAAGTCGAAACAATCCGGAACAAGTTTGTACAAGTCGGGACAAGGAGGGACAAGTTTGGACAATGAGGGACAAGTCGGGACAAGTCGCTACAAGTCAGGACGAGTCGGAACAAGTCAGGACAAGTCGGGACATGACGTGACAAGTCAGGACGAGTCGGGACAAGTCGGGACAAGTCGGGACAAGTCGAGACAAGTCGGGACTAGCCGGTACAAGTTGAGACAAGTCTGTACAAGTCGGGACATGTTTGGACAATCCGGGACAAGTCTAGACAAGTCGGGACAAGTCGGGACGAGTCGGGACAAGTCGGGACAAGTCGTGACAAGTCAGGACAAGTCAAGACAAGTCGAAACAAGTCGAAACAAGTTGGGACAAGTCGGGACAAGTCAGGACAAGTCAAGACAAGTCGAAACAATCCGGAACAAGTTTGTACAAGTCGGGACAAGGAGGGACAAGTTTGGACAATGAGGGACAAGTCGGGACAAGTCGCTACAAGTCAGGACGAGTCGGAACAAGTCAGGACCAGTCGGGACATGACGTGACAAGTCAGGACGAGTCGGGACAAGTCGGGACAAGTCAGGACAAGTCGGGACAAGTCGAGACAAGTCGGGACAAATCGAAACATGTCAGGACAAGTCGAAAAAAGTCGAAAGAAGTCGGGACAAGTCAGGACAAATCGAAACAAGTCGGGATAAGACGAGACATGTCAGAACAAGTCGGGAAAAGTCGGGACAAGTCGGGACAAGTCGAAACAAGTCGGGTCAAGTCGGGACAAGTCGGGACATGTCGGGACTAGTCAGGACTAGTCGAGAAATGTTGGGACAAGTTTGGACAATAAGGGACAAGTCGGGACAAATTTGGACAATAAGGGACAAGTCGGGACAAGTCGGTACAAGTCGGGACAAGTCGGTACAAGTCGGGACAAGTTTGGACAAACCATGACAAGTCGTGACAAGTCAGGACAAGTCAGAACAAGTCGGGACAAGTTAGGACAAGTCGGTACAAGTCGGGATATGGTCGTGACAAGTCAGGACAAGTCAGGACAAGTCGGGACAAGTCAGGACAAGTCGGGACAAGTCGGGATAATTCGTGACAAGTCAGGACAAGTCAGGACAAGTCGGGACAAGTCAGGACAAGTCGGGACAAGTCGGGACAAGTCGGGACAAGTTTGGACAATCTGGGACAGGTCGGGACAAGTCGGTACAAGTCTGGACAAGTCATGACAAGTCAGTTCAAGTGGGGAAAAGTTTGGACAATACGGGACACGTTGGGACAAGTCGGGACAAGTCGGTACAAGTCGGGACAATCCGCGACAAGTCGGTACAAGTCGGTACAAGTCGGGACATGTTTGGACAATCCGGGACAAGTCGAGACAAGTCGGGACAAGTCGTGACAAGTCAGGACAAGTCAAGACAAGTCGAAACAAGTCGAAACAAGTTGGGACAAGTCGGGACAAGTCAGGACAAGTCAGATCAAGTCAGGACATGTCTGGACAAGACGGGACAAGTCGGGACAAGTCGGTACAAGTCAGGACAAGTTTGGACAATCCGGGACAAGTAGGGACAAGTCGGTACAAGTCGGGACAAGTCGGTACAAGTCGGGACAAGTTTGGACAATCCAAGACAAGTCGTGACAAGTCAGGACAAGTCAGAACAAGTCGGGACAAGTTAGGACAAGTCGGTACAAGTCGGGATAAGTCGTGACAAGTCAGGACAAGTCAGGACAAGTCGGGACAAGTCAGGACAAGTCGGGACAAGTCGGGACAAGTCGGGATAAGTCGTGACAATTCAGGACAAGTCAGGACAAGTCGGGACAAGTCAGGACAAGTCGGGACAAGTCGGGACAAGTCGGGACAAGTCGGGACAAGTTTGGACAATCTGGGACAGGTCGGGACAAGTCGGTACAAGTCTGGACAAGTCATGACAAGTCAGTTCAAGTCGGGAAAAGTTTGGACAATACGGGACACGTTGGGACAAGTCGGGACAAGTCGGTACAAGTCGGGACAATCCGCGACAAGTCGGTACAAGTCGGTACAAGTCGGGACATGTTTGGACAATCCGGGACAAGTCGAGACAAGTCGGGACAAGTCGTGACAAGTCAGGACAAGTCAAGACAAGTCGAAACAAGTCGAAACAAGTTGGGACAAGTCGGGACAAGTCAGGACAAGTCAGAACAAGTCAGGACATGTCTGGACAAGACAAGACAAGTCGGTACAAGTCAGGACAAGTTTGGACAATCCGGGACAATTAGGGACAAGTCGGTACAAGTCAGGACGATTCGGAACAAGTCAGGACAAGTCGGGACAAGTCGGAACAAGACGTGACAAGTCAGAACAAGTCGGGACAAGTCGGGACAAGTCGGGACTAGTCGGGACAAGTCGGTACAAGTCGGGACAAGTCGGAACAAGTCGGGACGAGTTAAGACAAGTTAGGACAAGTCAGGACAAGTCAGGACAAGTCGGGATAAGTCGGGACAAGTTGGGACAAGTCGGGACAATTCGGGACAGGTCGGGACAAGACGTGACAAATCAGAACAAGTCGGGACAAGTCGAGACAAGTCGGGACAAGTCGGTACAAGTCGGGAAAAGTTTGGACAAACCGGAACAAGTCGGGACAAGTCGGTTCAAGTTGGGACAAGTCGGGACAAGTCGGGACAAGTCGAGACAAGTCGGGACAAGTCGAGACAAGTTTGGACAAACCGGGACATGTCAGGACAAGTCGGTACAAGTCGGGACAAATCGGTACAAGTCGGGACAAGTCAGGACAAGTCGAGACAAGTTGGGACAAGTCGAGACAAGTCGGGACAAATCGAAACAAGTCAGGACAAGTCGAAAAAAGTCGAAAGAAGTCGGGACAAGTCAGGACAAATCGGGACAAGTCGGGACAAGTCGGGATAAGACGTGACATGTCAGAACAAGTCGGGACAAGTCGGGACAATCCGGACAAGTCGGGACAAGTCGAGACAAGTCTCGACAAATCGAAACAAGTCAGGACAAGTCGAAAAAAGTCGAAAGAAGTCGGGACAAGTCAGGACAAATCGGGACAAGTCGGGACAAGTCGGGATAAGACGTGACATGTCAGAACAAGTCGGGACAAAACGAGACAAGTCGGGACAAGTCGAGACTAGTCAGGACTAGTCGAGAAATGTTGGGACAAGTTTGGACAATAAGGGACAAGTCGGGACAAGTTTGGACAATAAGGGACAAGTCGGTACAAGTCGTAACAAGTTTGGACAATCCGGGACAAGTCGTGACAAGTCAGGACAAGTCAGGACAAGTCGAAACAAGTCGAAACAAGTCGGTACAAGTCGGGACAAGTTTGGACAATCCGGGACAAGTCGGGACTAGTCGGGACAAGTCGGGACAAGTCGGGACAAGTCGGGACAAGTCGGGACAAGTTTAGACAATCCGGGACAAGTCGAGACAAGTCGGGACAAGTCGGGACAGGTCGGGACAAGTCGGTACAAGTCTGGACAAGTCGGGACAAGTCGAGACAAGTCGGGACAAGTCGGTACAAGTCGGGACAAGTCGGTACAAGTCGGGACAAGTTTGGACAAACCGGGACAAGTCGGGACAAGTCGGTACAAGTTGGGACAAGTCGAGACAAGTCGGGACAAGTCGGGACAGGTCGAGACAAGTCGGTACACAAGTCTGGACAAATCGGGAAAAGTTTGGACAATACGGGACACGTTGGGACAAGTCGGTACAAGTCGGGACAATCCGGTACAAGTCGGTACAAGTCGGGACAAGTCGGTACAAGTCGGGACATGTTTGGACAATCCGGGACAAGTCGAGACAAGTCGGGACAAGTCGGGACAAGTCGTGACAAGTCAGGACAAGTCAAGACAAGTCGAAACAAGTCGAAACAAGTTGGGACAAGTCGGGACAAGTCAGGACAAGTCAAGACAAGTCGAAACAATTCGGAACAAGTTTGTACAAGTCGGGACAAGGAGGGACAAGTTTGGACAATGAGGGACAAGTCGGGACAAGTCGAAAAAAGTCGAAAGAAGTCGGGACAAGTCAGGACAAATCGGGACAAGTCGGGACAAGTCGGGATAAGACGTGACATGTCAGAACAAGTCGGGACAAGTCGGGACAATCCGGACAAGTCGGGACAAGTCGAGACAAGTCGGGACAAATCGAAACAAGTCAGGACAAGTCGAAAAAAGTCGAAAGAAGTCGGGACAAGTCAGGACAAATCGGGACAAGTCGGGACAAGTCGGGATAAGACGTGACATGTCAGAACAAGTCGGGACAAGTCGAGACAAGTCGGGACAAGTCGGGACAAGTCGAGACTAGTCAGGACTAGTCGAGAAATGTCGGGACAAGTTTGGACAATATGGGACAAGTCGGGACAAGTTTGGACAATAAGGGACAACTCGGTACAAGTCGGGACAAGTTTGGACAATCCGGGACAAGTCGTGACAAGTCAGGACAAGTCAGGACAAGTCGAAACAAGTCGAAACAAGTCGAAACAAGTCGGTACAAGTCGGGACAAGTTTGGACAATCCGGGACAAGTCGGGACTAGTCGGGACAAGTCGGGACAAGTCGGGACAAGTCGGGACAAGTCGAGACAAGTCGGGACAAGTCGGGACAGGTCGGGACAAGTCGGTACAAGTCTGGACAAGTCGGGACAAGTCGGGACAAGTCGGAACAAGTCAGTACAAGTCGGGACATGGCGTGACAAGTTAGAACAAGTCAGAACAAGCCGAGACAAGTCGGGACAAGTCTGGACAAGTCGAGACAAGTCGGGACAAGTCAGTACAAGTCGGGATATGGCGTGACAAGTTAGAACAAGTCAGAACAAGTCGGGACAAGTTTGGACAATCTGGAACAAGTCGGTACAAGTCGGGACAAGTTTGGACAATCCGGGACAAGTCGAGACAAGTCAAGACAAGTCGGGACAGGTCGGGACAAGTCGGTACAAGTCTGGACAAGTCGGTTCAAGTCGGGAAAAGTTTGGACAATACGGGACACGTTGGGACAAGTCGGTACAAGTCGGGACAATCCGGGACAAGTCGGTACAAGTCGGGACAAGTCGGTACAAGTCGGGACATGTTTAAACAATCCGGGACAAGTCGAGACAAGTCGGGACAAGTCGAGACAAGTCGGGACAAGTCGGGACAAGTCGGGACAAGTCGGGACAAGTCGGTACAAGTCGGTACAAGTCGGGACAAGTCGGTAAAATTCGGGACAAGTCAGGAAAAGTCGGGACAGGTCGGGACATGACGTGACAAGTTCGAACAAGTCAGAACAAGTCGGGACAAGTCGGGACAAGTCTGGATAAGTCGGGACAAGTCGGGACATGTCTGGACAAGACGGGACATTTCGGGACAAGTCGGGACAAGTCAGGACAAGTTTGGACAATCCGGGACAAGTCGGGACAAGACGGAACAAGTCACGACAAGTCGGGAAAAGTCGGGACAAGACATGTCGGAACAAGTCGGGACTTTTGGGTCGGGTCGAGGAAAATATTATTGTAAATATATCTTTTGATAGAATCATTTTGAATTTCAAATAATTCTGGACTTTTCACCAGGGCTCCTTACCCAGACATTTTATCCTGATTTCATTTGGACATTTTACACGGAATATCCACCTGGACTTCTTCACCCAGACTTTCTTCTTGGAATTTTATTTGGATTTCTTTGAAGTAGTTTGTGAAAAAGAATCAAAATTACAAAAAAAACTAAAGATTTTAATATTTGTTTCAAATATTTCAGCAAAAATTCAATTATCAAAAAATTTCAAAAAATATTTTTTTTCAGATTTTTTTTAATTTTATCAAAATTGTGAACTGAAACAACTTTCACAATCCAATTTCTATTCAAGAAGAATCAAAAAAGTATCTCATTAAACACAGAATTGAAATAAAAGAGTTTTGAAAAAAAAAAATCTTGGAAAATTACTTTTTTCACAAAGAAAATATTGAGTCAGTCAATTTCTGAATATTTTGGTATCGAATCATCTCGCCAAAATTTTTCATAACGGCAAGAAATTTAATTTTTTTTTTTCTGAAAAAAAAATCACTTCCCAAGGTCAAATCGAGTCAATGTTATGGCACTAATAATCATCTTATCGTATTGGACTCTATTCGCAATTAGGTCGGGTCGGGTAGGGTCGGGAAATGAGCTTTCAGATTTTTTGTCAATCCAACAAATATTATGAACCATAACAAATGTGACAAGTCGGGACAAGTTGGGACAAATCGGGACAAGTCTGGACAAGTCAGGACAAGTTGGGACAAATCGGGACCAGCCGGGATATTTCGAAAAAAATTAAAGCTACAAAAATTTTATGAACAAAAAATTTGATTTTTTTTTTTATATTTCAGCCAAAATTTAAACAGTTTTGAGAAAATTAGCTTACAGATTTTTTGTCAATCCAACCTAAATTATGAACCAAAACAAGTGTGACAATCAATTTTTGCTCGAACTGAAATTGACAAGTCGGAACAAGTCGGGACAAGTATGGACAAGTCGGGACAAGTCAGGACAAGTCGGGACAAGTTGGGACAAGTTGGGACAAGTCGGGACAAGTCGGTACAAGTCGTTAATATTCGGGACAAGTTTGGACAATCCGGGACAAGTCGGGAAAAGTCGGTACAAGACGGGACTAGTCGGGACAAGTCGGGACAAGTCGGGACAAGTCGGGACAAGTCGGGACAAGTCGGTACAAGTCGGTACAAGTCGGGACAAGTCGGGACAAGTCGGTACAAGTCGGGACAAGTTGGTAAAAGTCAGGACAAGTCAGGAAAAGTCGGGACAAGTCGGGACATGACGTGACGAGTTCGAACAAGTCGGTACAAGTCGGGACAAGTCGGTACAAGTCGGGACATGTTTAGACAATCCGGGACAAGTCGAGACAAGTCGGGACAAGTCGGGACAAGTCGGGACAAGTCGGGACAAGTCGTGACAAGTCAGGACAAGTCAAGGCAAGTCGAAACAAGTCGAAACAAGTTGGGACAAGTCGGGACAAGTCAGGACAAGTCAGAACAAGTCGGGACATGTCTGGACAAGACGGGACAAGTCGGGACAAGTCGGTACAAGTCAGGACAAGTTTGGACAATCCGGGACAAGTCGGGACAAGTCGGGACAAGTCGAAACAAGTCGGGACAAGTCGGGACAAGTCGGGACAAGTCAGAACAAGTCGGGACAAGTAGGGACAAGTCGGGACAAGTCGGGACAATTCGGTACAAGTCAAGACAAGTTTGGACAATACGAGACAAGTCGGGACAAGTCGGTAAGAGTCAGTACAAGTCGGGACAAGTTTGGACAATCCGGGACGAGTCGGGACAAGTCGGTACAAGTCGGGACAAGTCGGTAAAAGTCAGGACAAGTCAAGACAAGTCAAGACAAGTCGAAACAAGTCGAAACAAGTTGGGACAAGTCGGGACAAGTCAGGACAACTCAGAACAAGTCGGGACATGTCTGGACAAGACGGGACAAGTCGGGACAAGTCGGTACAAGTCAGGACAAGTTTGGACAATCCGGGACAAGTCGGGACAAGTCGGGACAAGACGTGACATGTCAGAACAAGTCGGGACAAGTCGGGACAATTCGGGACAAGTCGGGACAAGTCGGGACAAGTCGGTACAAGTCGGGACAAGTCGGAAAAAGTCGGGACAAGTCGGGACAAGACGTGACATGTCAGAACAAGTCGGGACAAGTCGGGACAAGTCAGGACAAGTCGGGACAAGTCGGGACAAGTCAGGACAAGTCGAGAAATGTCGGGACAAGTTTGGACAATAAGGGACAAGTCGGGACAAGTTTGGACAATAAGGGACAAGTCGGGACAAGTCGAGACAAGTCGGTACAAGTCGGGACAAGTTTGGACAATCCGGGACAAGTCGGGACAAGTCGGGACAAGACGTGACATGTCAGAACAAGTCGGGACAAGTCGGGACAAGTCAGGACAAGTCGAGAAATGTCGGGACAAGTTTGGACAATAAGGGACAAGTCGGGACAAGTCAGGACAACTCAGAACAAGTCGGGACATGTCTGGACAAGACGGGACAAGTCGGGACAAGTCGGTACAAGTCAGGACAAGTTTGGACAATCCGGGACAAGTCGGGACAAGTCGGGACAAGACGTGACATGTCAGAACAAGTCGGGACAAGTCGGGACAATTCGGGACAAGTCGGGACAAGTCGGGACAAGTCGGTACAAGTCGGGACAAGTCGGAAAAAGTCGGGACAAGTCGGGACAAGACGTGAAATGTCAGAACAAGTCGGGACAAGTCGGGACAAGTCAGGACAAGTCGGGACAAGTCGGGACAAGTCAGGACAAGTCGAGAAATGTCGGGACAAGTTTGGACAATAAGGGACAAGTCGGGACAAGTTTGGACAATAAGGGACAAGTCGGAACAAGTCGGTACAAGTCGGGACATGTTTGGACAATCCGGGACAAGTCGTGACAAGTCAGGACAAGTCAGGACAAGTCGAAACAAGTCGAAACAAGTCGGGACATGTCGGGACAAGTCAGGACAAGTCAGAACAAGTCAGGACAAGTTAGGACAAGTCGGTACAAGTCGGGACAAGTCGAGACGAGTCGGGACAAGTTTGGACAATCTGGGACAGGTCGGGACAAGTCGGTACAAGTCTGGACAAGTCGGGACAAGTCGGTTCAAGTCGGGAAAAGTTTGGACAATACGGGACACGTTGGGACAAGTCGGTACAAGTTGGGACAATCCGGGACAAGTCGGTACAAGTCGGGACAAGTCGGTACAAGTCGGGACAAGTTTGGATAATCCGGGACAAGTCGAGACAAGTCGGGACAAGTCGGAACAGGTTGGGACAAGTCGGTACAAGTCTGGACAAGTCGGTTCAAGTCGGGAAAAGTTTGGACAATACGGGACACGTTGGGACAAGTCGGTACAAGTCAGGACGAGTCGGAACAAGTCAGGACAAGTCGGGACAAGACGTGACAAGTCAGAACAAGTCGGGACAAGTCGGGACAAGTCGGGACAAGTCAGGACAAGTCGGTACAAGTCGGGACAAGTCGGGACGAGTCGTGACAAGTTTGGACAATCTGGGACAGGTCGGGACAGGTCGGTACAAGTCTGGACAAGTCGGGACATGTCTGGACAAGACGGGACATTTCGGGACAAGTCGGGACAAGTCAGGACAAGTTTGGACAATCCGGGACAAGTCGAGACAAGACGGAACAAGTCACGACAAGTCGGGAAAAGTCGGGAAAAGTTTGGACAATACGGGACACGTTGGGACAAGTCGGTACAAGTCAGGACGAGTCGGAACAAGTCAGGACAAGTCGGGACAAGACGTGACAAGTCAGAACAAGTCGGGACAAGTCGGGACAATCCGGACAAGTCGGGACAAGTCGAGACAAGTCGGAACAAATCGAAACAAGTCGAAAAAAGTCGAAAGAAGTCGGGACAAGTCAGGACAAATCGGGACAAGTCGGGACAAGTCGGGATGAGACGTGACATGTCAGAACAAGTCGGGACAAGTCGGGACAAGACGTGACAAATCAGAACAAGTCGGTACAAGTCGGGACAAGTCGGGATAAGTCGTGACAAGTCAGGACAAGTCAGGACAAGTCGGGACAAGTCAGGACAATTCGGGACAAGTCGGGACAAGTCGAGACAAGTTTGGACAATCTGGAACAGGTCGGGACAAGTCGGTACAAGTCTGGACAAGTCATGACAAGTCGGTTCAATTCGGGAAAAGTTTGGACAATACGGGACACGTTGGGACAAGTCGGTACAAGTCAGGACGAGTCGGAACAAGTCGGGACAAGTCAGGACAAGTCAGGACATGTCGGGACAAGTTTGTACAATAAGTGTCAAGTCGGGACAAGTTTGGACAATAAGGGACAAGTCGGTACAAGTCGGGACAAGTCGGTACAAGTCGGGACAAGTTTGGACAATCCGGGACAAGTCGAGACAAGTCGGGACAAGTCGATACAAGTCGTGACAAGTCAGGAAAAGTCAGGACAAGTTCGACACAAGTCGAAACAAGTCGGGACAAGTCAGGACAAGTCGAGACAAGTTGGAACAAGTCGAAACAAGTTGGGACAATCCGGACAAGTCGGGACAAGTCGGTACAAGTCGGGACAAGTCGGGACAAGTTGGGAAAATCCGGGGCAAGTCGGGACAAGTCGTTACAAGTCGGGACAAATCGGTACAAATCGGTACAGGTCGGGACAAGTCAGAACAAGTCGAGACAAGTTGGGACAAGTCGAAACAAGTTGGGACATCTCGGGACAAGTCGGAACAAGTCGGAACAAGTCGAGACAAGTCGGAACAAGTCGGTACAAGTCGGGACAAGTCGGAACAAGTTGGGACAATCCGGGACAAGTCGGGACAAGTCGGTACAAGTTGGGACAATCCGGGACAAGTCGAGACAAGTCGGTACAAGTCGGGACAAATCGGGACAAGTCGGGACAAGTCAGGACAAGTCAGGACATGTCGGGACAAGTTTGTACAATAAGTGACAAGTCGAGACAAGTTTGGACAATAAGGGACAAGTCGGGACAAGTCGGTACAAGTCGGGACAAGTCGGTACAAGTCGGGACAAGTTTGGACAATCCGGAACAAGTCGAGACAAGTCGGGACAAGTCGATACAAGTCGTGACAAGTCAGGACAAGTCAGGACAAGTTGGGACAAGTCGAAACAAGTTGGGACATCTCGGGACAAGTCGGAACAAGTCGAGACAAGTCGGAACAAGTCGGTACAAGTCGGGACAAGTCGGAACAAGTTGGGACAATCCGGGACAAGTCGGGACAAGTCGGTACAAGTTGGGACAATCCGGGACAAGTCGAGACAAGTCAGGACAAGTCGGGACAAGTCGGGACAAGTTGGGACAAGTCAGGACAAGTCAGGACATGTCGGGACAAGTTTGTACAATAAGTGACAAGTCGGGACAAGTTTGGACAATAAGGGACAAGTCGGGACAAGTCGGTACAAGTCGGGACAAGTCGGTACAAGTCGGGACAAGTTTGGACAATCCGGGACAAGTCGAGACAAGTCGGGACAAGTCGATACAAGTCGTGACAAGTCAGGACAAGTCAGTACAAGTCGACACAAGTCGAAACAAGTCGGGACAAGTCAGGACAAGTCGAGACAAGTTGGGACAAGTCGAAACAAGTTGGGACAATCCGGACAAGTCGGGACAAGTCGGTACAAGTCGAGACAAGTCGGGACAAGTTGGGAAAATCCGGGGCAAGTCGGGACAAGTCGTTACAAGTCGGGACAAATCGGTACAAATCGGTACAAGTCGGGACAAGTCTGGACAAGTTGGGACATGTAGGGACAAGTCAAGACAAGTCGGGACAAGTCGGAACAAGTCTTGACAAGTCGGGACATGGCGTGACAAGTTAGAACAAGTCAAAACAAGCCGGGACAAGTCGGGACAAGTCTGGAAAAGTCAGTACAAGTCGGGACATGGCGTGACAAGTTAGAACAAGTCAGAACAAGCCGGGACAAGTCGGGACAAGTCTGGAAATGTCGAGACAAGTCGGGACAAGTCAGTACAAGTCGGGACATGGCGTGACAAGTTAGAACAAGTCAGAACAATCCGGGACAAGTCGGGACAAGTCGGAACAAGTCAGGACAAGTCGGGACATAGCGTGACAAGTTAGAACAAGTCAGAACAAGCCGGAACAAGTCGGGACAAGTTAGAACAAGTCAGAACAAGCCGGGACAAGTCGGAACAAGTCGGAACAAGTCAGGACAAGTCGAGACATGGCGTGACAAGTTAGAACAAGTCAGAACAAGCCGGGACAAGTCGGGACAAGTCTGGACAAGTCGGGATAAGACGTGACATGTCAGACCAAGTCGGGACAAGTCGGGACAAGTCAGGACAAGTCGGGACAAGTCGGGACAAGTCAGGGCGAGTCGAGAAATGTCGGGACAAGTTTGGACAATAAGGGACAAGTCGGGACAAGTTTGGACAATGAGGGACAAGTCAGGACATGTCGGGACAAGTCGGTACAAGTCGGGACAAGTTTGGACAATTCAAGACAAGTTGGGACAAGTCGGAACAAGTCGGTACAAGTCGGGACATATTTGGACAATCCGGGACAAGTTGTGACAAGTCAGGACAAGACAGGACAAGTCGAAACAAGTCGAAACAAGTCGGGAAAAGTCGTGACAAGTCAGGACAAGTCAGGACAAGTCAGGACAAGTCGGGACAAGTCGGGACAAGTCGGGACAAGTCGGGACAAGTCGGGACAAGTAGGGACAAGTCGGGATAAGACGTGACGTGTCAGAACAAGTCGGGACAAGTCGGGACAAGTCGGGACAAGTCGGGACAAGTCGGGACAAGTCGGGACAAGTCAGGACAAGTCGAGAAATGTCGGGACAAGTTTGGACAATAAGGGACAAGTCGGGACAAGTTTGGACAATAAGGGACAAGTCGGGACAAGTCGGGACAAGTCGGTACAAGTCGGGACAAGTCAGTACAAGTCGGGACAAGTTTGGACAATCCAAGAAAAGTTGGGACAAGTCGGAACAAGTTGGTACAAGTCGGGACATGTTTGGACAACCTGGGACAAGTCGTGACAAGTCAGGACAAGTCGAAACAAGTCGAAACAAAACGGGACAAGTCCGAACAAGTCAGGACAAGTCAGAACAAGTCAGGACAAGTTAGGACAAGTCAGGACAAGTCGGGACAAGTCGGGACAAGTTTGGACAATCTGGGACAGGTCGGGACAAGTCGGTACAAGTCTGGACAAGTCGGTTCAAGTCGGGAAAAGTTTGGACATTACGGGACACGTTGGGACAAGTCGAGACAAGTCGGGACATTTCGGGACAGGTCGGGACAAGTCGGTACAAGTCTGGACAAGTCGGTTCAAATCGGGAAAAGTTTGGACAATACGGGACACGTTGGGACAAGTCGGTACAAGTCGGGACAATCCGGGACAAGTCGGTACAAGTCGGGACAAGTCGGTACAAGTCGGGACATGTTTGGACAATCCGGGACAAGTCGAGACAAGTCGGGACAAGTCGGGACAAGTCGGGACAAGTCGTGACAAGTCAGGACGAGTCGGAACAAGTCAGGACAAGTCGGGACAAGTCGAAACAAGACGTGACAAGTCAGAACAAGTCGGGACAAGTCGGGACAAGTCGGGACAAGTCGGGACAAGTGGGGACAAGTCGAGATAAGACGTGACGTGTCAGAACAAGTCGGGACTAGTCGGGACAAGTCGGGACAAGTCGGGACAAGGTAGGACAAGTCGGGACAAGTCAGGACAAGTCGAGAAATGTCGGGACAAGTTTGGACAATAAGGGACAAGTCGGGACAAGTTTGGACAATAAGGGACAAGTCGGGACAAGTCGGTACAAGTCGGGACAAGTCAGTACAAGTCGGGACAAGTTTGGACAATCCAAGAAAAGTTGGGACATGTTGGAACAAGTTGGTACAAGTCGGGACATGTTTGGACAATCCAAGACAAGTCGTGACAAGTCAGGACAAGTCGAAACAAGTCGAAACAAGTCGGGACAAGTCGGGACAAGTCAGGACAAGTCAGAACAAGTCGGGACAAGTTAGGACAAGTCGGTACAAGTCGGGACAAGTCGTGACAATTCAGGACAAGTCGGGACAAGTCGGGACAAGTTTGGACAATCTGGGACAGGTCGGGACAAGTCGGTACAAGTCTGGACAAGTCGGGACAAGTCGGTTCAAGTCGGGAAAAGTTTGGACAATACGGGACACGTTGGGACAAGTCGGTACAAGTTGTGACAATCCGGGACAAGTCGGTACAAGTCGGGACAAGTCGGTACAAGTTGGGACAAGTTTGGACAATCCGGGACAAGTCGAGACAAGTCGGGACAAGTCGGGACAGGTCGGGACAAGTCGGTACAAGTCTGGACAAGTCGGTTCAAGTCGGAACAAGTCGGGACATGACGTGATAAGTTAGAACAAGTCGGGACATGTGGGGACAAGTCAAGACAAGTCGGGACAAGTCGGAACGAGTCAGGACAAGTCGGGAAATGGCGTGACAAGTTAGAACAAGTCAGAACAAGCCGGGACAAGTCGGGACAAGTCTGGACAAGTCAGTAAAAGTCGGGACATGGCGAGACAAGTTAGAACAAGTCAGAACAAGCTGGGACAAGTCGGGACAAGTCTGGACAAGTCGAGGCAAGTCAGTACAAGTCGGGACATTGCGTGACAAGTTAGAACAAGTCAGAACAAGCCGAGACAAGTCGGAACAAGTCGGAACAAGTCAGGACAAGTCGGGACATGGCGTGACAAGTTAGACCAAGTCAGAACAAGCCGGAACAAGTCAGGACAAGTTAGAACAAGTCAGAACAAGCCGGGACAAGTCGGGACAAGTCGGAACAAGTCAGGACAAGTCGAGACGTGGCGTGACAAGTTAGAACAAGTCAGAACAAGCCGGGACAAGTCAGGACAAGTCTGGACAAGACGGGACAAGTCGGGACAAGTCTGGACAAGACGGGACACGTCGGGACAAGTCTGGACAAGTCAGGACAAGTTTGGACAATGCGGGACAAGTCGGGACAATCCGTGACAAGTCGGGACAAGACGGAACAAGTCACGACAAGTCGGGAAAAGTCGGGACAAGACATGTCGGAACAAGTCGGGACTTTTGGGTCGGGTCGAGGAAAATATTATTGTAAATATATCTTTTGATAGAATCATTTTGAATTTCAAATAATTCTGGACTTTTCACCAGGGCTCCTTACCCAGACATTTTATCCTGATTTCATTTGTACATTTTACACGGAATTTCCACCTGGACTTCTTCACCCAGACTTTCTTCTTGGAATTTTATTTGGATTTCTTTGAAGTAGTTTGTGAAAAAAAATCAAAATTACAAAAAAAAACTAAAGATTTTATTATTTGTTTCAAATATTTCAGCAAAAATTCAATTATCAAAAAATTTCAAAAAATATTTTTTTTTCTGATTTTTTTTAATTTTATCAAAATTGTGAACTGAAACAACTTTCACAATCCAATTTCTATTCAAGAAGAAACAAAAAAGTATCTCATTAAACACAGAATTGAAATAAAAATGTTTTGAAAAAAAAATCTTGGAAAATTACTTTTTTCACAAAGAAAATATTTGAGTCAGTCAATTTCTGAATATTTTGGTATCGACTCATCTCGCCAAATTTTTTATAACGACAAGAAATTTAATTTTTTCTTTCTGAAAAAAAAATTTACTTCACAAGGTCAAATCGAGTCAATGTTATGGCACTAATATTCATCTTATCGTCTTGGACTCTATTCGCAATTAGGTCGGGTCGGGTAGGGTCGGGAAATGTGCTTTCAGATTTTTTGTCAATCCAACAAATATTATGAACCATGACAAATGTGACAAGTCGGGACAAGTTGGGACAAATCGGGACAAGTCTGGACAAGTCAGGACAAGTTGGGACAAATCGGGACCAGCCGGGATATTTTGAAAAATATGAAACCTACAAAAATTTTATAAACAAAAAATTTGAATTTTTTTTTTATATTTCAGCCAAAATTTAAACAGTTTTGAGAAAATATGCTTACAGATTTTCTGTCAATCCAACCAAAATTATGAACCAAAACAAGTGTTACAATCAATTTTTGTTCGAACTGAAATGACAAGTCGGAACAAGTCGGGACAAGTATAGACAAGTCGGGACAAGTCGGGACAAGTCGGGACAAGTTTGGTCAATCCGGGACAAGTCGGGACAAGTCGGGACGATTCGGGACAAGTCGGTACAAGTCGGGACAAGTTTGGACATTACGGGACAAGTCGGGACAAGTCGGTACAAGTCGGTATAAGTCGGTACAAGTCGGGACAAGTTTGGACAATCCGAGACAAGTCGAGACAAGTCGGTACAAGTCAGGACGAGTCGGAACAAGTCAGGACAAGTCGGGACAAGTCGGCACATGACGTGACAAGTCAGAACAAGTCGGGACAAGTCGGGACACAAGTCGGGACAAGTTTGGTCAATCTGGGACAAGTCAGTACAAGTCGGGACAAGTCGGTACAAGTCGGAACAAGTTTGGACAAGTCGGGACAAGAAGGGACAAGTCGGTACAATTCGGAACAAGTTTGTACAAGTCGGGACAAGGAGGGACAAGTTTGGACAATGAGGGACAAGTCGGGACAAGTCGGTACAAGTCAGGACAAGTCGGGACAAGTCGGGACATGACGTGACAAGTCAGAACAAGTCGGGACGAGTCGGGACAAGTCGGGACAAGTCGGGACAAGTCGGGACAAGTCGGGACAAGTCAGGACAAGTCGGGACACAAGTCGGGACAACTTTGGTCAATCAGGGACAAGTCGGTACAAGTCGAGACAAGTCGGTACAAGTCGGATCAAGTTTGGACAAGTCGGGACAAGAAGGGACAAGTCGGTACAATTCGGAACAAGTTTGTACAAGTCGGTACAAGTCGGGACAAGTTTGGACATTACGGGACAAGTCGGGACAAGTCGGTACAAGTCGGTATAAGTCGGTACAAGTCGGGACAAGTTTGGACAATCCGAGACAAGTCGAGACAAGTCGGTACAAGTCAGGACGAGTCGGAACAAGTCAGGACAAGTCGGGACAAGTCGGCACATGACGTGACAAGTCAGAACAAGTCGGGACAAGTCGGGACACAAGTCGGGACAAGTTTGGTCAATCTGGGACAAGTCAGTACAAGTCGGGACAAGTCGGTACAAGTCGGAACAAGTTTGGACAAGTCGGGACAAGAAGGGACAAGTCGGTACAATTCGGAACAAGTTTGTACAAGTCGGGACAAGGAGGGACAAGATTGGACAATGAGGGACAAGTCGGGACAAGTCGGTACAAGTCAGGACAAGTCGGGACAAGTCGGGACATGACGTGACAAGTCAGAACAAGTCGGGACGAGTCGGGACAAGTCGGGACAAGTCGGGACAAGTCGGGACAAGTCGGGACAAGTCAGGACAAGTCGGGACACAAGTCGGGACAACTTTGGTCAATCTGGGACAAGTCGGTACAAGTCGGGACAAGTCGGTACAAGTCGGATCAAGTTTGGACAAGTCGGGACAAGAAGGGACAAGTCGGTACAATTCGGAACAAGTTTGTACAAGTCGGGACAAGGAGGGACAAGTTTGGACATTACGGGACAAGTCGGGACAAGTCGGTACAAGTCGGTATAAGTCGGTACAAGTCGGGACAAGTTTGGACAATCCGAGACAAGTCGGGACAAGTCGGTACAAGTCAGGACGAGTCGGAACAAGTCAGGACAAGTCGGGACAAGTCGGCACATGACGTGACAAGTCAGAACAAGTCGGGACAAGTCGGGACACAAGTCGGGACAAGTTTGGTCAATCTGGGACAAGTCAGTACAAGTCGGGACAAGTCGGTACAAGTCGGAACAAGTTTGGACAAGTCGGGACAAGAAGGGACAAGTCGGTACAATTCGGAACAAGTTTGTACAAGTCGGGACAAGGAGGGACAAGTTTGGACAATGAGGGACAAGTCGGGACAAGTCGGAACAAGTCAGGACAAGTCGGGACAAGTCGGGACATGACGTGACAAGTCAGAACAAGTCGGGACAAGTCGGGACAAGTCGGGACAAGTCGGGACAAGTCGGGACAAGTCGGGACAAGTCAGGACAAGACAGGACAAGTCGAGACAAGTCGGGACAAGTCGGGACAGGTCGGGACAAGTCGGTACAAGTCTGGACAAGTCGGTTCAAGTCGGGAAAAGTTTGGACAATACGGGACACGTTGGGACAAGTCGGTACAAGTCGGGACAATCCGGGACAAGTCGGTACAAGTCGGGACAAGTCGGTACAAGTCGGGACATGTTTGGACAATCCGGGACAAGACGGGACAAGTCGGGACAAGTCGGGACAAGTTTGGACAATCCGGGACAAGTCGGGACAAGACGGAACAAGTCACGACAAGTCGGGAAAAGTCGGGACAAGACATGTCGGAACAAGTCGGGACTTTTGGGTCGGGTCGAGGAAAATATTATTGTAAATATATCTTTTGATAGAATCATTTTGAATTTCAAATAATTCTGGACTTTTCACCAGGGCTCCTTACCCAGACATTTTATCCTGATTTCATTTGGACATTTTACACGGAATTTTCACCTGGACTTCTTCACCCAGACTTTCTTCTTGGAATTTTATTTGGATTTCTTTGAAGTAGTTTGTGAAAAAGAATCAAAATTACAAAAAAAAAAAACTAAAGATTTTAATATTTGTTTCAAATATTTCAGCAAAAATTCAATAATCAAAAAATTTCAAAAAATATTTTTTGTCAGATTTTTTTTAATTTTATCAAAATTGTGAACTGAAACAACTTTCACAATCCAATTTCTATTCAAGAAGAATCAAAAAAGTATCTCATTAAACACAGAATTGAAATAAAAAAGTTTTGAAAAAAAAAATCTTGGAAAATTACTTTTTTCACAAAGAAAATATTGAGTCAGTCAATTTCTGAATATTTTGGTATCGAATCATCTCGCCAAAATTTTTCATAACGGCAAGAAATTTATTTTTTTTTTTCTGAAAAAAAAATTCACTTCACAAGGTCAAATCGAGTCAATGTTATGGCACTAATATTCATCTTATCGTATTGGACTCTATTCGCAATTAGGTCGGGTCGGGTAGGGTCGGGAAATAAGCTTTCAGATTTTTTGTCAATCCAAAAAATATTATGAACCATAACAAATGTGACAAGTCGGGACAAGTTGGGACAAATCGGGACAAGTCTGGACAAGTCAGGACAAGTTGGAACAAATCGGGACCAGCCAGGATATTTTGAAAAAAATTAAAGCTACAAAAATTTTATGAACAAAAAATTTGATTTTTTTTTTTTATATTTCAGCCAAAATTTAAACAGTTTTGAGAAAATAAGCTTACAGATTTTTTGACAATCCAACCAAAATTATGAACCAAAACAAGTATGACAATCAATTTTTGTTCGATCTGAAATTGACAAGTCGAGACAAGTCGGGACAAGTATGGACAAGTCGGGACAAGTCAGGACAAGTCGGGAAAAGTCGAAACAAGTCGGGACAAGTCGGGACAAGTCGGTACAAGTCGGGAAAAGTCGTACAAGTCGGGACAAGTTTGATCAATCCGGGACAAGTCGGGATAAGTCGGGACAAGTCGGGACAATTCGGTACAAGTCGGGACAAGTTTGGACAATCCGGGACAAGTCGGGACAAGTCGGTACAAGTCGGGACAAGTCGGTACAAGTCGGAACAAGTTTGGAAAAGTCGGGACAAGTCGGGACAAGAAGGGACAAGTTTGGACAATCCGGGACAAGTCGGGACAAGTCAGGACGAGTCGGAACAAGTCAGGACAAGTCGGGACAAGTCGAGACAAGACGTGACAAGTCAGAACAAGTCGGGACAAGTCGGAACAAGTCGTGACAAGTCGGTACAAGTCGGGACAAGTCGGAACAAGTCGGGACGAGTAGGTACAAGTTAGGACAAGTCAGGACAAGTCGGGATAAGTCGGGACAAGTTGGGACAAGTCAGGACAATTCGGGACAGGTCGGGACAAGTCCGGACAAGTTGGGACAAGACGTGACAAATCAGAACAAGTCGGGACAAGTCGAGAAAAGTCGGGACAAGTCGGGACAAGTCGGGACAAGTCGTGACAAGTCGGTACAAGTCGGGACAAGTCGGTACAAGTCGGGACAAGTTTGGACAAACCAGGACAAGTCGGGACAAGTCGAAAGAAGTCGGGACAAGTCAGGACAAGTCGGGACAACTCGGGACAAGACGTGACATGTCAGAACAAGTCGGGACAAGTCGGGACAAGTCGGGACAAGACGGGACAAGTCGGGACAAGTTTGGACAATCCGGGACAAGTCGGGACAAGTCGATACAAGTCAGGACGAGTCAGAACAAGTCAGGACAAGTCGGGACAAGTCGGGACAAGACGTGACATGTCAGAACAAGTCGGGACAAGTCGGGACATGTCGGGACAAGTCGGGACAAGTCGGGACAAGTCGGGACAAGTCGGGACAAGTCAGGACAAGTCGAGAAATGTCGGGGCAAGTGTGGACAATAAGGGACAAGTCGGGACAAGTTTGGACAATAAGGGACAAGTCGGGACAAGTCGGTACAAGTCGGGACAAGTCGGTACAAGTCGGGACAAGTCGGTACAAGTCGGGACGAGTTTGGACAATCCAAGACAAGTTGGGACAAGTCGGAACAAGTCGGTACAAGTCGGGACATGTTTGGACAATCCGGGACAAGTCGTGACAAGTCAGGACAAGTCAGGACAAGTCGAAACAAGTCGAAACAAGTCGGGACAAGTCGGGACAAGTCAGGACAAGTCAGGACAAGTCAGAACAAGTCGGTACAAGTCGGGACAAGTCGTGACAAGTCAGGACAAGTCAGGACAAGACGGGACAAGTCGGGACAAGTCGGGACAAGTCGGGACAAGTCGGGACAAGTTTGGACAATCTGGGACAGGTCGGGACAAGTCGGTACAAGTCTGGACAAGTCGGGACAAGTCGGTTCAAGTCGGAAAAAGTTTGGACAATACGGGACACGTTGGGACAATTCGGTACAAGTTGTGACAATCCGGGACAAGTCGGTACAAGTCGGGACAAGTCGGTACAAGTCGGGACAAGTTTGGACAATCTGGGACAAGTCGGGACAGTTCGGGACAGGTCGGGACAAGTCGGTACAAGTCTGGACAAGTCGGTTCAGGTCGGGAAAAGTTTGGAAAATACGGGACACGTTGGGACAAGTCGGTACAAGTCGGGACAATCCGTGACAAGTCGGTACAAGTCGGGACAAGTCGGTACAAGTCGGGACATGTTCAGACAATCCGGGACAAGTCGAGACAAGTCGGGACAATTCGGGACAAGTCGGGACAAGTCGTGACAAGTCAG
The DNA here is from genome assembly GCA_958502065.1 of Chrysolina americana. Classification (NCBI taxonomy): domain Eukaryota; kingdom Metazoa; phylum Arthropoda; class Insecta; order Coleoptera; family Chrysomelidae; genus Chrysolina; species Chrysolina americana. The sequence continues at coordinate 47,693,979 of OY293413.1, forward strand.
GACAAGTCAGAACAAGTCGGGACATGTCTGGACAAGACGAGACATGTCGGGACAAGTCGGTACAAGTCAGGACAAATTTGGACAATCCGGGACAAGTCGGGACAAGTCGGGACAAGTCGAAACAAGTCGAAACAAGTCGGGACAAGTCGGGACAAGTCAGGACAAGTCAGAACAAGACGGGACAAGTTAGGACAAGTCGGGATAAGACGTGACGTAACAGAACAAGTCGGGACAAGTCGGGACAAGTCGGGACAATTCGGTACAAGTCGGGACAATTTTGGACAATACGGGACAAGTCGGTAACAGTCAGTACAAATCGGGACAAGTTTGGACAATCCGGGACAAGTCGGGACAAGTCGGTACAAGTCGGGACAAGTCGGTAAATGTCAGGACAAGTCAAGACAAGTCAAGACAAGTCGAAACAAGTCGAAACAAGTTGGGACAAGTCGGGACAAGTCAGGACAACTCAGAACAAGTCGGGACATGTCTGGACAAGACGAGACAAGTCGGGACAAGTCGGTACAAGTCAGGACAAGTTTGGACAATCCGGGACAAGTCGGGACAAGCCGGGACAAGTCGAAACAAGTCGAAACAAGTCGGGACAAGTCGGGACAAGTCAGGACAAGTCAAAACAATTCGGGACAAGTTAGGACAAGTCGAGACAAGTCGGGATAAGACGTGACGTGTCAGAACAAGTCGGGACAAGTCGGGACAATTCGGTACAAGTCGGGACAAGTTTGGACAATACGGGACAAGTCGGTTACAGTCAGTACAAGTCGGGACAAGTTTGGACAATCCGGGACAAGTCGGGACAAGTCGGTACAAGTCGGGACAAGTCGGTAAATGTCAGGACAAGTCAAGACAAGTCAAGACAAGTCGAAACAAGTCGAAACAAGTTGGGACAAGTCGGGACAAGTCAGGACAACTCAGAACAAGTCGGGACATGTCTGGACAAGACGGGACAAGTCGGTACAAGTCAGGACAAGTTTGGACAATCCGGGACAAGTCGGGACAAGTCGGGACAAGACGTGACATGTCAGAACAAGTCGGGACAAGTCGGGACAAGTCGGGACAAGTCGGTACAAGTCGGGACAAGTCGGAAAAAGTCGGGACAAGTCGGCACAAGACGTGACATGTCAGAACAAGTCGGGACAAGTCGGGACAAGTCGGGACAAGTCGGGACAAGTCGGGACAAGTCAGGACAAGTCGAGAAATGTCGAGACAAGTTTGGACAATAAGGGACAAGTCGGGACAAGTTTGGACAATAAGGGACAAGTCGGGACAAGTCGGTACAAGTCGAGACAAGTCGGTACAAGTCGGGACAAGTTTGGACAATCCAAGACAAGTTGGGACAAGTCGGAACAAGTCGGTACAAGTTGGGACATGTTTGGACAATCCGGGACAAGTCGGGACAAGTCGGGACAAGTCGGGACAAGTCGTGACAAGTCAGGACAAGTCAGGACAAGTCGAAACAAGTCGAAACAAGTCGGGACAAGTCGGGACAAGTCAGGACAAGTCAGAACAAGTCAGGACAAGTTAGGACAAGTCGGTACAAGTCGGGACAAGTCGAGACGAGTCGGGACAAGTTTGGACAATCTGGGACAGGTCGGGACAAGTCGGTATAAGTCTGGACAAGTCGGGACAAGTCGGTTCAATTCGGGAAAAGTTTGGACAATACGGGACACGTTGGAACAAGTCGGTACAAGTCGGGACAATCCGGGACAAGTCGGTACAAGTCGGGACAAGTCGGTACAAGTCGGGACATGTTTAAACAATCCGGGACAAGTCGAGACAAGTCGGGACAAGTCGAGACAAGTCGGGACAAGTCATGACAAGTCGGGACAAGTCGGTACAAGTCGGTACAAGTCAGGACAAGTCGGTAAAAGTCGGGACAAGTCAGGAAAAGTCGGTTATATTTCAGCCAAAATTTAAACAGTTTTGAGAAAATAAGCTTACAGATTTTTTGTCAATCCAACCAAAATTATGAACCAAAACAAGTGTGACAATCAATTTTTGTTCGAACTGAAATTGACAAGTCGGAACAAGTCGGGACAAGTATGGACAAGTCAGGACAAGTCGACACAAGTCGAAACAAGTCGGGACAAGTCAGGACAAGTCGAGACAAGTTAAGACGAGTCGAAACAAGTTGGGACAATGCGGACAAGTCGGGACAAGTCGGTACAAGTCGGGACAAGTCGGGACAAGTTGGGAAAATCCGGGGCAAGTCGGGACAAGTCGTTACAAGTCGGGACAAATCGGTACAAATCGGTACAAGTCGGGACAAGTCTGGACAAGTCGGGACATGTAGGGACAAGTCAAGACAAGTCGGGACAAGTCGGAACAAGTCAGGACAAGTCGGGACATGGCGTGACAAGTTAGAACAAGTCAAAACAAGCCGGGACAAGTCTGGAAAAGTCAGTACAAGTCGGGACATGGCGTGACAAGTTAGAACAAGTCAGAACAAGCCGGGACAAGTCGGGACAAGTCTGGACAAGTCGAGACAAGTCGGGACAAGTCAAAACAAGTCGGGACATGGCGTGACAAGTTAGAACAAGTCAGAACAATCCGGGACAAGTCGGGACAAGTCGGAACAAGTCAGGACAAGTCGGGACATGGCGTGACAATTTAGAACAAGTCAGAACAAGCCGGAACAAGTCGGGACAAGTTAGAACAAGTCAGAACAAGCCGGGACAAGTCGGAACAAGTCGGAACAAGTCAGGACAAGTCGAGACATGGCGTGACAAGTTAAAACAAGTCAGAACAAGCCGGGACAAGTCGGGACAAGTCTGGACAAGTCGGAATAAGACGTGACATGTCAGACCAAGTCAGACAAGTCGGGACAAGTCAGGACAAGTCGGTACAAGTCGGGACAAGTCAGGACGAGTCGAGAAATGTCGGGACAAGTTTGGACAATAAGGGACAATAAGGGACAAGTTTGGACAATGAGGGACAAGTCAGGACATGTCGGGACAAGTCGGTACAAGTCGGGACAAGTTTGGACAATTCAAGACAAGTTGGGACAAGTCGGAACAAGTCGGTACAAGTCGGGACATATTTGGACAATCCGGGACAAGTTTTGACAAGTCAGGACAAGACAGGACAAGTCGAAACAAGTCGAAACAAGTCAGGACAAGTGGGGACAAGTCGGTATAAGACGTGACGTGTCAGAACAAGTCGGGACAAGTCGGGACAAGTTGGGACAAGTTGGGACAAGTCGGGACAAGTCGGGACAAGTCAGGACAAGTCGAGAAATGTCGGGACAAGTTTGGACAATAAGGGACAAGTCGGGACAAGTTTGGACAATAAGGGACAAGTCGGGACAAGTCGGTACAAGTCGGGACAAGTCAGTACAAGTCAGAACAAGTTTGGACAATCCAAGAAAAGTTGGGACAAGTCGGAACAAGTTGGTACAAGTCGGGACATGTTTGGACAACCTGGGACAAGTCGTGACAAGTCAGAACAAGTCGAAACAAGTCGAAACAAAACGGGACAAGTCGGGACAAGTCAGGACAAGTCAGAATAAGTCAGGACAAGTTAGGACAAGTCAGGACAAGTCGGGACAAGTCGGGACAAGTTTGGACAATCTGGAACAGGTCGGGACAAGTCGGTACAAGTCTGGACAAGTCGGTTCAAGTCGGGAAAAGTTTGGACAATACGGGACACGTTGGGACAAGTCGAGACAAGTCGGGACATTTCGTGACAGGACGGGACAAGTCGGTACAAGTCTGGACAAGTCGGTTCAAATCGGGAAAAGTTTGGACAATACGGGACACGTTGGGACAAGTCGGTACAAGTCGGGACAATCCGGGACAAGTCGGTACAAGTCGGGACAAGTCGGTACAAGTCGGGACATGTTTGGACAATCCGGGACAAGTCGAGACAAGTCGGGACAAGTCGGGCCAAGTCGTGACAAGTCAGGACAAGTCAAGACAAGTCGAAACAAGTCGAAACAAGTTGGGACAAGTCGGTACAAGTCAGGACAAGTCAGAACAAGTCGGGACATGTCTGGACAAGACGGGACAAGTCGGGACAAGTCGGTACAAGTCAGGACAAGTTTGGACAATCCGTGACAAGTCGGGACAAGTCGGGACAAGTCGGGACAAGTCGGTACAAGTCGGGACAAGTCGGAACAAGTCGGGACGAGTTGCGACAAGTTAGGACAAGTCAGGACAAGTCAGGACAAGTCAGGACAAGTCAGGACAAGTCAGGACAAGTCGAGAAATGTCGGGACAAGTTTGGACAATAAGGGACAAGTCGGGACAAGTTTGGACAATAAGGGACAAGTCAGTACAAGTCGGGACAAGTCAGTACAAGTCGGGACAAGTTTGGACAATCCAAGAAAAGTCGGGACAAGTTGGGACAAGTCAGGACAATTCGGGACAGATCAGGACAAGTCCGGACAAGTCGGGACAAGACGTGACAAATCTGAACAAGTAGGGACAAGTCGAGACAAGTCGGGACAAGTCGGGACAAGTCGGGACATGTCGGTTAAGGTCGGGACAAGTCGGTACAAGTCGGGAAAAGTTTGGACAAACCGGGACAAGTCGGGACAAGTCGGTACAAGTTGGGACAAGTCGGTACAAGTCAGGACAAGTCGGGACAAGTCGAGACAAGTCGGGACAAATCGAAACAAGTCAGGACAAGTCGAAAAAAGTCGAAAGAAGTCGGGACAAGTCAGGACAAGTCGGGACAAGTCGGGACAAGTCGGGACAAGTCGGGACAAGTGGGGACAAGTCGAGATAAGACGTGACGTGTCAGAACAAGTCGGGACAAGTCGGGACAAGTCGGGACAAGGTAGGACAAGTCGGGACAAGTCAGGACAAGTCGAGAAATGTCGGGACAAGTTTGGACAATAAGGGACAAGTCGGGACAAGTTTGGACAATAAGGGACAAGTCGGTACAAGTCGGGACAAGTCAGTACAAGTCGGGACAAGTTTGGACAATCCAAGAAAAGTTGGGACAAGTTGGAACAAGTTGGTACAAGTCGGGACATGTTTGGACAATCCAAGACAAGTCAGAACAAGTCGGGACAAGTTAGGACAAGTCGGTACAAGTCGGGACAAGTCGTGACAAGTCAGGACAAGTCGGGACAAGTCGGGACAAGTCGGGACACAAGTTTGGACAATCTGGGACAGGTCGGGACAAGTCGGTACAAGTCTGGACAAGTCGGGACAAGTCTGTTCAAGTCGGAAAAAGTTTGGACAATACGGGACACGTTGGGACAAGTCGGTACAAGTTGTGACAATCCGGGACAAGTCGGTACAAGTCGGGACAAGTCGGTACAAGTTGGGACAAGTTTGGACAATCCGGGACAAGTCGAGACAAGTCGGGACAAGTCGGGACAGGTCGGGACAAGTCGTTACAAGTCTGGACAAGTCGGTTCAAGTCGGAACAAGTCGGGACATGACGTGATAAGTTAGAACAAGTCGGGACATGTGGGGACAAGTCAAGACAAGTCGGGACAAGTCGGAACAAGTCAGGACAAGTCGGGAAATGGCGTGACAAGTTAGAACAAGTCAGAACAAGCCGGGACAAGTCGGGACAAGTCTGGACAAGTCAGTAAAAGTCGGGACATGGCGAGACAAGTTAGAACAAGTCAGAACAAGCCGGGACAAGTCGGGACAAGTCTGGACAAGTCGAGGCAAGTCAGTACAAGTCGGGACATTGCGTGACAAGTTAGAACAAGTCAGAACAAGCCGAGACAGGTCGGGGCAAGTCGGAACAAGTCAGGACAAGTCGGGACATGGCGTGACAAGTTAGACCAAGACAGAACAAGCCGGAACAAGTCAGGACAAGTTAGAACAAGTCAGAGCAAGCCGGGACAAGTCGGGACAAGTCGGAACAAGTCAGGACAAGTCGAGACATGGCGTGACAAGTTAGAACAAGTCAGAACAAGCCGGGACAAGTCGGGACAAGTCTGGACAAGACGGCACAAGTCGGGACAAGTCTGGACAAGACGGGACAAGACGGGACAAGTCTGGACAGGTCAGGACAAGTTTGGACAATGCGGGACAATTCGGGACAATCCGTGACAAGTCGGGACAAGACGGAACAAGTCACGACAAGTCCGGAAAAGTCGGGACAAGACATGTCGGAACAAGTCGGGACTTTTGGGTCGGGTCGAGGAAAATTTTATTGTAAATATATCTTTTGATAGAATCATTTTGAATTTCAAATAATTCTGGACTTTTCACCAGGGCTCCTTACCCAGACATTTTATCCTGATTTCATTTGTACATTTTACACGGAATTTCCACCTGGACTTCTTCACCCAGACTTTCTTCTTGGAATTTTATTTGGATTTCTTTGAAGTAGTTTGTGAAAATAAATCAAAATTACAAAAAAAAAACTAAAGATTTTATTATTTGTTTCAAATATTTCAGCAAAAATTCAATTATCAAAAAATTTCAAAAATTATTTTTTTTTTCTGATTTTTTTTAATTTTATCAAAATTATGAACTGAAACAACTTTCACAATCCAATTTCTATTCAAGAAGAAACAAAAAAGTATCTCATTAAACACAGAATTGAAATAAAAATGTTTTGAAAAAAAAATCTTGGAAAATTACTTTTTTCACAAAGAAAATATTTGAGTCAGTCAATTTCTGAATATTTTGGTATCGAATCATCTCGCCAAAATTTTTTATAACGGCAAGAAATTTAATTTTTTTTTTTCTGAAAAAAAAATTTACTTCACAAGGTCAAATCGAGTCAATGTTATGGCACTAATATTCATCTTATCGTCTTGGACTCTATTCGCAATTAGGTCGGGTCGGGTAGGGTCCGGAAATGAGCTTTCAGATTTTTTGTCAATCCAACAAATATTATGAACCATGACAAATGTGACAAGTCGGGACAAGTTGGGACAAATCGGGACAAGTCTGGACAAGTCAGGACAAGTTGGGAAAAATCGGGATCAGCTGGGATATTTTGAAAAATATGAAACCTACAAAAATTTTATAAACAAAAAATTTGAATTTTTTTTTATATTTCAGCCAAAATTTAAACAGTTTTGAGAAAATATGCTTACAGATTTTCTGTCGAACTGAAATTGACAAGTCGGAACAAGTCGGGACAAGTATGGACAAGTCAGGACAAGTCGGGACAAGTCGGGACAAGTTTGGTCAATCCGGGACAAGTCGGGACAAGTCGGGACGATTCGGGACAAGTCGGTACAAGTCGGGACAAGTTTGGACATTACGGGACAAGTCGGGACAAGTCGGTACAAGTCGGTATAAGTCGGTACAAGTCGGGACAAGTTTGGACAATCCGAGACAAGTCGGGACAAGTCGGTACAAGTCAGGACGAGTCGGAACAAGTCAGGACAAGTCGGGACAAGTCGGCACATGACGTGACAAGTCAGAACAAGTCGGGACAAGTCGGGACACAAGGCGGGACAAGTTTGGTCAATCTGGGACAAGTCAGTACAAGTCGGGACAAGTCGGTACAAGTCGGAACAAGTTTGGACAAGTCGGGACAAGAAGGGACAAGTCGGTACAATTCGGAACAAGTTTGTACAAGTCGGGACAAGGAGGGACAAGTTTGGACAGTGAGGGACAAGTCGGGACAAGTCGGTACAAGTCAGGACAAGTCGGGACAAGTCGGGACATGACGTGACAAGTCAGAACAAGTCGGGACAAGTCGGGACAAGTCGGGACAAGTCGGGACAAGTCGGGACAAGTCGGGACAAGTCGGGACAAGTCGGGACAAGTCGGGACAAGTCGGGACAAGTCAGGACAAGTCGGGACAAGTCGGGACACAAGTCGGGACAAGTCGGGACACAAGTCGGTACAAGTCGGAACAAGTTTGGACAAGTCGGGACAAGAAGGGACAAGTCGGTACAATTCGGAACAAGTTTGTACAAGTCGGGACAAGGAGGGACAAGTTTGGACAATGAGGGACAAGTCGGGACAAGTCGGAACAAGTCAGGACAAGTCGGGACAAGTCGGGACATGACGTGACAAGTCAGAACAAGTCGGGACAAGTCGGGACAAGTCGGGACAAGTCGGGACAAGTCGGGACAAGTCGGGACAAGTCGGGACAAGTCGGGACAAGTCAGGACAAGTCGAGACAAGTCGGGACAAGTCGGGACAGGTTGGGACAAGTCGGTACAAGTCTGGACAAGTCGGTTCAAGTCGGGAAAAGTTTGGACAATACGGGACACGTTGGGACAAGTCGGTACAAGTCGGGACAATCCGGGACAAGTCGGTACAAGTCGGGACCAGTCGGTACAAGTCGGGACATGTTTGGACAATCCGGGACAAGACGGGACAAGTCGGGACAAGTCGGGACAAGTCGGGACAAGTCAGGACAAGTTTGGACAATCCGGGACAAGTCGGGACAAGACGGAACAAGTCACGACAAGTCGGGAAAAGTCGGGACAAGACATGTCGGAACAAGTCGGGACTTTTGGGTCGGGTCGAGGAAAATATTATTGTAAATATGTCTTTTGATAGAATCATTTTGAATTTCAAATAATTCTGGACTTTTCACCAGGGCTCCTTACCCAGACATTTTATCCTGATTTCATTTGGACATGTTACACGGAATTTTCACCTGGACTTCTTCACCTAGACTTTCTTCTTGGAATTTTATTTGGATTTCTTTGAAGTAGTTTGTGAAAAAGAATCAAAATTACAAAAAAAAAACTAAAGATTTCAATATTTGTTTCAGATATTTCAGCAAAAATTCAATTATCAAAAAATTTCAAAAAATATTTTTTGTCAGATTTGTTTTTATTTTATCAAAATTGTGAACTGAAACAACTTTCACAATCCAATTTCTATTCAAGAAGAATCAAAAAAGTATCTCATTAAACACAGAATTGAAATAAAAAAGTTTTGAAAAAAAAAATCTTGGAAAATTACTTTTTTCACAAAGAAAATATTGAGTCAGTCAATTTCTGAATATTTTGGTATCGAATCATCTCGCCAAAATTTTTCATTACGGCAAGAAATTTTTTTTTTTCTGAAAAAAAAATTCACTTCACAAGGTCAAATCGAGTCAATGTTATGGCACTAATATTCATCTTATCGTATTGGACTCTATTCGCAATTAGGTCGGGTCGGGTAGGGTCGGGAAATAAGCTTTCAGATTTTTTGTCAATCCAAAAAATATTATGAACCATAACAAATGTGACAAGTCGGGACAAGTTGGGACAAATCGGGACAAGTCTGGACAAGTCAGGACAAGTTGGAACAAATCGGGACCAGCCGGGATATTTTGAAAAAAATTAAAGCTACAAAAATTTTATGAACAAAAAATTTGATTTTTTTTTTATATTTCAGCCAAAATTTAAACAGTTTTGAGAAAATAAGCTTACAGATTTTTTGTCAATCCAACCAAAATTATGAACCAAAACAAGTGTGACAATCAATTTTTGTTCGATCTGAAATTGACAAGTCGAAACAAGTCGGGACAAGTATGGACAAGTCGGGACAAGTCAGGACAAGTCGGGAAAAGTCGGGACAAGTCGGGACAAGTCGGGACAAGTCGGTACAAGTCGGGAAAAGTCGGGACAAGTCGGGACAAGTTTGATCAATCCGGGACAAGTCGGGATAAGTCGAGACAAGTCGGGACAATTCGGTACAAGTCGGGACAAGTTTGGACAATCCGGGACAAGTCGGGACAAGTCGGTACAAGTCGGGACAAGTCGGTACAAGTCGGAACAAGTTTGGACAAGTCGGGACAAGTCGGGACAAGAGGAGACAAGTTTGGACAATCCGGGACAAGTCGGGACAAGTCAGGACGAGTCGGAACAAGTCAGGACAAGTCGGGACAAGTCGAGACAAGACGTGACAAGTCAGAACGAGTCGGGACAAGTCGGAACAAGTCGTGACAAGTCGGTACAAGTCGGGACAAGTCGGAACAAGTCGGGACGAGTAGGGACAAGTCAGGACAATTCGGGACGGGTCGGGACAAGTCCGGACAAGTTGGGACAAGACGTGACAAATCAGAACAAGTCGGGACAAGTCGAGAAAAGTCGGGACAAGTCGGGACAAGTCGGGACAAGTCGTGACAAGTCGGTACAAGTCGGGACAAGTCGGTACAAGTCGGGACAAGTTTGGACAAACCAGGACAAGTCGGGACAAGTCGGTACAAGTTGGGACAAGTCGGGACAAGTCAGGACAAGTCGGGACAAGTCGAGACAAGTCGGGACAAATCGAAACAAGTCAGGACAAGTCGAAAAAAGTCGAAAGAAGTCGGGACAAGTCAGGACAAGTCGGGACAACTCGGGACAAGACGTGACATGTCAGAACAAGTCGGGACAAGTCGGGACAAGTCGGGACAAGACGGGACAAGTCGGGACAAGTTTGGACAATCCGGGACAAGTCGGGACAAGTCGGTACAAGTCAGGACGAGTCAGAACAAGTCAGGACAAGTCGGGACAAGTCGGGACAAGACGTGACATGTCAGAACAAGTCGGGACAAGTCGGGACAAGTCAGGACAAGTCGGGACAAGTCGGGACACAAGTCGGGACAAGTTTGGTCAATCTGGGACAAGTCGGTACAAGTCGGGACAAGTCGGTACAAGTCGGAACAAGTTTGGACAAGACGGGACAAGTCGGGACAAGTCTGGACAGGTCAGGACAAGTTTGGACAATGCGGGACAAGTCGGGACAATCCGTGACAAGTCGGGACAAGACGGAACAAGTCACGACAAGTCGGGAAAAGTCGGGACAAGACATGTCGGAACAAGTCGGGACTTTTGGGTCGGGTCGAGGAAAATTTTATTGTAAATATATCTTTTGATAGAATCATTTTGAATTTCAAATAATTCTGGACTTTTCACCAGGGCTCCTTACCCAGACATTTTATCCTGATTTCATTTGTACATTTTACACGGAATTTCCACCTGGACTTCTTCACCCAGACTTTCTTCTTGGAATTTTATTTGGATTTCTTTGAAGTAGTTTGTGAAAATAAATCAAAATTACAAAAAAAAACTAAAGATTTTATTATGTGTTTCAAATATTTCAGCAAAAATTCAATTATCAAAAAATTTCAAAAATAATTTTTTTTTTCTGATTTTTTTTAATTTTATCAAAATTGTGAACTGAAACAACTTTCACAATCCAATTTCTATTCAAGAAGAAACAAAAAAGTATCTCATTAAACACAGAATTGAAATAAAAATGTTTTGAAAAAAAAATCTTGGAAAATTACTTTTTTCACAAAGAAAATATTTGAGTCAGTCAATTTCTGAATATTTTGGTATCGAATCATCTCGCCAAAATTTTTTATAACGGCAAGAAATTTAATTTTTTTTTTCTGAAAAAAAAATTTACTTCACAAGGTCAAATCGAGTCAATGTTATGGCACTAATATTCATCTTATCGTCTTGGACTCTATTCGCAATTAGGTCGGGTCGGGTAGGGTCCGGAAATGAGCTTTCAGATTTTTTGTCAATCCAACAAATATTATGAACCATGACAAATGTGACAAGTCGGGACAAGTTGGGACAAATCGGGACAAGTCTGGACAAGTCAGGACAAGTTGGGAAAAATCGGGATCAGCCGGGATATTTTGAAAAATATGAAACCTACAAAAATTTTATAAACAAAAAATTTGAATTTTTTTTTATATTTCAGCTAAAATTTAAACAGTTTTGAGAAAATATGCTTACAGATTTTCTGTCGAACTGAAATTGACAAGTCGGAACAAGTCGGGACAAGTATGGACAAGTCGGGACAAGTCGGGACAAGTCGGGACAAGTTTGGTCAATCCGGGACAAGTCGGGACAAGTCGAGACGATTCGGGAAAAGTCGGTACAAGTCGGGACAAGTTTGGACATTACGGGACAAGTCGGGACAAGTCGGTACAAGTCGGTATAAGTCGGTACAAGTCGGGACAAGTTTGGACAATCCGAGACAAGTCGGGACAAGTCGGTACAAGTCAGGACGAGTCGGAACAAGTCAGGACAAGTCGGGACAAGTCGGCACATGACGTGACAAGTCAGAACAAGTCGGGACAAGTCGGGACACAAGGCGGGACAAGTTTGGTCAATCTGGGACAAGTCAGTACAAGTCGGGACAAGTCGGTACAAGTCGGAACAAGTTTGGACAAGTCGGGACAAGAAGGGACAAGTCGGTACAATTCGGAACAAGTTTGTACAAGTCGGGACAAGGAGGGACAAGTTTGGACAATGAGGGACAAGTCGGGACAAGTCGGGACAAGTCGGTACAAGTCAGGACAAGTCGGGACAAGTCGGGACATGACGTGACAAGTCAGAACAAGTCGGGACAAGTCGGGACAAGTCGGGACAAGTCGGGACAAGTCGGGACAAGTCGGGACAAGTCGGGACAAGTCGGGACAAGTCGGGACAAGTCGGGACAAGTCAGGACAAGTCGGGACAAGTCGGGACACAAGTCGGGACAAGTTTGGTCAATCTGGGACAAGTCGGTACAAGTCGGGACAAGTCGGTACTAGTCGGAACAAGTTTGGACAAGTCGGGACAAGAAGGGACAAGTCGGTACAATTCGGAACAAGTTTGTACAAGTCGGGACAAGGAGGGACAAGTTTGGACAATGAGGGACAAGTCGGGACAAGTCGGAACAAGTCAGGACAAGTCGGGACAAGTCGGGACATGACGTGACAAGTCAGAACAAGTCGGGACAAGTCGGGACAAGTCGGGACAAGTCGGGACAAGTCGGGACAAGTCGGGACAAGTCGGGACAAGTCGGGACAAGTCAGGACAAGTCGAGACAAGTCGGGACAAGTCGGGACAGGTTGGGACAAGTCGGTACAAGTCGGTACAAGTCTGGACAAGTCGGGAAAAGTTTGGACAATACGGGACACGTTGGGACAAGTCGGTACAAGTCGGGACAATCCGGGACAAGTCGGTACAAGTCGGGACAAGTCGGTACAAGTCGGGACATGTTTGGACAATCCGGGACAAGACGGGACAAGTCGGGACAAGTCGGGACAAGTCAGGACAAGTTTGGACAATCCGGGACAAGTCGGGACAAGACGGAACAAGTCACGACAAGTCGGGAAAAGTCGGGACAAGACATGTCGGAACAAGTCGGGACTTTTGGGTCGGGTCGAGGAAAATATTATTGTAAATATATCTTTTGATAGAATCATTTTGAATTTCAAATAATTCTGGACTTTTCACCAGGGCTCCTTACCCAGACATTTTATCCTGATTTCATTTGGACATGTTACACGGAATTTTCACCTGGACTTCTTCACCTAGACTTTCTTCTTGGAATTTTATTTGGATTTCTTTGAAGTAGTTTGTGAAAAAGAATCAAAATTACAAAAAAAAAAACTAAAGATTTCAATATTTGTTTCAGATATTTCAGCAAAAATTCAATTATCAAAAAATTTCAAAAAATATTTTTTGTCAGATTTGTTTTTATTTTATCAAAATTGTGAACTGAAACAACTTTCACAATCCAATTTCTATTCAAGAAGAATCAAAAAAGTATCTCATTAAACACAGAATTGAAATAAAAAAGTTTTGAAAAAAAAATCTTGGAAAATTACTTTTTTCACAAAGAAAATATTGAGTCAGTCAATTTCTGAATATTTTGGTATCGAATCATCTCGCCAAAATTTTTCATTACGGCAAGAAATTTTTTTTTTTTTTCTGAAAAAAAAATTCACTTCACAAGGTCAAATCGAGTCAATGTTATGGCACTAATATTCATCTTATCGTATTGGACTCTATTCGCAATTAGGTCGGGTCGGGTAGGGTCGGGAAATAAGCTTTCAGATTTTTTGTCAATCCAAAAAATATTATGAACCATAACAAATGTGACAAGTCGGGACAAGTTGGGACAAATCGGGACAAGTCTGGACAAGTCAGGACAAGTTGGAACAAATCGGGACCAGCCGGGATATTTTGAAAAAAATTAAAGCTACAAAAATTTTATGAACAAAAAATTTGATTTTTTTTTTTTATATTTCAGCCAAAATTTAAACAGTTTTGAGAAAATAAGCTTACAGATTTTTTGTCAATCCAACCAAAATTATGAACCAAAACAAGTGTGACAATCAATTTTTGTTCGATCTGAAATTGACAAGTCGAAACAAATCGGGACAAGTATGGACAAGTCGGGACAAGTCAGGACAAGTCGGGAAAAGTCGGGACAAGTCGGGACAAGTCGGGACAAGTCGGTACAAGTCGGGAAAAGTCGGGACAAGTCGGGACAAGTTTGATCAATCCGGGACAAGTCGGGATAAGTCGAGACAAGTCGGGACAATTCGGTACAAGTCGGGACAAGTTTGGACAATCCGGGACAAGTCGGGACAAGTCGGTACAAGTCGGGACAAGTCGGTACAAGTCGGAACAAGTTTGGACAAGTCGGGACAAGTCGGGACAAGAGGAGACAAGTTTGGACAATCCGGGACAAGTCGGGACAAGTCAGGACGAGTCGGAACAAGTCAGGACAAGTCGGGACAAGTCGAGACAAGACGTGACAAGTCAGAACGAGTCGGGACAAGTCGGAACAAGTCGTGACAAGTCGGTACAAGTCGGGACAAGTCGGAACAAGTCGGGACGAGTAGGGACAAGTTAGGACAAGTCAGGACAAGTCGGGATAAGTCGGGACAAGTTGGGACAAGTCAGGACAATTCGGGACGGGTCGGGACAAGTCCGGACAAGTTGGGACAAGACGTGACAAATCAGAACAAGTCGGGACAAGTCGAGAAAAGTCGGGACAAGTCGGGACAAGTCGGGACAAGTCGTGACAAGTCGGTACAAGTCGGGACAAGTCGGTACAAGTCGGGACAAGTTTAAACAAACCAGGACAAGTCGGGACAAGTCGGTACAAGTTGGGACAAGTCGGGACAAGTCAGGACAAGTCGGGACAAGTCGAGACAAGTCGGGACAAATCGAAACAAGTCAGGACAAGTCGAAAAAAGTCGAAAGAAGTCGGGACAAGTCAGGACAAGTCGGGACAACTCGGGACAAGACGTGACATGTCAGAACAAGTCGGGACAAGTCGGGACAAGTCGGGACATGACGGGACAAGTCGGGACAAGTTTGGACAATCCGGGACAAGTCGGTACAAGTCAGGACGAGTCAGAACAAGTCAGGACAAGTCGGGACAAGACGTGACATGTCAGAACAAGTCGGGACAAGTCGGGACAAGTCGGGACAAGTCGGGACAAGTCGGGACAAGTCGGGACAAGTCAGGACAAGTCGAGAAATGTCGGGGCAAGATTGGACAATAAGGGACAAGTCGGGACAAGTTTGGACAATAGGGGACAAGTCGGGACAAGTCGGTACAAGTCGGGACAAGTCGGTACAAGTCGGGACAAGTTTGGACAATCCAAGACAAGTTGGGACAAGTCGGAACAAGTCGGTACAAGTCGGGACATGTTTGGACAATCCGGGACAAGTCGTGACAAGTCAGGACAAGTCAGGACAAGTCGGGACAAGTCAGGACAAGTCGGGACAAGTCGGGACACAAGTCGGGACAAGTTTGGTCAATCTGGGACAAGTCGGTACAAGTCGGGACAAGTCGGTACAAGTCGGAACAAGTTTGGACAAGTCGGGACAAGAAGGGACAAGTCGGTACAATTCGGAACAAGTTTGTACAAGTCGGGACAAGGAGGGACAAGTTTGGACAATGGGGGACAAGTCGGGACAAGTCGGTACAAGTCGGGACAAGTCGGTACAAGTCGGGACAAGTTTGGACAATCCAAGACAAGTTGGGACAAGTCGGAACAAGTCGGTACAAGTCGGGACATGTTTGGACAATCCGGGACAAGTCGTGACAAGTCAGGACAAGTCAGGACAAGTCGGGACAAGTCAGGACAAGTCGGGACAAGTCGGGACACAAGTCGGGACAAGTTTGGTCAATCTGGGACAAGTCGGTACAAGTCGGGACAAGTCGGTACAAGTCGGAACAAGTTTGGACAAGTCGGGACAAGAAGGGACAAGTCGGTACAATTCGGAACAAGTTTGTACAAGTCGGGACAAGGAGGGACAAGTTTGGACAATGGGGGACAAGTCGGGACAAGTCGGTACAAGTCGGGACAAGTCGGTACAAGTCGGGACAAGTTTGGACAATCCAAGACAAGTTGGGACAAGTCTGAACAAGTCGGTACAAGTCGGGACATGTTTGGACAATCCGGGACAAGTCGGGACAAGTCGGGACAAGTCGGGACAAGTCGGGACAAGTCAGGACAAGTCGGGACAAGTCGGGACACAAGTCGGGACAAGTTTGGTCAATCTGGGACAAGTCGGTACAAGTCGGGACAAGTCGGTACAAGTCGGAACAAGTTTGGACAAGTCGGGACAAGAAGGGACAAGTCGGTACAATTCGGAACAAGTTTGTACAAGTCGGGACAAGGAGGGACAAGTTTGGACAATGAGGGACAAGTCGGGACAAGTCGGAACAAGTCAGGACAAGTCGGGACAAGTCGGGACATGACGTGACAAGTCAGAACAAGTCGGGACAAGTCGGGACAAGTCGGGACAAGTCGGGACAAGTCGGGACAAGTCGGGACAAGTCGGGACAAGTCGGGACAAGTCGGGACAAGTCGGGACAAGTCAGGACAAGTCGAGACAAGTCGGGACAAGTCGGGACAGGTTGGGACAAGTCGGTACAAGTCTGGACAAGTCGGTTCAAGTCGGGAAAAGTTTGGACAATACGGGACACGTTGGGACAAGTCGGTACAAGTCGGGACAATCCGGGACAAGTCGGTACAAGTCGGGACAAGTCGGTACAAGTCGGGACATGTTTGGACAATCCGGGACAAGACGGGACAAGTCAGGACAAGACGGAACAAGTCACGACAAGTCGGGAAAAGTCGGGACAAGACATGTCGGAACAAGTCGGGACTTTTGGGTCGGGTCGAGGAAAATATTATTGTAAATATATCTTTTGATAGAATCATTTTGAATTTCAAATAATTCTGGACTTTTCACCAGGGCTCCTTACCCAGACATTTTATCCTAATTTCATTTGGACATGTTACACGGAATTTTCACCTGGACTTCTTCACCTAGACTTTCTTCTTGGAATTTTATTTGGATTTCTTTGAAGTAGTTTGTGAAAAAGAATCAAAATTACAAAAAAAAAAAACTAAAGATTTCAATATTTGTTTCAAATATTTCAGCAAAAATTCAATTATCAAAAAATTTCAAAAAATATTTTTTGTCAGATTTTTTTTTATTTTATCAAAATTGTGAACTGAAACAACTTTCACAATCCAATTTCTATTCAAGAAGAATCAAAAAAGTATCTCATTAAACACAGAATTGAAATAAAAAAGTTTTGAAATAAAAAACTTGGAAAATTACTTTTTTCACAAAGAAAATATTGAGTCAGTCAATTTCTGAATATTTTGGTATCGAATCATCTCGCCAAAATTTTTCATTACAGCAAAAAATTTTTTTTTTTTCTGAAAAAAAAAATTCACTTCACAAGGTCAAATCGAGTCAATGTTATGGCACTAATATTCATCTTATCGTATTGGACTCTATTCGCAATTAGGTCGGGTCGGGTAGGGTCGGGAAATAAGCTTTCAGATTTTTTGTCAATCCAAACAATATTATGAACCATAACAAATGTGACAAGTCGGGACAAGTTGGGACAAATCGGGACAAGTCTGGACAAGTCAGGACAAGTTGGAACAAATCGGGACCAGCCGGGATATTTTGAAAAAAATTAAAGCTACAAAAATTTTATGAACAAAAAATTTGATTTTTTTTTTTATATTTCAGCCAAAATTTAAACAGTTTTGAGAAAATAAGCTTACAGATTTTTTGTCAATCCAACCAAAATTATGAACCAAAACAAGTGTGACAATCAATTTTTGTTCGATCTGAAATTGACAATCGAAACAAGTCGGGACAAGTATGGACAAGTCGGGACAAGTCAGGACAAGTCGGGAAAAGTCGGGACAAGTCGGGACAAGTCGGGACAAGTCGGTACAAGTCGGGAAAAGTCGGGACAAGTCGGGACAAGTTTGATCAATCCGGGACAAGTCGGGATAAGTCGAGACAAGTCGGGATAATTCGGTACAAGTCGGGACAAGTTTGGACAATCCGGGACAAGTCGGGACAAGTCGGTACAAGTCGGGACAAGTCGGTACAAGTCGGAACAAGTTTGGACAAGTCGGGACAAGTCGGGACAAGAGGAGACAAGTTTGGACAATCCGGGACAAGTCGGGACAAGTCAGGACGAGTCGGAACAAGTCAGGACAAGTCGGGACCAGTCGAGACAAGACGTGACAAGTCAGAACGAGTCGGGACAAGTCGGAACAAGTCGTGACAAGTCGGTACAAGTCGGGACAAGTCGGAACAAGTCGGGACGAGTAGGGACAAGTTAGGACAAGTCAGGACAAGTCGGGATAAGTCGGGACAAGTTGGGACAAGTCAGGACAATTCGGGACGGGTCGGGACAAGTCCGGACAAGTTGGGACAAGACGTGACAAATCAGAACAAGTCGGGACAAGTCGAGAAAAGTCGGGACAAGTCGGGACAAGTCGGGACAAGTCGTGACAAGTCGGTACAAGTCGGGACAAGTCGGTACAAGTCGGGACAAGTTTGGACAAACCAGGACAAGTCGGGACAAGTCGGTACAAGTTGGGACAAGTCGGGACAAGTCAGGACAAGTCGGGACAAGTCGAGACAAGTCGGGACAAATCGAAACAAGTCAGGACAAGTCGAAAAAAGTCGAAAGAAGTCGGGACAAGTCAGGACAAGTCGGGACAACTCGGGACAAGACGTGACATGTCAGAACAAGTCGGGACAAGTCGGGACAAGTCGGGACAAGACGGGACAAGTCGGGACAAGTTTGGACAATCCGGGACAAGTCGGGACAAGTCGGTACAAGTCAGGACGAGTCAGAACAAGTCAGGACAAGTCGGGACAAGTCGGGACAAGACGTGACATGTCAGAACAAGTCGGGACAAGTCGGGACAAGTCGGGACAAGTCGGGACAAGTCGGGACAGGTCGGGACAAGTCGGGACAAGTCAGGACAAGTCGAGAAATGTCGGGGCAAGATTGGACAATAAGTGACAAGTCGGGACAAGTTTGGAAAATAGGGGACAAGTCGGGACAAGTCGGTGCAAGTCGGGACAAGTCGGTACAAGTCGGGACAAGTTTGGACAATCCAAGACAAGTTGGGACAAGTCGGAACAAGTCGGTACAAGTCGGGACATGTTTGGACAATCCGGGACAAGTCGTGACAAGTCAGGACAAGTCAGGACAAGTCGAAACAAGTCGAAACAAGTCGTGACAAGTCAGGACAAGTCAGGACAAGTCGGGACAAGTCGGGACAAGTCGGGACAAGTCGAGACAAGTCGGGACAAGTTTGGACAATCTGGGACAGGTCGGGACAAGTCGGTACAAGTCTGGACAAGTCGGGACAAGTCGGGACAAGTTTGGACAATCTGGGACAAGTCGGACAGTTCGGGACAGGTCGGGACAAGTCGGTACAAGTCTGGACAAGTCGGTTCAAGTCGGGAAAAGTTTGGACAATACGGGACACGTTGGGACAAGTCGGTACAAGTCGGGACAATCAAGGACAAGTCGGTACAAGTCGGGACAAGTCGGTACAAGTCGGGACAAGTTTGGACAATCTGGGACAAGTCGGGACAGTTCGGGACAGGTCGGGACAAGTCGGTACAAGTCTGGACAAGTCGGTTCAAGTCGGGAAAAGTTTGGACAATACGGGACACGTTGGGACAAGTCGGTACAAGTCGGGACAATCAAGGACAAGTCGGTACAAGTCATGACAAGTCGGTACAAGTCGGGACATGTTTAGACAATCCGGGACAAGTCGAGACAAGTCGGGACAAGTCGTGACAAGTCAGGACAAGTCTAGACAAGTCGAAACAAGTCGAAACAAGTTGGGACAAGTCGGGACAAGTCAAGACAAGTCAGAACAAGTCGGGACATGTCTGGACAAGACGAGACAAGTCGGGACAAGTCGGTACAAGTCAGGACAAGTTTGGACAATCCGGGACAAGTCGGGACAAGTCGGGACAAGTCGAAACAAGTCGGAACAAGTCGGGACAAGTCGGGACAAGTCAGGACAAGTCAAAACAAGTCGGGACAAGTTAGGACAAGTCGAGACAAGTCGGGATAAGACGTGACGTGTCAGAACAAGTCGGGACAAGTTTGGACAAGACAGGACAAGTCGGTAACAGTCAGTACAAGTCGGGACAAGTTTGGACAATCCGGGACAAGTCGGGACAAGTCGGTACAAGTCGGGACAAGTCGGCAAATGTCAGGACAAGTCAAGACAAGTCAAGACAAGTCGAAACAAGTCGAAACAAGTTGGGACAAGTCGGGACAAGTCAGGACAACTCAGAACAAGTCGGGACATGTCTGGACAAGACGGGACAAGTCGGTACAAGTCAGGACAAGTTTGGACAATCCGGGACAAGTCGGGACAAGTCGGTACAAGACGTGACATGTCAGAACAAGTCGGGACAAGTCGGGACAAGTCGGGACAAGTCGGTACAAGTCGGGACAAGTCGGAAAAAGTCGGGACAAGTCGGGACAAGACGTGACATGTCAGAACATGTCGGGACAAGTCGGGACAAGTCGGGACAAGTCAGGACAAGTCGAGAAATGTCGGGACAAGTTTGGACAATAAGGGACAAGTCGGGACAAGTTTGGACAATAAGGGACAAGTCGGGACAAGTCGGTACAAGTCGAGACAAGTCGGTACAAGTCGGGACAAGTTTGGACAATCCAAGACAAGTTGGGACAAGTCGGAACAAGTCGGTACAAGTCGGGACATGTTTAGACAATCCGGGACAAGTCGAGACAAGTCGGGACAAGTCGTGACAAGTCAGGACAAGTCTAGACAAGTCGAAACAAGTCGAAACAAGTTGGGACAAGTCGGAACAAGCCAAGACAAGTCAGAACAAGTCGGGACATGTCTGGACAAGACGAGACAAGTCGGGACAAGTCGGTACAAATCAGGACAAGTTTGGACAATCCGGGACAAGTCGGGACAAGTCGAAACAAGTCGAAACTAGTCGGGACAAGTCGGGACAAGTCAGGACAAGTCAGAACAAGTCGGGACAAGTTAGGACAAGTCGAGACAAGTCGGGATAAGACGTGACGTGTCAGAACAAGTCGGGACAAGTCGGGACAAGTCGGGACAAGTCGGGACAATTCGGTACAAGTCGGGACAAGTTTGGACAATACGGTACAAGTCGGTAACAGTCAGTATAAGTCGGGACAAGTTTGGACAATCCGGGACAAGTCGGGACAAGTCGGTACAAGTCGGGACAAGTCGGTAAATGTCAGGACAATTCAAGACAAGTCAAGACAAGTCGAAACAAGTCGAAACAAGTTGGGACAAGTCGGGACAAGTCAGGACAACTCATAACAAGTCGGGACATGTCTGGACAAGACGGGACAAGTCGGTACAGGTCAGGACAAGTTTGGACAATCCGGGACAAGTCGGGACAAGACGTGACATGTCAGAACAAGTCGGGACAAGTCGGGACAAGTCGAGACAAGTCGGGACAAGTCAGGACAAGTCGAGAAATGTCGGGACAAGTTTGGACAATAAGGGACAAGTCGGGACAAGTTTGGACAATAGGGGACAAGTCGGGACAAGTCGGTACAAGTCGAGACAAGTCGGTACAAGTCGGGACAAGTTTGGACAATCCAAGACAAGTTGGGACAAGTCGGAACAAGTCGGTACAAGTCGGGACATGTTTGGACAATCCGGGACAAGTCGTGACAAGTCAGGACAAGTCAGGACAAGTCGAAACAAGTCGAAACAAGTCGGGACAAGTCGGGACAAGTCAGGACAAGTCAGAACAAGTCAGGACAAGTTAGGACAAGTCGGTACAAGTCGGGACAAGTCGGGACGAGTCGGGACAAGTTTGGACAATCTGGGACAGGTCGGGACAAGTCGGTATAAGTTGGGACAATCCGGGACAAGTCGGTACAAGTCGGGACAAGTCGGTACAAGTCGGGACAAGTCGGTACAAGTCGGGACAAGTCGGTACAAGTCGGAACAAGTTTGGAAAAGTCGGGACAAGTCAGGACAAGTCGGGACAAGTCAGGACAAGTCAGAACAAGACGGGACAAGTTAGGACAAGTCGGGATAAGACGTGACGTAACAGAACAAGTCGGGACAAGTCGGGACAAGTCGGGACAATTCGGTACAAGTCGGGACAATTTTGGACAATACGGGACAAGTCGGTAACAGTCAGTACAAATCGGGACAAGTTTGGACAATCCGGGACAAGTCGGGACAAGTCGGTACAAGTCGGGACAAGTCGGTAAATGTCAGGACAAGTCAAGACAAGTCAAGACAAGTCGAAACAAGTTGGGACAAGTCGGGACAAGTCAGGACAACTCAGAACAAGTCGGGACATGTCTGGACAAGACGAGACAAGTCGGGACAAGTCGGTACAAGTCAGGACAAGTTTGGACAATCCGGGACAAGTCGGGACAAGTCGGGACAAGTCGAAACAAGTCGAAACAAGTCGGGACAAGTCGGGACAAGTCAGGACAAGTCAAAACAATTCGGGACAAGTTAGGACAAGTCGAGACAAGTCGGGATAAGACGTGACGTGTCAGAACAAGTCGGGAGAAGTCGGGACAATTCGGTACAAGTCGGGACAAGTTTGGACAATACGGGACAAGTCGGTTACAGTCAGTACAAATCGGGACAAGTTTGGACAATCCGGGACAAGTCGGGACAAGTCGGTACAAGTCGGGACAAGTCGGTAAATGTCAGGACAAGTCAAGACAAGTCAAGACAAGTCGAAACAAGTCGAAACAAGTTGGGACAAGTCGGGACAAGTCAGGACAACTCAGAACAAGTCGGGACATGTCTGGACAAGACGGGACAAGTCGGTACAAGTCAGGACAAGTTTGGACAATCCGGGACAAGTCGGGACAAGTCGGGACAAGACGTGACATGTCAGAACAAGTCGGGACAAGTCGGGACAAGTCGGGACAAGTCGGTACAAGTCGGGACAAGCCGGAAAAAGTCGGGACAAGTCGGCACAAGACGTGACATGTCAGAACAAGTCGGGACAAGTCGGGACAAGTCGGGACAAGTCGGGACAAGTCAGGACAAGTCGAGAAATGTCGAGACAAGTTTGGACAATAAGGGACAAGTCGGGACAAGTTTGGACAATAAGGGACAAGTCGGGACAAGTCGGTACAAGTCGAGACAAGTCGGTACAAGTCGGGACAAGTTTGGACAATCCAAGACAAGTTGGGACAAGTCGGAAAAAGTCGGTACAAGTCGGGACATGTTTGGACAATCCGGGACAAGTCGTGACAAGTCAGGACAAGTCAGGACAAGTCGAAACAAGTCGAAACAAGTCGGGACAAGTCGGGACAAGTCAGGACAAGTCAGAACAAGTCAGGACAAGTTAGGACAAGTCGGTACAAGTCGGGACAAGTCGAGACGAGTCGGGACAAGTTTGGACAATCTGGGACAGGTCGGGACAAGTCGGTATAAGTCTGGACAAGTCGGGACAAGTCGGTTCAATTCGGGAAAAGTTTGGACAATACGGGACACGTTGGGACAAGTCGGTACAAGTCGGGACAATCCGGGACAAGTCGGTACAAGTCGGGACAAGTCGGTACAAGACGGGACATGTTTAAACAATCCGGGACAAGTCGAGACAAGTCGGGACAAGTCGAGACAAGTCGGGACAAGTCATGACAAGTCGGGACAAGTCGGTACAAGTCGGTACAAGTCAGGACAAGTCGGTAAAAGTCGGGACAAGTCAGGAAAAGTCGGTTATATTTCAGCCAAAATTTAAACAGTTTTGAGAAAATAAGCTTACAGATTTTTTGTCAATCCAACCAAAATTATGAACCAAAACAAGTGTGACAATCAATTTTTGTTCGAACTGAAATTGACAAGTCGGAATAAGTCGGGACAAGTATGGACAAGTCAGGACAAGTCGACACAAGTCGAAACAAGTCGGGACAAGTCAGGACAAGTCGAGACAAGTTAAGACGAGTCGAAACAAGTTGGGACAATGCGGACAAGTCGGGACAAGTCGGTACAAGTCGGGACAAGTCGGGACAAGTTGGGAAAATCCGGGGCAAGTCGGGACAAGTCGTTACAAGTCGGGACAAATCGGTACAAATCGGTACAAGTCGGGACAAGTCTGGACAAGTCGGGACATGTAGGGACAAGTCAAGACAAGTCGGGACAAGTCGGAACAAGTCAGGACAAGTCGGGACAAGGCGTGACAAGTTAGAACAAGTCAAAACAAGCCGGGACAAGTCTGGAAAAGTCAGTACAAGTCGGGACATGGCGTGACAAGTTAGAACAAGTCAGAACAAGCCGGGACAAGTCGGGACAAGTCTGGACAAGTCGAGACAAGTCGGGACAAGTCAAAACAAGTCGGGACATGGCGTGACAAGCTAGAACAAGTCAGAACAATCCGGGACAAGTCGGGACAAGTCGGAACAAGTCAGGACAAGTCGGGACATGGCGTGACAATTTAGAACAAGTCAGAACAAGCCGGAACAAGTCGGGACAAGTTAGAACAAGTCAGAACAAGCCGGGAAAAGTCGGAACAAGTCGGAACAAGTCAGGACAAGTCGAGACATGGCGTGACAATTTAAAACAAGTCAGAACAAGCCGGGACAAGTCGGGACAAGTCTGGACAAGTCGGAATAAGACGTGACATGTCAGACCAAGTCGGGACAAGTCGGGACAAGTCAGGACAAGTCGGTACAAGTCGGGACAAGTCAGGACGAGTCGAGAAATGTCGGGACAAGTTTGGACAATAAGGGACAAGTCGGGACAAGTTTGGACAATGAGGGACAAGTCAGGACATGTCGGGACAAGTCGGTACAAGTCGGGACAAGTTTGGACAATTCAAGACAAGTTGGGACAAGTCGGAACAAGTCGGTACAAGTCGGGACATATTTGGACAATCCGGGACAAGTTTTGACAAGTCAGGACAAGACAGGACAAGTCGAAACAAGTCGAAACAAGTCAGGACAAGTGGGGACAAGTTGGGACAAGTTGGGACAAGTCGGGACAAGTCGGGACAAGTCAGGACAAGTCGAGAAATGTCGGGACAAGTTTGGACAATAAGGGACAAGTCGGGACAAGTTTGGACAATAAGGGACAAGTCGGGACAAGTCGGTACAAGTCGGGACAAGTCAGTACAAGTCAGAACAAGTTTGGACAATCCAAGAAAAGTTGGGACAAGTCGGAACAAGTTGGTACAAGTCGGGACATGTTTGGACAACCTGGGACAAGTCGTGACAAGTCGAAACAAGTCGAAACAAAACGGGACAAGTCGGGACAAGTCAGGACAAGTCAGAATAAGTCAGGACAAGTTAGGACAAGTCAGGACAAGTCGGGACAAGTCGGGACAAGTTTGGACAATCTGGAACAGGTCGGGACAAGTCGGTACAAGTCTGGACAAGTCGGTTCAAGTCGGGAAAAGTTTGGACAATACGGGACACGTTGGGACAAGTCGAGACAAGTCGGGACATTTCGGGACAGGACGGGACAAGTCGGTACAAGTCTGGACAAGTCGGTTCAAATCGGGAAAAGTTTGGACAATACGGGACACGTTGGGACAAGTCGGTACAAGTCGGGACAATCCGGGACAAGTCGGTACAAGTCGGGACAAGTCGGTACAAGTCGGGACATGTTTGGACAATCCGGGACAAGTCGAGACAAGTCGGGACAAGTCGGGACAAGTCGTGACAAGTCAGGACAAGTCAAGACAAGTCGAAACAAGTCGAAACAAGTTGGGACAAGTCGGTACAAGTCAGGACAAGTCAGAACAAGTCGGGACATGTCTGGACAAGACGGGACAAGTCGGGACAAGTCGGTACAAGTCAGGACAAGTTTGGACAATCCGGGACAAGTCGGGACAAGTCGGGACAAGTCGGGACAAGTCGGAACAAGTCGGGACGAGTTGCGACAAGTTAGGACAAGTCAGGACAAGTCAGGACAAGTCAGGACAAGTCAGGACAAGTCAGGACAAGTCAGGACAAGTCGGGATAAGTCGGGACAAGTTGGGACAAGTCGGGACAATTCGGGACAGGTCAGGACAAGTCCGGACAAGTCGGGACAAGACGTGACAAATCTGAACAAGTAGGGACAAGTCGAGACAAGTCGGGACAAGTCGGGACAAGTCGGGACAAGTCGGTTAAGGTCGGGACAAGTCGGTACAAGTCGGGAAAAGTTTGGACAAACCGGGACAAGTCGGGACAAGTCGGTACAAGTTGGGACAAGTCGGTACAAGTCAGGACAAGTCGGGACAAGTCGAGACAAGTCGGGACAAATCGAAACAAGTCAGGACAAGTCGAAAAAAGTCGAAAGAAGTCGGGACAAGTCAGGACAAGTCGGGACAAGTCGGGACAAGTCGGGACAAGTCGGGACAAGTGGGGACAAGTCGAGATAAGACGTGACGTGTCAGAACAAGTCGGGACAAGTCGGGACAAGTCGGGACAAGGTAGGACAAGTCGGGACAAGTCAGGACAAGTCGAGAAATGTCGGGACAAGTTTGGACAATAAGGGACAAGTCGGGACAAGTTTGGACAATAAGGGACAAGTCGGGACAAGTCGGTACAAGTCGGGACAAGTCAGTACAAGTCAGGACAAGTTTGGACAATCCAAGAAAAGTTGGGACAAGTTGGAACAAGTTGATACAAGTCGGGACATGTTTGGACAATCCAAGACAAGTCAGAACAAGTCGGGACAAGTTAGGACAAGTCGGTACAAGTCGGGACAAGTCGTGACAAGTCAGGACAAGTCGGGACAAGTCGGGACAAGTCGGGACACAAGTTTGGACAATCTGGGACAGGTCGGGACAAGTCGGTACAAGTCTGGACAAGTCGGGACAAGTCTGTTCAAGTCGGAAAAAGTTTGGACAATACGGGACACGTTGGGACAAGTCGGTACAAGTTGTGACAATCCGGGACAAGTCGGTACAAGTCGGGACAAGTCGGCACAAGTTGGGACAAGTTTGGACAATCCGGGACAAGTCGAGACAAGTCGGGACAAGTCGGTACAAGTTGGGACAAGTTTGGACAATCCGGGACAAGTCGAGACAAGTCGGGACAAGTCGGGACAGGTCGGGACAAGTCGTTACAAGTCTGGACAAGTCGGTTCAAGTCGGAACAAGTCGGGACATGACGTGATAAGTTAGAACAAGTCGGGACATGTGGGGACAAGTCAAGACAAGTCGGGACAAGTCGGAACAAGTCAGGACAAGTCGGGAAATGGCGTGACAAGTTAGAACAAGTCAGAACAAGCCGGGACAAGTCGGGACAAGTCTGGACAAGTCAGTAAAAGTCGGGACATGGCGAGACAAGTTAGAACAAGTCAGAACAAGCCGGGACAAGTCGGGACAAGTTTGGACAAGTCGAGGCAAGTCAGTACAAGTCGGGACATTGCGTGACAAGTTAGAACAAGTCAGAACAAGCCGAGACAGGTCGGGGCAAGTCGGAACAAGTCAGGACAAGTCGGGACATGGCGTGACAAGTTAGACCAAGACAGAACAAGCCGGAACAAGTCAGGACAAGTTAGAACAAGTCAGAGCAAGCCGGGACAAGTCGGGACAAGTCGGAACAAGTCAGGACAAGTCGAGACATGGCGTGACAAGTTAGAACAAGTCAGAACAAGCCGGGACAAGTCGGGACAAGTCTGGACAAGACGGCACAAGTCGGGACAAGTCTGGACAAGACGGGACAAGACGGGACAAGTCTGGACAGGTCAGGACAAGTTTGGACAATGCGGGACAAGTCGGGACAATCCGTGACAAGTCGGGACAAGACGGAACAAGTCACGACAAGTCGGGAAAAGTCGGGACAAGACATGTCGGAACAAGTCGGGACTTTTGGGTCGGGTCGAGGAAAATTTTATTGTAAATATATCTTTTGATAGAATCATTTTGAATTTCAAATAATTCTGGACTTTTCACCAGGGCTCCTTACCCAGACATTTTATCCTGATTTCATTTGTACATTTTACACGGAATTTCCACCTGGACTTCTTCACCCAGACTTTCTTCTTGGAATTTTATTTGGATTTCTTTGAAGTAGTTTGTGAAAATAAATCAAAATTACAAAAAAAAACTAAAGATTTTATTATTTGTTTCAAATATTTCAGCAAAAATTCAATTATCAAAAAATTTCAAAAATTATTTTTTTTTTCTGATTTTTTTTAATTTTATCAAAATTGTGAACTGAAACAACTTTCACAATCCAATTTCTATTCAAGAAGAAACAAAAAAGTATCTCATTAAACACAGAATTGAAATAAAAATGTTTTGAAAAAAAAATCTTGGAAAATTACTTTTTTCACAAAGAAAATATTTGAGTCAGTCAATTTCTGAATATTTTGGTATCGAATCATCTCGCCAAAATTTTTTATAACGGCAAGAAATTTAATTTTTTTTTTTCTGAAAAAAAAATTTACTTCACAAGGTCAAATCGAGTCAATGTTATGGCACTAATATTCATCTTATCGTCTTGGACTCTATTCGCAATTAGGTCGGGTCGGGTAGGGTCCGGAAATGAGCTTTCAGATTTTTTGTCAATCCAACAAATATTATGAACCATGACAAATGTGACAAGTCGGGACAAGTTGGGACAAATCGGGACAAGTCTGGACAAGTCAGGACAAGTTGGGAAAAATCGGGATCAGCCGGGATATTTTGAAAAATATGAAACCTACAAAAATTTTATAAACAAAAAATTTGAATTTTTTTTTATATTTCAGCCAAAATTTAAACAGTTTTGAGAAAATATGCTTACAGATTTTCTGTCGAACTGAAATTGACAAGTCGGAACAAGTCGGGACAAGTATGGACAAGTCAGGACAAGTCGGGACAAGTCGGGACAAGTTTGGTCAATCCGGGACAAGTCGGGACAAGTCGGGACGATTCGGGACAAGTCGGTACAAGTCGGGACAAGTTTGGACATTACGGGACAAGTCGGGACAAGTCGGTACAAGTCGGTATAAGTCGGTACAAGTCAGGACAAGTTTGGACAATCCGAGACAAGTCGGGACAAGTCGGTACAAGTCAGGACGAGTCGAAACAAGTCAGGACAAGTCGGGACAAGTCGGCACATGACGTGACAAGTCAGAACAAGTCGGGACAAGTCGGGACACAAGGCGGGACAAGTTTGGTCAATCTGGGACAAGTCAGTACAAGTCGGGACAAGTCGGTACAAGTCGGAACAAGTTTGGACAAGTCGGGACAAGAAGGGACAAGTCGGTACAATTCGGAACAAGTTTGTACAAGTCGGGACAAGGAGGGACAAGTTTGGACAATGAGGGACAAGTCGGGACAAGTCGGTACAAGTCAGGACAAGTCGGGACAAGTCGGGACATGACGTGACAAGTCAGAACAAGTCGGGACAAGTCGGGACAAGTCGGGACAAGTCGGGACAAGTCGGGACAAGTCGGGACAAGTCGGGACAAGTCGGGACAAGTCGGGACAAGTCAGGACAAGTCGGGACAAGTCGGGACACAAGTCGGGACAAGTTTGGTCAATCTGGGACAAGTCGGTACAAGTCGGGACAAGTCGGTACTAGTCGGAACAAGTTTGGACAAGTCGGGACAAGAAGGGACAAGTCGGTACAATTCGGAACAAGTTTGTACAAGTCGGGACAAGGAGGGACAAGTTTGGACAATGAGGGACAAGTCGGGACAAGTCGGAACAAGTCAGGACAAGTCGGGACAAGTCGGGACATGACGTGACAAGTCAGAACAAGTCGGGACAAGTCGGGACAAGTCGGGACAAGTCGGGACAAGTCGGGACAAGTCGGGACAAGTCGGGACAAGTCGGGACAAGTCAGGACAAGTCGAGACAAGTCGGGACAAGTCGGGACAGGTTGGGACAAGTCGGTACAAGTCGGTACAAGTCTGGACAAGTCGGGAAAAGTTTGGACAATACGGGACACGTTGGGACAAGTCGGTACAAGTCGGGACAATCCGGGACAAGTCGGTACAAGTCGGGACAAGTCGGTACAAGTCGGGACATGTTTGGACAATCCGGGACAAGACGGGACAAGTCGGGACAAGTCGGGACAAGTCAGGACAAGTTTGGACAATCCGGGACAAGTCGGGACAAGACGGAACAAGTCACGACAAGTCGGGAAAAGTCGGGACAAGACATGTCGGAACAAGTCGGGACTTTTGGGTCGGGTCGAGGAAAATATTATTGTAAATATATCTTTTGATAGAATCATTTTGAATTTCAAATAATTCTGGACTTTTCACCAGGGCTCCTTACCCAGACATTTTATCCTGATTTCATTTGGACATGTTACACGGAATTTTCACCTGGACTTCTTCACCTAGACTTTCTTCTTGGAATTTTATTTGGATTTCTTTGAAGTAGTTTGTGAAAAAGAATCAAAATTACAAAAAAAAAAACTAAAGATTTCAATATTTGTTTCAGATATTTCAGCAAAAATTCAATTATCAAAAAATTTCAAAAAATATTTTTTGTCAGATTTGTTTTTATTTTATCAAAATTGTGAACTGAAACAACTTTCACAATCCAATTTCTATTCAAGAAGAATCAAAAAAGTATCTCATTAAACACAGAATTGAAATAAAAAAGTTTTGAAAAAAAAATCTTGGAAAATTACTTTTTTCACAAAGAAAATATTGAGTCAGTCAATTTCTGAATATTTTGGTATCGAATCATCTCGCCAAAATTTTTCATTACGGCAAGAAATTATTTTTTTTTTTCTGAAAAAAAAATTCACTTCACAAGGTCAAATCGAGTCAATGTTATGGCACTAATATTCATCTTATCGTATTGGACTCTATTCGCAATTAGGTCGGGTCGGGTAGGGTCGGGAAATAAGCTTTCAGATTTTTTGTCAATCCAAAAAATATTATGAACCATAACAAATGTGACAAGTCGGGACAAGTTGGGACAAATCGGGACAAGTCTGGACAAGTCAGGACAAGTTGGAACAAATCGGGACCAGCCGGGATATTTTGAAAAAAATTAAAGCTACAAAAATTTTATGAACAAAAAATTTGATTTTTTTTTTTTATATTTCAGCCAAAATTTAAACAGTTTTGAGAAAATAAGCTTACAGATTTTTTGTCAATCCAACCAAAATTATGAACCAAAACAAGTGTGACAATCAATTTTTGTTCGATCTGAAATTGACAAGTCGAAACAAGTCGGGACAAGTATGGACAAGTCGGGACAAGTCAGGACAAGTCGGAACAAGTTGGGACAATCCGGGACAAGTCGGGACAAGTCGGTACAAGTTGGGACAATCCGGGACAAGTCGGGACAAGTCGGTACAAGTCGGGACAAATCGGTACAAATCGGTACAAGTCGGGACAAGTCTGGACAAGTCGGGACATGTAGGGACAAGTCAAGACAAGTCGGGACAAGTCGGAACAAGTCAGGACAAGTCGGGACATGGCGTGACAAGTTAGAACAAGTCAAAACAAGCCGGTACAAGTCGGAACAAGTTTGGACAAGTCGGGACAAGAAGGGACAAGTCGGTACAATTCGGAACAAGTTTGTACAAGTCGGGACAAGGAGGGACAAGTTTGGACAATGAGGGACAAGTCGGGACAAGTCGGGACAAGTCGGGACAAGTGGGGACAAGTCGAGATAAGACGTGACGTGTCAGAACAAGTCGGGACAAGTCGGGACAAGTCGGGACAAGGTAGGACAAGTCGGGACAAGTCAGGACAAGTCGAGAAATGTCGGGACAAGTTTGGACAATAAGGGACAAGTCGGGACAAGTTTGGACAATAAGGGACAAGTCGGGACAAGTCGGTACAAGTCGGGACAAGTCAGTACAAGTCAGGACAAGTTTGGACAATCCAAGAAAAGTTGGGACAAGTTGGAACAAGTTGATACAAGTCGGGACATGTTTGGACAATCCAAGACAAGTCAGAACAAGTCGGGACAAGTTAGGACAAGTCGGTACAAGTCGGGACAAGTCGTGACAAGTCAGGACAAGTCGGGACAAGTCGGGACAAGTCGGGACACAAGTTTGGACAATCTGGGACAGGTCGGGACAAGTCGGTACAAGTCTGGACAAGTCGGGACAAGTCTGTTCAAGTCGGAAAAAGTTTGGACAATACGGGACACGTTGGGACAAGTCGGTACAAGTTGTGACAATCCGGGACAAGTCGGTACAAGTCGGGACAAGTCGGCACAAGTTGGGACAAGTTTGGACAATCCGGGACAAGTCGAGACAAGTCGGGACAAGTCGGTACAAGTTGGGACAAGTTTGGACAATCCGGGACAAGTCGAGACAAGTCGGGACAAGTCGGGACAGGTCGGGACAAGTCGTTACAAGTCTGGACAAGTCGGTTCAAGTCGGAACAAGTCGGGACATGACGTGATAAGTTAGAACAAGTCGGGACATGTGGGGACAAGTCAAGACAAGTCGGGACAAGTCGGAACAAGTCAGGACAAGTCGGGAAATGGCGTGACAAGTTAGAACAAGTCAGAACAAGCCGGGACAAGTCGGGACAAGTCTGGACAAGTCAGTAAAAGTCGGGACATGGCGAGACAAGTTAGAACAAGTCAGAACAAGCCGGGACAAGTCGGGACAAGTCTGGACAAGTCGAGGCAAGTCAGTACAAGTCGGGACATTGCGTGACAAGTTAGAACAAGTCAGAACAAGCCGAGACAGGTCGGGGCAAGTCGGAACAAGTCAGGACAAGTCGGGACATGGCGTGACAAGTTAGACCAAGACAGAACAAGCCGGAACAAGTCAGGACAAGTTAGAACAAGTCAGAGCAAGCCGGGACAAGTCGGGACAAGTCGGAACAAGTCAGGACAAGTCGAGACATGGCGTGACAAGTTAGAACAAGTCAGAACAAGCCGGGACAAGTCGGGACAAGTCTGGACAAGACGGCACAAGTCGGGACAAGTCTGGACAAGACGGGACAAGACGGGACAAGTCTGGACAGGTCAGGACAAGTTTGGACAATGCGGGACAAGTCGGGACAATCCGTGACAAGTTGGGACAAGACGGAACAAGTCACGACAAGTCGGGAAAAGTCGGGACAAGACATGTCGGAACAAGTCGGGACTTTTGGGTCGGGTCGAGGAAAATTTTATTGTAAATATATCTTTTGATAGAATCATTTTGAATTTCAAATAATTCTGGACTTTTCACCAGGGCTCCTTACCCAGACATTTTATCCTGATTTCATTTGTACATTTTACACGGAATTTCCACCTGGACTTCTTCACCCAGACTTTCTTCTTGGAATTTTATTTGGATTTCTTTGAAGTAGTTTGTGAAAATAAATCAAAATTACAAAAAAAAACTAAAGATTTTATTATTTGTTTCAAATATTTCAGCAAAAATTCAATTATCAAAAAATTTCAAAAATTATTTTTTTTTTCTGATTTTTTTTAATTTTATCAAAATTGTGAACTGAAACAACTTTCACAATCCAATTTCTATTCAAGAAGAAACAAAAAAGTATCTCATTAAACACAGAATTGAAATAAAAATGTTTTGAAAAAAAAATCTTGGAAAATTACTTTTTTCACAAAGAAAATATTTGAGTCAGTCAATTTCTGAATATTTTGGTATCGAATCATCTCGCCAAAATTTTTTATAACGGCAAGAAATTTAATTTTTTTTTTTCTGAAAAAAAAATTTACTTCACAAGGTCAAATCGAGTCAATGTTATGGCACTAATATTCATCTTATCGTCTTGGACTCTATTCGCAATTAGGTCGGGTCGGGTAGGGTCCGTAAATGAGCTTTCAGATTTTTTGTCAATCCAACAAATATTATGAACCATGACAAATGTGACAAGTCGGGACATGACGTGATAAGTTAGAACAAGTCGGGACATGTGGGGACAAGTCAAGACAAGTCGGGACAAGTCGGAACAAGTCAGGACAAGTCGGGAAATGGCGTGACAAGTTAGAACAAGTCAGAACAAGCCGGGACAAGTCGGGACAAGTCTGGACAAGTCAGTAAAAGTCGGGACATGGCGAGACAAGTTAGAACAAGTCAGAACAAGCCGGGACAAGTCGGGACAAGTTTGGACAAGTCGAGGCAAGTCAGTACAAGTCGGGACATTGCGTGACAAGTTAGAACAAGTCAGAACAAGCCGAGACAGGTCGGGGCAAGTCGGAACAAGTCAGGACAAGTCGGGACATGGCGTGACAAGTTAGACCAAGACAGAACAAGCCGGAACAAGTCAGGACAAGTTAGAACAAGTCAGAGCAAGCCGGGACAAGTCGGGACAAGTCGGAACAAGTCAGGACAAGTCGAGACATGGCGTGACAAGTTAGAACAAGTCAGAACAAGCCGGGACAAGTCGGGACAAGTCTGGACAAGACGGCACAAGTCGGGACAAGTCTGGACAAGACGGGACAAGACGGGACAAGTCTGGACAGGTCAGGACAAGTTTGGACAATGCGGGACAAGTCGGGACAATCCGTGACAAGTCGGGACAAGACGGAACAAGTCACGACAAGTCGGGAAAAGTCGGGACAAGACATGTCGGAACAAGTCGGGACTTTTGGGTCGGGTCGAGGAAAATTTTATTGTAAATATATCTTTTGATAGAATCATTTTGAATTTCAAATAATTCTGGACTTTTCACCAGGGCTCCTTACCCAGACATTTTATCCTGATTTCATTTGTACATTTTACACGGAATTTCCACCTGGACTTCTTCACCCAGACTTTCTTCTTGGAATTTTATTTGGATTTCTTTGAAGTAGTTTGTGAAAATAAATCAAAATTACAAAAAAAAACTAAAGATTTTATTATTTGTTTCAAATATTTCAGCAAAAATTCAATTATCAAAAAATTTCAAAAATTATTTTTTTTTTCTGATTTTTTTTAATTTTATCAAAATTGTGAACTGAAACAACTTTCACAATCCAATTTCTATTCAAGAAGAAACAAAAAAGTATCTCATTAAACACAGAATTGAAATAAAAATGTTTTGAAAAAAAAATCTTGGAAAATTACTTTTTTCACAAAGAAAATATTTGAGTCAGTCAATTTCTGAATATTTTGGTATCGAATCATCTCGCCAAAATTTTTTATAACGGCAAGAAATTTAATTTTTTTTTTTCTGAAAAAAAAATTTACTTCACAAGGTCAAATCGAGTCAATGTTATGGCACTAATATTCATCTTATCGTCTTGGACTCTATTCGCAATTAGGTCGGGTCGGGTAGGGTCCGGAAATGAGCTTTCAGATTTTTTGTCAATCCAACAAATATTATGAACCATGACAAATGTGACAAGTCGGGACAAGTTGGGACAAATCGGGACAAGTCTGGACAAGTCAGGACAAGTTGGGAAAAATCGGGATCAGCCGGGATATTTTGAAAAATATGAAACCTACAAAAATTTTATAAACAAAAAATTTGAATTTTTTTTTATATTTCAGCCAAAATTTAAACAGTTTTGAGAAAATATGCTTACAGATTTTCTGTCGAACTGAAATTGACAAGTCGGAACAAGTCGGGACAAGTATGGACAAGTCAGGACAAGTCGGGACAAGTCGGGACAAGTTTGGTCAATCCGGGACAAGTCGGGACAAGTCGGGACGATTCGGGACAAGTCGGTACAAGTCGGGACAAGTTTGGACATTACGGGACAAGTCGGGACAAGTCGGTACAAGTCGGTATAAGTCGGTACAAGTCGGGACAAGTTTGGACAATCCGAGACAAGTCGGGACAAGTCGGTACAAGTCAGGACGAGTCGAAACAAGTCAGGACAAGTCGGGACAAGTCGGCACATGACGTGACAAGTCAGAACAAGTCGGGACAAGTCGGGACACAAGGCGGGACAAGTTTGGTCAATCTGGGACAAGTCAGTACAAGTCGGGACAAGTCGGTACAAGTCGGAACAAGTTTGGACAAGTCGGGACAAGAAGGGACAAGTCGGTACAATTCGGAACAAGTTTGTACAAGTCGGGACAAGGAGGGACAAGTTTGGACAATGAGGGACAAGTCGGGACAAGTCGGTACAAGTCAGGACAAGTCGGGACAAGTCGGGACATGACGTGACAAGTCAGAACAAGTCGGGACAAGTCGGGACAAGTCGGGACAAGTCGGGACAAGTCGGGACAAGTCGGGACAAGTCGGGACAAGTCGGGACAAGTCAGGACAAGTCGGGACAAGTCGGGACACAAGTCGGGACAAGTTTGGTCAATCTGGGACAAGTCGGTACAAGTCGGGACAAGTCGGTACTAGTCGGAACAAGTTTGGACAAGTCGGGACAAGAAGGGACAAGTCGGTACAATTCGGAACAAGTTTGTACAAGTCGGGACAAGGAGGGACAAGTTTGGACAATGAGGGACAAGTCGGGACAAGTCGGAACAAGTCAGGACAAGTCGGGACAAGTCGGGACATGACGTGACAAGTCAGAACAAGTCGGGACAAGTCGGGACAAGTCGGGACAAGTCGGGACAAGTCGGGACAAGTCGGGACAAGTCGGGACAAGTCGGGACAAGTCAGGACAAGTCGAGACAAGTCGGGACAAGTCGGGACAGGTTGGGACAAGTCGGTACAAGTCGGTACAAGTCTGGACAAGTCGGGAAAAGTTTGGACAATACGGGACACGTTGGGACAAGTCGGTACAAGTCGGGACAATCCGGGACAAGTCGGTACAAGTCGGGACAAGTCGGTACAAGTCGGGACATGTTTGGACAATCCGGGACAAGACGGGACAAGTCGGGACAAGTCGGGACAAGTCAGGACAAGTTTGGACAATCCGGGACAAGTCGGGACAAGACGGAACAAGTCACGACAAGTCGGGAAAAGTCGGGACAAGACATGTCGGAACAAGTCGGGACTTTTGGGTCGGGTCGAGGAAAATATTATTGTAAATATATCTTTTGATAGAATCATTTTGAATTTCAAATAATTCTGGACTTTTCACCAGGGCTCCTTACCCAGACATTTTATCCTGATTTCATTTGGACATGTTACACGGAATTTTCACCTGGACTTCTTCACCTAGACTTTCTTCTTGGAATTTTATTTGGATTTCTTTGAAGTAGTTTGTGAAAAAGAATCAAAATTACAAAAAAAAAAACTAAAGATTTCAATATTTGTTTCAGATATTTCAGCAAAAATTCAATTATCAAAAAATTTCAAAAAATATTTTTTGTCAGATTTGTTTTTATTTTATCAAAATTGTGAACTGAAACAACTTTCACAATCCAATTTCTATTCAAGAAGAATCAAAAAAGTATCTCATTAAACACAGAATTGAAATAAAAAAGTTTTGAAAAAAAAATCTTGGAAAATTACTTTTTTCACAAAGAAAATATTGAGTCAGTCAATTTCTGAATATTTTGGTATCGAATCATCTCGCCAAAATTTTTCATTACGGCAAGAAATTATTTTTTTTTTTCTGAAAAAAAAATTCACTTCACAAGGTCAAATCGAGTCAATGTTATGGCACTAATATTCATCTTATCGTATTGGACTCTATTCGCAATTAGGTCGGGTCGGGTAGGGTCGGGAAATAAGCTTTCAGATTTTTTGTCAATCCAAAAAATATTATGAACCATAACAAATGTGACAAGTCGGGACAAGTTGGGACAAATCGGGACAAGTCTGGACAAGTCAGGACAAGTTGGAACAAATCGGGACCAGCCGGGATATTTTGAAAAAAATTAAAGCTACAAAAATTTTATGAACAAAAAATTTGATTTTTTTTTTTTATATTTCAGCCAAAATTTAAACAGTTTTGAGAAAATAAGCTTACAGATTTTTTGTCAATCCAACCAAAATTATGAACCAAAACAAGTGTGACAATCAATTTTTGTTCGATCTGAAATTGACAAGTCGAAACAAGTCGGGACAAGTATGGACAAGTCGGGACAAGTCAGGACAAGTCGGAACAAGTTGGGACAATCCGGGACAAGTCGGGACAAGTCGGTACAAGTTGGGACAATCCGGGACAAGTCGGGACAAGTCGGTACAAGTCGGGACAAATCGGTACAAATCGGTACAAGTCGGGACAAGTCTGGACAAGTCGGGACATGTAGGGACAAGTCAAGACAAGTCGGGACAAGTCGGAACAAGTCAGGACAAGTCGGGACATGGCGTGACAAGTTAGAACAAGTCAAAACAAGCCGGGACAAAATCGGGACAAGTCTGGACAAGTCAGTACAAGTCGGGACATGGCGTGACAAGTTAGAACAAGTCAGAACAAGCCAAGACAAGTCGGGACAAGTCTGGACAAGTCGAGACAAGTCGGGACAAGTCAGTACAAGTCGGGACATGGCGTGACAAGTTAGAACAAGTCAGAACAAGTCGGGACAAGTTTGGACAATCTGGGACAGGTCGGGACAAGTCGGTACAAGTCTGGACAAGTCGGGACAAGTCGGTTGGGTTCGGGAAAAGTTTGGACAATACAGGACACGTTGGGACAAGTCGGTACAAGTTGGGACAATCGGGGACAAGTCGGGACAAGTCGGGACAAGTCGGTACAAGTCAAGACAAGTCGGATGAAGTCGGGACAAGGTTGGACAATCCGGGACAAGTCGGGACAAGTCGGTACAAGTCGGGACAAGTTTGGACAATCCGGGACATGTCAGGACCAGTCGGTACAAGTCGGGACAAGTTTGGACAAACCAGGACAAGTCGGGATAAGTCGGTACAAGTTGGGACAAGTCGGGACAAGTCTGGACAAGTCGGGACAAGTCGAGACAAGTCGGAAGAAGTCGGGACAAGGTTGGACAATCCGGGACAAGTCGGGACAAGTCGGGACAAGTCGGGACAAGTCGGTACAAGTCGGGACATGTCGGAACAAGTCGGGACAAATTTGGACAAACCAGGACAAGTCGGGACAAGTCAGGACAAGTCGGGACAAGTCGGTACAAGTTGGGACAAGTCGGGACAAGTCAGGACAAGTCGGAAAAAGTCGAAAGAAGTCGGGACAAGTCAGGACAAGTCAGGACAAGTCGGGACAAGTCGGGACAAGTCGGGATAAGACGTGACATGTCAGAACAAGTCGGGACAAGTCGGGACAAGTCGGGACAAGTCTAGACAAGTCGGGACAAGTCAGGACAAGTCGAGAAATGTCGGGACAAGTTTGGACAATGAGGGACAAGTCGGGACAAGTTTGGACAATAAGGGACAAGTCAGGACAAGTCGGTACAAGTCGGGACAAGTCGGTACAAGTCGGGACAAGTTTGGACAATCCAAGACAAGTCGTGACAAGTCAGGACAAGTCAGAACAAGTCGGGACAAGTTAGGACAAGTCGGTACAAGTCGGGATAAGTCGTGACAAGTCAGGACAAGTCAGGACAAGTCGGGACAAGTCAGGACAAGTCGGGACAAGTCAGGACAAGTCGGGACAAGTCAGGACAAGTCGGGACAAGTCGGGACAAGTCGGGACAAGTTTGGACAATCTAAGACAAGTCGTGACAAGTCAGGACAAGTCAGAACAAGTCGGGACAAGTTAGGACAAGTCGGTAAAAGTCGGGATAAGTCGTGACAAGTCAGGACAAGTCAGGACAAGTCGGGACAAGTCAGGGCAAGTCGGGACAAGTCAGGACAAGTCGGGACAAGTCAGGACAAGTCGGGACAAGTCAGGACAAGTCGGGACAAGTTAGGACAAGTCGGTACAAGTCGGGATAAGTCGTGACAAGTCAGGACAAGTCAGGACAAGTCGGGATAAGTCGTGACAAGTCAGGACAAGTCAGGACAAGTCAAGACAAGTCAGGACAAGTCGGGACAAGTCGGGACAAGTCGGGACAAGTTTGGACAAGTCATGACAAGTCAGTTCAAGTCGGGAAAAGTTTGGACAATACGGGACAAGTCAGGACAAGTCGGTACAAGTCGGGACAAGTCGGTACAAGTCGGGACAAGTTTGGACAATCCAAGACAAGTCGTGACAAGTCAGGACAAGTCAGAACAAGTCGGGACAAGTCTAGACAAGTCGGGACAAGTCAGGACAAGTCGAGAAATGTCGGGACAAGTTTGGACAATAAGGGACAAGTCGGGACAAGTTTGGACAATAAGGGACAAGTCAGGACAAGTCGGTACAAGTCGGGACAAGTCGGTACAAGTCGGGACAAGTTTGGACATTCCAAGACAAGTCGTGACAAGTCAGGACAAGTCAGAACAAGTCGGGACAAGTTTGGACAAGTCGGTACAAGTCGG
This sequence comes from Chrysolina americana, assembly GCA_958502065.1. Classification (NCBI taxonomy): domain Eukaryota; kingdom Metazoa; phylum Arthropoda; class Insecta; order Coleoptera; family Chrysomelidae; genus Chrysolina; species Chrysolina americana. The sequence continues at coordinate 47,734,032 of OY293413.1, forward strand.
GATAAGTCGTGACAAGTCAGGACAAGTCAGGACAAGTCGGGACAAGTCAGGACAAGTCGGGACAAGTCAGGACAAGTCACGACAAGTCAGGACAAGTCGGGACAAGTCAGAACAAGTCGGGACAAGTTAGGACAAGTCGGTACAAGTCGGGATAAGTCGTGACAAGTCAGGACAAGTCAGGACAAGTCGGGATAAGTCGTGACAAGTCAGGACAAGTCAGGACAAGTCAGGACAAGTCGGGACAAGTCGGGACAAGTTTGGACAAGTCATGACAAGTCAGTTCAAGTCGGGAAAAGTTTGGACAATACGGGACACGTTGGGACAAGTCGGGACAAGTCGGTACAAGTCGGGACAATCCGCGACAAGTCGGTACAAGTCGGTACAAGTCGGGACATGTTTGGACAATCCGGGACAAGTCGAGACAAGTCGGGACAAGTCGTGACAAGTCAGGACAAGTCAAGACAAGTCAAAACAAGTCGAAACAAGTTGGGACAAGTCGGGACAAGTCAGGACAAGTCAGAACAAGTCAGAACATGTCTGGACAAGACGGGACAAGTCGGGACAAGTCGGTACAAGTCAGGACAAGTTTGGACAATCCGGGACAAGTAGGGACAAGTCGGTACAAGTCAGGACGAGTCGGAACAAGTCAGGACAAGTCGGGACAAGTCGGAACAAGACGTGACAAGTCAGAACAAGTCGGGACAAGTCGGGACAAGTCGGGACAAGTCGGGACAAGTCGGGACTAGTCGGGACAAGTCGGTACAAGTCGGGACAAGTCGGAACAAGTCGGGACGAGTTGGGACAAGTTAGGACAAGTCAGGACAAGTCAGGACAAGTCAGGATAAGTCGGGACAAGTTGGGACAAGTCGGGACAATTCGGGACAGGTCGGGACAAGTCCGGACAAGTCGGGACAAGACGTGACAAATCAGAACAAGTCGGGACAAGTCGAGACAAGTCGGGACAAGTCGGGACAAGTCGGGACAAGTCGGGACAAGTCGGTAAAAGTCGGGACAAGTCGGTTCAAGTCGGGAAAAGTTTGGACAAACCGGAACAAGTCGGGACAAGTCGGTTCAAGTTGGGACAAGTCGGGACAAGTCGGGACAAGTCGAGACAAGTCGGGACAAGTCGAGACAAGTTTGGACAAACCGGGACATGTCAGGACAAGTCGGTACAAGTCGGGACAAATCGGTACAAGTCGGGACAAGTCAGGACAAGTCGAGACAAGTTGGGACAAGTCGAGACAAGTCGGGACAAATCGAAACAAGTCAGGACAAGTCGAAAAAATTCGAAAGAAGTCAGGACAAGTCAGGACAAATCGGGACAAGTCGGGACAAGTCGGGATAAGACGTGACATGTCAGAACAAGTCGGGACAAGTCGGGACAATCCGGACAAGTCGGGACAAGTCGAGACAAGTCGGGACAAATCGAAACAAGTCAGGACAAGTCGAAAAAAGTCGAAAGAAGTCGGGACAAGTCAGGACAAATCGGGACAAGTCGGGACAAGTCGGGATAAGACGTGACATGTCAGAACAAGTCGGGACAAGTCGAGACAAGTCGGGACAAGTCGGGACAAGTCGAGACTAGTCAGGACTAGTCGAGAAATGTCGGGACAAGTTTGGACAATAAGGGACAAGTCGGGACAAGTTTGGACAATAAGGGACGAGTCGGTACAAGTCGGGACAAGTCGGGACAAGTTTGGACAATCCGGGACAAGTCGTGACAAGTCAGGACAAGTCAGGACAAGTCGAAACAAGTCGAAACAAGTCCAAACAAGTCGGTACAAGTCGGGACAAGTTTGGACAATCCGGGACAAGTCGGGACTAGTCGTGACAAGTCGGGACAAGTCGGGACAAGTCGGGACAAGTCGGGACAAGTCGGGACAAGTCGGGACAAGTCGGGACAAGTTTAGACAATCCGGGACAAGTCGAGACATGTCGGGACAAGTCGGGACAGGTCGGGACAAGTCGGTACAATTCTGGACAAGTCGGGACAAGTCGGGACAAGTCGGGACAAGTCGGTACAAGTCGGGACAAGTCGGTACAAGTCGGGACAAGTTTGGACAAATTGGGACAAGTCGGGACAAGTCGGTACAAGTTGGGACAAGTCGAGACAAGTCGGGACAAGTCGGGACAGGTCGAGACAAGTCGGTACAAGTCTGGACAAGTCGGTTCAAATCGGGAAAAGTTTGGACAATACGGGACACGTTGGGACAAGTCGGTACAAGTCGGGACAATCCGGTACATGTCGGTACAAGTCGGGACAAGTCGGTACAAGTCGGGACATGTTTGGACAATCCGGGACAAGTCGAGACAAGTCGGGACAAGTCGGGACAAGTCGGGACAAGTCGTGACAAGTCAGGACAAGTCGAAACAAGTCGAAACAAGTCGAGACAAGTCTGGACAAGACGGGACAAGTCGGGACAAGTCGGTACAAGTCAGGACAAGTTTGGACAATCCGGGACAAGTAGGGACAAGTCGGTACAAGTCAGGACGAGTCGGAACAAGTCAGGACAAGTCGGGACAAGTCGGAACAAGACGTGACAAGTCAGAACAAGTCGGGACAAAACGGGACAAGTCGGGACAAGTCGGGACAAGTCGGGACTAGTCGGGACAAGTCGGTACAAGTCAGGACAAGTCGGAACAAGTCGGGACGAGTTGGGACAAGTCAGGACGAGTCAGGACAAGTCAGGACAAGTTGGGATAAGTCGGGACAAGTTGGGACAAGTCGGGACAATTCGGGACAGGTCGGGACAAGTCCGGACAAGTCGGGACAAGTCGAGACAAGTCGGGACAAGTCGGGACAAGTCGGGACAAGTCGGTACAAGTCGGTAAAAGTCGGGACAAGTCGGTACAAGTCGGGAAAAGTTTGGACAAACCGGAACAAGTCGGGACAAGTCGGTTCAAGTTGGGACAAGTCGGGACAAGTCGGGACAAGTCGAGACAAGTCGGGACAAGTCGAGACAAGTTTGGACAAACCGGGACATATCAGGACAAGTCGGTACAAGTCGGGACAAGTCAGGACAAGTCGAGACAAGTTGGGACAAGTCGAGACAAGTCGGGACAAATCGAAACAAGTCAGGACAAGTCGAAAAAAGTCGAAAGAAGTCGGGACAAGTCAGGACAAATCGGTACAAGTCGGGACAAGTCGGGATAAGACGTGACATGTCAGAACAAGTCGGGACAAGTCGGGACAATCCGGACAAGTCGGGACAAGTCGAGACAAGTCGGGACAAATCGAAACAAGTCAGGACAAGTCGAAAAAAGTCGAAAGAAGTCGGGACAAGTCAGGACAAATCGGGACAAGTCGGGACAAGTCGGGATAAGACGTGACATGTCAGAACAAGTCGGGACAAGTCGAGACAAGTCGAAACAAGTCGGGACAAGTCGAGACTAGTCAGGGCTAGTCGAGAAATGTCGGGACAAGTTTGGACAATAAGGGACAAGTCGGGACAAGTTTGGACAATAAGGGACAAGTCGGTACAAGTCGGGACAAGTCGGGACAAGTTTGGACAATCCGGGACAAGTCGTGACAAGTCAGGACAAGTCAGGACAAGTCGAAACAAGTCGAAACAAGTCGAAACAAGTCGGTACAAGTCGGGACAAGTTTGGACAATCCGGGACAAGTCGGGACTAGTCGGGACAAGTCGGGACAAGTCGGGACAAGTCGGGACAAGTTTAGACAATCCGGGACAAGTCGAGACAAGTCGGGACAAGTCGGGACAGGTCGGGACAAGTCGGTACAAGTCTGGACAAGTCGGGACAAGTCGGGACAAGTCGGGACAAGTCGGTACAAGTCGGGACAAGTCGGTACAAGTCGGGACAAGTTTGGACAAACCGGGACAAGTCGGTACAAGTTGGGACAAGTCGAGACAAGTCGGGACAAGTTGGGACAGGTCGAGACAAGTCGGTACAAGTCTGGACAAGTCGGTTCAAATCGGAAAAGTTTGAACAATACGGGACACGTTGGGACAAGTCGGTACAAGTCGGGACAATCCGGTACAAGTCGGTACAAGTCGGGACAAGTCGGTACAAGTCGGGACATGTTTGGACAATCCGGGACAAGTCGAGACAAGTCGAGACAAGTCGGGACAAGTCGGGACAAGTCGTGACAAGTCAGGACAAGTCAAGACAAGTCGAAACAATTCGGAACAAGTTCGTACAAGTCGGGACAAGAAGGGACAAGTTTGGACAATGAGGGACAAGTCGGGACAAGTCGAAAGAAGTCGGGACAAGTCAGGACAAATCGGGATAAGTCGGGACAAGTCGGGATAAGACGTGACATGTCAGAACAAGTCGGGACAAGTCGGGACAAGTCCGGACAAGTCGGGACAAGTCGAGACAAGTCGGGACAAATCGAAACAAGTCAGGACAAGTCGAAAAAAGTCGAAAGAAGTCGGGACAAGTCAGGACAAATCGGGACAAGTCGGGACAAGTCGGGATAAGACGTGACATGTCAGAACAAGTCGGGACAAGTCGAGACAAGTCGGGACAAGTCGGGACAAGTCGAGACTAGTCAGGACTAGTCGAGAAATGTCGGGACAAGTTTGGACAATCCGGGACAAGTCGGGACTAGTCGGGACAAGTCGGGACAAGTCGGGACAAGTCGGGACAAGTCGGGACAAGTTTAGACAATCCGGGACAAGTCGAGACAAGTCGGGACAAGTCGGGACAGGTCGGGAGAAGTCGGTACAAGTCTGGACAAGTCGGGACAAGTCGGGACAAGTCGGGACAAGTCGGTACAAGTCGGGACAAGTCGGTACAAGTCGGGACAAGTTTGGACAAACCGGAACATGTCGGGACAAGTCGGTACAAGTTGGGACAAGTCGAGACAAGTCGGGACAAGTCGGGACAGGTCGGGACAAGTCGGTACAAGTCTGGACAAGTCGGTTCAAATCGGGAAAACTTTGGACAATACGGGACACGTTGGGACAAGTCGGTACAAGTCGGGACAATCCGGGACAAGTCGGTACAAGTCGGGACAAGTCGGTACAAGTCGGGACATGTTTGGACAATCCGGGACAAGTCTAGACAAGTCGGGACAAGTCGGGACAAGTCGGGACAAGTCGGGACAAGTCGTGACAAGTCAGGACAAGTCAAGACAAGTCGAAACAAGTCGAAACAAGTTGGGACAAGTCGGGACAAGTCAGGACAAGTCAAGACAAGTCGAAACAATTCGGAACAAGTTTGTACAAGTCGGGACAAGGAGGGACAAGTTTGGACAATGAGGGACAAGTCGGGACAAGTCGCTACAAGTCAGGACGAGTCGGAACAAGTCAGGACAAGTCGGGACATGACGTGACAAGTCAGAACGAGTCGGGACAAGTCGGGACAAGTCGGAACTAGCCGGTACAAGTTGAGACAAGTCTGTACAAGTCGGGACAAGTTTGGACAAACCGGGACAAGTCGGGACAAGACGGGACAAGTCGGTACAAGTTGGGACAAGTCGGGACAAGTCAGGACAAGTCGGGACAAGTCGAGACAAGTCGGGACAAATCGAAACATGTCAGGACAAGTCGAAAAAAGTCGAAAGAAGTCGGGACAAGTCAGGACAAATCGAGACAAGTCGGGATAAGACGTGACATGTCAGAACAAGTCGGGACAAGTCGGGACAAGTCGGGACAAGTCGGGACAAGTCGAAACAAGTCGGGACAAGTCGGGACAAGTCGGTACAAGTCAGGACAAGTTTGGACAATCCGGGACAAGTAGGGACAAGTCGGTACAAGTCGGGACAAGTCGGTACAAGTCGGGACAAGTTTGGACAATCCAAGACAAGTCGTGACAAGTCAGGACAAGTCAGAACAAGTCGGGACAAGTTAGGACAAGTCGGTACAAGTCGGGATAAGTCGTGACAAGTCAGGACAAGTCAGGACAAGTCGGGACAAGTCAGGACAAGTCGGGACAAGTCGGGACAAGTCGGGATAAGTCGTGACAATTCAGGACAAGTCAGGACAAGTCGGGACAAGTCAGGACAAGTCGGGACAAGTCGGGACAAGTCGGGACAAGTCGGGACAAGTTTGGACAATCTGGGACAGGTCGGGACAAGTCGGTACAAGTCTGGACAAGTCATGACAAGTCAGTTCAAGTCGGGAAAAGTTTGGACAATACGGGACACGTTGGGACAAGTCGGGACAAGTCGGTACAAGTCGGGACAATCCGCGACAAGTCGGTACAAGTCGGTACAAGTCGGGACATGTTTGGACAATCCGGGACAAGTCGAGACAAGTCGGGACAAGTCGTGACAAGTCAGGACAAGTCAAGACAAGTCGAAACAAGTCGAAACAAGTTGGGACAAGTCGGGACAAGTCAGGACAAGTCAGAACAAGTCAGGACATGTCTGGACAAGACAAGACAAGTCGGTACAAGTCAGGACAAGTTTGGACAATCCGGGACAATTAGGGACAAGTCGGTACAAGTCAGGACGAGTCGGAACAAGTCAGGACAAGTCGGGACAAGTCGGAACAAGACGTGACAAGTCAGAACAAGTCGGGACAAGTCGGGACAAGTCGGGACTAGTCGGGACAAGTCGGTACAAGTCGGGACAAGTCGGAACAAGTCGGGACGAGTTAAGACAAGTTAGGACAAGTCAGGACAAGTCAGGACAAGTCGGGATAAGTCGGGACAAGTTGGGACAAGTCGGGACAATTCGGGACAGGTCGGGACAAGACGTGACAAATCAGAACAAGTCGGGACAAGTCGAGACAAGTCGGGACAAGTCGGTACAAGTCGGGAAAAGTTTGGACAAACCGGAACAAGTCGGGACAAGTCGGTTCAAGTTGGGACAAGTCGGGACAAGTCGGGACAAGTCGAGACAAGTCGGGACAAGTCGAGACAAGTTTGGACAAACCGGGACATGTCAGGACAAGTCGGTACAAGTCGGGACAAATCGGTACAAGTCGGGACAAGTCAGGACAAGTCGAGACAAGTTGGGACAAGTCGAGACAAGTCGGGACAAATCGAAACAAGTCAGGACAAGTCGAAAAAAGTCGAAAGAAGTCGGGACAAGTCAGGACAAATCGGGACAAGTCGGGACAAGTCGGGATAAGACGTGACATGTCAGAACAAGTCGGGACAAGTCGGGACAATCCGGACAAGTCGGGACAAGTCGAGACAAGTCTCGACAAATCGAAACAAGTCAGGACAAGTCGAAAAAAGTCGAAAGAAGTCGGGACAAGTCAGGACAAATCGGGACAAGTCGGGACAAGTCGGGATAAGACGTGACATGTCAGAACAAGTCGGGACAAAACGAGACAAGTCGGGACAAGTCGAGACTAGTCAGGACTAGTCGAGAAATGTTGGGACAAGTTTGGACAATAAGGGACAAGTCGGGACAAGTTTGGACAATAAGGGACAAGTCGGTACAAGTCGTAACAAGTTTGGACAATCCGGGACAAGTCGTGACAAGTCAGGACAAGTCAGGACAAGTCGAAACAAGTCGAAACAAGTCGGTACAAGTCGGGACAAGTTTGGACAATCCGGGACAAGTCGGGACTAGTCGGGACAAGTCGGGACAAGTCGGGACAAGTCGGGACAAGTCGGGACAAGTTTAGACAATCCGGGACAAGTCGAGACAAGTCGGGACAAGTCGGGACAGGTCGGGACAAGTCGGTACAAGTCTGGACAAGTCGGGACAAGTCGAGACAAGTCGGGACAAGTCGGTACAAGTCGGGACAAGTCGGTACAAGTCGGGACAAGTTTGGACAAACCGGGACAAGTCGGGACAAGTCGGTACAAGTTGGGACAAGTCGAGACAAGTCGGGACAAGTCGGGACAGGTCGAGACAAGTCGGTACACAAGTCTGGACAAATCGGGAAAAGTTTGGACAATACGGGACACGTTGGGACAAGTCGGTACAAGTCGGGACAATCCGGTACAAGTCGGTACAAGTCGGGACAAGTCGGTACAAGTCGGGACATGTTTGGACAATCCGGGACAAGTCGAGACAAGTCGGGACAAGTCGGGACAAGTCGTGACAAGTCAGGACAAGTCAAGACAAGTCGAAACAAGTCGAAACAAGTTGGGACAAGTCGGGACAAGTCAGGACAAGTCAAGACAAGTCGAAACAATTCGGAACAAGTTTGTACAAGTCGGGACAAGGAGGGACAAGTTTGGACAATGAGGGACAAGTCGGGACAAGTCGAAAAAAGTCGAAAGAAGTCGGGACAAGTCAGGACAAATCGGGACAAGTCGGGACAAGTCGGGATAAGACGTGACATGTCAGAACAAGTCGGGACAAGTCGGGACAATCCGGACAAGTCGGGACAAGTCGAGACAAGTCGGGACAAATCGAAACAAGTCAGGACAAGTCGAAAAAAGTCGAAAGAAGTCGGGACAAGTCAGGACAAATCGGGACAAGTCGGGACAAGTCGGGATAAGACGTGACATGTCAGAACAAGTCGGGACAAGTCGAGACAAGTCGGGACAAGTCGGGACAAGTCGAGACTAGTCAGGACTAGTCGAGAAATGTCGGGACAAGTTTGGACAATATGGGACAAGTCGGGACAAGTTTGGACAATAAGGGACAACTCGGTACAAGTCGGGACAAGTTTGGACAATCCGGGACAAGTCGTGACAAGTCAGGACAAGTCAGGACAAGTCGAAACAAGTCGAAACAAGTCGAAACAAGTCGGTACAAGTCGGGACAAGTTTGGACAATCCGGGACAAGTCGGGACTAGTCGGGACAAGTCGGGACAAGTCGGGACAAGTCGGGACAAGTCGAGACAAGTCGGGACAAGTCGGGACAGGTCGGGACAAGTCGGTACAAGTCTGGACAAGTCGGGACAAGTCGGGACAAGTCGGAACAAGTCAGTACAAGTCGGGACATGGCGTGACAAGTTAGAACAAGTCAGAACAAGCCGAGACAAGTCGGGACAAGTCTGGACAAGTCGAGACAAGTCGGGACAAGTCAGTACAAGTCGGGATATGGCGTGACAAGTTAGAACAAGTCAGAACAAGTCGGGACAAGTTTGGACAATCTGGAACAAGTCGGTACAAGTCGGGACAAGTTTGGACAATCCGGGACAAGTCGAGACAAGTCAAGACAAGTCGGGACAGGTCGGGACAAGTCGGTACAAGTCTGGACAAGTCGGTTCAAGTCGGGAAAAGTTTGGACAATACGGGACACGTTGGGACAAGTCGGTACAAGTCGGGACAATCCGGGACAAGTCGGTACAAGTCGGGACAAGTCGGTACAAGTCGGGACATGTTTAAACAATCCGGGACAAGTCGAGACAAGTCGGGACAAGTCGAGACAAGTCGGGACAAGTCGGGACAAGTCGGGACAAGTCGGGACAAGTCGGTACAAGTCGGTACAAGTCGGGACAAGTCGGTAAAATTCGGGACAAGTCAGGAAAAGTCGGGACAGGTCGGGACATGACGTGACAAGTTCGAACAAGTCAGAACAAGTCGGGACAAGTCGGGACAAGTCTGGATAAGTCGGGACAAGTCGGGACATGTCTGGACAAGACGGGACATTTCGGGACAAGTCGGGACAAGTCAGGACAAGTTTGGACAATCCGGGACAAGTCGGGACAAGACGGAACAAGTCACGACAAGTCGGGAAAAGTCGGGACAAGACATGTCGGAACAAGTCGGGACTTTTGGGTCGGGTCGAGGAAAATATTATTGTAAATATATCTTTTGATAGAATCATTTTGAATTTCAAATAATTCTGGACTTTTCACCAGGGCTCCTTACCCAGACATTTTATCCTGATTTCATTTGGACATTTTACACGGAATATCCACCTGGACTTCTTCACCCAGACTTTCTTCTTGGAATTTTATTTGGATTTCTTTGAAGTAGTTTGTGAAAAAGAATCAAAATTACAAAAAAAACTAAAGATTTTAATATTTGTTTCAAATATTTCAGCAAAAATTCAATTATCAAAAAATTTCAAAAAATATTTTTTTTCAGATTTTTTTTAATTTTATCAAAATTGTGAACTGAAACAACTTTCACAATCCAATTTCTATTCAAGAAGAATCAAAAAAGTATCTCATTAAACACAGAATTGAAATAAAAGAGTTTTGAAAAAAAAAAATCTTGGAAAATTACTTTTTTCACAAAGAAAATATTGAGTCAGTCAATTTCTGAATATTTTGGTATCGAATCATCTCGCCAAAATTTTTCATAACGGCAAGAAATTTAATTTTTTTTTTTCTGAAAAAAAAATCACTTCCCAAGGTCAAATCGAGTCAATGTTATGGCACTAATAATCATCTTATCGTATTGGACTCTATTCGCAATTAGGTCGGGTCGGGTAGGGTCGGGAAATGAGCTTTCAGATTTTTTGTCAATCCAACAAATATTATGAACCATAACAAATGTGACAAGTCGGGACAAGTTGGGACAAATCGGGACAAGTCTGGACAAGTCAGGACAAGTTGGGACAAATCGGGACCAGCCGGGATATTTCGAAAAAAATTAAAGCTACAAAAATTTTATGAACAAAAAATTTGATTTTTTTTTTTATATTTCAGCCAAAATTTAAACAGTTTTGAGAAAATTAGCTTACAGATTTTTTGTCAATCCAACCTAAATTATGAACCAAAACAAGTGTGACAATCAATTTTTGCTCGAACTGAAATTGACAAGTCGGAACAAGTCGGGACAAGTATGGACAAGTCGGGACAAGTCAGGACAAGTCGGGACAAGTTGGGACAAGTTGGGACAAGTCGGGACAAGTCGGTACAAGTCGTTAATATTCGGGACAAGTTTGGACAATCCGGGACAAGTCGGGAAAAGTCGGTACAAGACGGGACTAGTCGGGACAAGTCGGGACAAGTCGGGACAAGTCGGGACAAGTCGGGACAAGTCGGTACAAGTCGGTACAAGTCGGGACAAGTCGGGACAAGTCGGTACAAGTCGGGACAAGTTGGTAAAAGTCAGGACAAGTCAGGAAAAGTCGGGACAAGTCGGGACATGACGTGACGAGTTCGAACAAGTCGGTACAAGTCGGGACAAGTCGGTACAAGTCGGGACATGTTTAGACAATCCGGGACAAGTCGAGACAAGTCGGGACAAGTCGGGACAAGTCGGGACAAGTCGGGACAAGTCGTGACAAGTCAGGACAAGTCAAGGCAAGTCGAAACAAGTCGAAACAAGTTGGGACAAGTCGGGACAAGTCAGGACAAGTCAGAACAAGTCGGGACATGTCTGGACAAGACGGGACAAGTCGGGACAAGTCGGTACAAGTCAGGACAAGTTTGGACAATCCGGGACAAGTCGGGACAAGTCGGGACAAGTCGAAACAAGTCGGGACAAGTCGGGACAAGTCGGGACAAGTCAGAACAAGTCGGGACAAGTAGGGACAAGTCGGGACAAGTCGGGACAATTCGGTACAAGTCAAGACAAGTTTGGACAATACGAGACAAGTCGGGACAAGTCGGTAAGAGTCAGTACAAGTCGGGACAAGTTTGGACAATCCGGGACGAGTCGGGACAAGTCGGTACAAGTCGGGACAAGTCGGTAAAAGTCAGGACAAGTCAAGACAAGTCAAGACAAGTCGAAACAAGTCGAAACAAGTTGGGACAAGTCGGGACAAGTCAGGACAACTCAGAACAAGTCGGGACATGTCTGGACAAGACGGGACAAGTCGGGACAAGTCGGTACAAGTCAGGACAAGTTTGGACAATCCGGGACAAGTCGGGACAAGTCGGGACAAGACGTGACATGTCAGAACAAGTCGGGACAAGTCGGGACAATTCGGGACAAGTCGGGACAAGTCGGGACAAGTCGGTACAAGTCGGGACAAGTCGGAAAAAGTCGGGACAAGTCGGGACAAGACGTGACATGTCAGAACAAGTCGGGACAAGTCGGGACAAGTCAGGACAAGTCGGGACAAGTCGGGACAAGTCAGGACAAGTCGAGAAATGTCGGGACAAGTTTGGACAATAAGGGACAAGTCGGGACAAGTTTGGACAATAAGGGACAAGTCGGGACAAGTCGAGACAAGTCGGTACAAGTCGGGACAAGTTTGGACAATCCGGGACAAGTCGGGACAAGTCGGGACAAGACGTGACATGTCAGAACAAGTCGGGACAAGTCGGGACAAGTCAGGACAAGTCGAGAAATGTCGGGACAAGTTTGGACAATAAGGGACAAGTCGGGACAAGTCAGGACAACTCAGAACAAGTCGGGACATGTCTGGACAAGACGGGACAAGTCGGGACAAGTCGGTACAAGTCAGGACAAGTTTGGACAATCCGGGACAAGTCGGGACAAGTCGGGACAAGACGTGACATGTCAGAACAAGTCGGGACAAGTCGGGACAATTCGGGACAAGTCGGGACAAGTCGGGACAAGTCGGTACAAGTCGGGACAAGTCGGAAAAAGTCGGGACAAGTCGGGACAAGACGTGAAATGTCAGAACAAGTCGGGACAAGTCGGGACAAGTCAGGACAAGTCGGGACAAGTCGGGACAAGTCAGGACAAGTCGAGAAATGTCGGGACAAGTTTGGACAATAAGGGACAAGTCGGGACAAGTTTGGACAATAAGGGACAAGTCGGAACAAGTCGGTACAAGTCGGGACATGTTTGGACAATCCGGGACAAGTCGTGACAAGTCAGGACAAGTCAGGACAAGTCGAAACAAGTCGAAACAAGTCGGGACATGTCGGGACAAGTCAGGACAAGTCAGAACAAGTCAGGACAAGTTAGGACAAGTCGGTACAAGTCGGGACAAGTCGAGACGAGTCGGGACAAGTTTGGACAATCTGGGACAGGTCGGGACAAGTCGGTACAAGTCTGGACAAGTCGGGACAAGTCGGTTCAAGTCGGGAAAAGTTTGGACAATACGGGACACGTTGGGACAAGTCGGTACAAGTTGGGACAATCCGGGACAAGTCGGTACAAGTCGGGACAAGTCGGTACAAGTCGGGACAAGTTTGGATAATCCGGGACAAGTCGAGACAAGTCGGGACAAGTCGGAACAGGTTGGGACAAGTCGGTACAAGTCTGGACAAGTCGGTTCAAGTCGGGAAAAGTTTGGACAATACGGGACACGTTGGGACAAGTCGGTACAAGTCAGGACGAGTCGGAACAAGTCAGGACAAGTCGGGACAAGACGTGACAAGTCAGAACAAGTCGGGACAAGTCGGGACAAGTCGGGACAAGTCAGGACAAGTCGGTACAAGTCGGGACAAGTCGGGACGAGTCGTGACAAGTTTGGACAATCTGGGACAGGTCGGGACAGGTCGGTACAAGTCTGGACAAGTCGGGACATGTCTGGACAAGACGGGACATTTCGGGACAAGTCGGGACAAGTCAGGACAAGTTTGGACAATCCGGGACAAGTCGAGACAAGACGGAACAAGTCACGACAAGTCGGGAAAAGTCGGGAAAAGTTTGGACAATACGGGACACGTTGGGACAAGTCGGTACAAGTCAGGACGAGTCGGAACAAGTCAGGACAAGTCGGGACAAGACGTGACAAGTCAGAACAAGTCGGGACAAGTCGGGACAATCCGGACAAGTCGGGACAAGTCGAGACAAGTCGGAACAAATCGAAACAAGTCGAAAAAAGTCGAAAGAAGTCGGGACAAGTCAGGACAAATCGGGACAAGTCGGGACAAGTCGGGATGAGACGTGACATGTCAGAACAAGTCGGGACAAGTCGGGACAAGACGTGACAAATCAGAACAAGTCGGTACAAGTCGGGACAAGTCGGGATAAGTCGTGACAAGTCAGGACAAGTCAGGACAAGTCGGGACAAGTCAGGACAATTCGGGACAAGTCGGGACAAGTCGAGACAAGTTTGGACAATCTGGAACAGGTCGGGACAAGTCGGTACAAGTCTGGACAAGTCATGACAAGTCGGTTCAATTCGGGAAAAGTTTGGACAATACGGGACACGTTGGGACAAGTCGGTACAAGTCAGGACGAGTCGGAACAAGTCGGGACAAGTCAGGACAAGTCAGGACATGTCGGGACAAGTTTGTACAATAAGTGTCAAGTCGGGACAAGTTTGGACAATAAGGGACAAGTCGGTACAAGTCGGGACAAGTCGGTACAAGTCGGGACAAGTTTGGACAATCCGGGACAAGTCGAGACAAGTCGGGACAAGTCGATACAAGTCGTGACAAGTCAGGAAAAGTCAGGACAAGTTCGACACAAGTCGAAACAAGTCGGGACAAGTCAGGACAAGTCGAGACAAGTTGGAACAAGTCGAAACAAGTTGGGACAATCCGGACAAGTCGGGACAAGTCGGTACAAGTCGGGACAAGTCGGGACAAGTTGGGAAAATCCGGGGCAAGTCGGGACAAGTCGTTACAAGTCGGGACAAATCGGTACAAATCGGTACAGGTCGGGACAAGTCAGAACAAGTCGAGACAAGTTGGGACAAGTCGAAACAAGTTGGGACATCTCGGGACAAGTCGGAACAAGTCGGAACAAGTCGAGACAAGTCGGAACAAGTCGGTACAAGTCGGGACAAGTCGGAACAAGTTGGGACAATCCGGGACAAGTCGGGACAAGTCGGTACAAGTTGGGACAATCCGGGACAAGTCGAGACAAGTCGGTACAAGTCGGGACAAATCGGGACAAGTCGGGACAAGTCAGGACAAGTCAGGACATGTCGGGACAAGTTTGTACAATAAGTGACAAGTCGAGACAAGTTTGGACAATAAGGGACAAGTCGGGACAAGTCGGTACAAGTCGGGACAAGTCGGTACAAGTCGGGACAAGTTTGGACAATCCGGAACAAGTCGAGACAAGTCGGGACAAGTCGATACAAGTCGTGACAAGTCAGGACAAGTCAGGACAAGTTGGGACAAGTCGAAACAAGTTGGGACATCTCGGGACAAGTCGGAACAAGTCGAGACAAGTCGGAACAAGTCGGTACAAGTCGGGACAAGTCGGAACAAGTTGGGACAATCCGGGACAAGTCGGGACAAGTCGGTACAAGTTGGGACAATCCGGGACAAGTCGAGACAAGTCAGGACAAGTCGGGACAAGTCGGGACAAGTTGGGACAAGTCAGGACAAGTCAGGACATGTCGGGACAAGTTTGTACAATAAGTGACAAGTCGGGACAAGTTTGGACAATAAGGGACAAGTCGGGACAAGTCGGTACAAGTCGGGACAAGTCGGTACAAGTCGGGACAAGTTTGGACAATCCGGGACAAGTCGAGACAAGTCGGGACAAGTCGATACAAGTCGTGACAAGTCAGGACAAGTCAGTACAAGTCGACACAAGTCGAAACAAGTCGGGACAAGTCAGGACAAGTCGAGACAAGTTGGGACAAGTCGAAACAAGTTGGGACAATCCGGACAAGTCGGGACAAGTCGGTACAAGTCGAGACAAGTCGGGACAAGTTGGGAAAATCCGGGGCAAGTCGGGACAAGTCGTTACAAGTCGGGACAAATCGGTACAAATCGGTACAAGTCGGGACAAGTCTGGACAAGTTGGGACATGTAGGGACAAGTCAAGACAAGTCGGGACAAGTCGGAACAAGTCTTGACAAGTCGGGACATGGCGTGACAAGTTAGAACAAGTCAAAACAAGCCGGGACAAGTCGGGACAAGTCTGGAAAAGTCAGTACAAGTCGGGACATGGCGTGACAAGTTAGAACAAGTCAGAACAAGCCGGGACAAGTCGGGACAAGTCTGGAAATGTCGAGACAAGTCGGGACAAGTCAGTACAAGTCGGGACATGGCGTGACAAGTTAGAACAAGTCAGAACAATCCGGGACAAGTCGGGACAAGTCGGAACAAGTCAGGACAAGTCGGGACATAGCGTGACAAGTTAGAACAAGTCAGAACAAGCCGAAACAAGTCGGGACAAGTTAGAACAAGTCAGAACAAGCCGGGACAAGTCGGAACAAGTCGGAACAAGTCAGGACAAGTCGAGACATGGCGTGACAAGTTAGAACAAGTCAGAACAAGCCGGGACAAGTCGGGACAAGTCTGGACAAGTCGGGATAAGACGTGACATGTCAGACCAAGTCGGGACAAGTCGGGACAAGTCAGGACAAGTCGGGACAAGTCGGGACAAGTCAGGGCGAGTCGAGAAATGTCGGGACAAGTTTGGACAATAAGGGACAAGTCGGGACAAGTTTGGACAATGAGGGACAAGTCAGGACATGTCGGGACAAGTCGGTACAAGTCGGGACAAGTTTGGACAATTCAAGACAAGTTGGGACAAGTCGGAACAAGTCGGTACAAGTCGGGACATATTTGGACAATCCGGGACAAGTTGTGACAAGTCAGGACAAGACAGGACAAGTCGAAACAAGTCGAAACAAGTCGGGACAAGTCGTGACAAGTCAGGACAAGTCAGGACAAGTCAGGACAAGTCGGGACAAGTCGGGACAAGTCGGGACAAGTCGGGACAAGTCGGGACAAGTAGGGACAAGTCGGGATAAGACGTGACGTGTCAGAACAAGTCGGGACAAGTCGGGACAAGTCGGGACAAGTCGGGACAAGTCGGGACAAGTCAGGACAAGTCGAGAAATGTCGGGACAAGTTTGGACAATAAGGGACAAGTCGGGACAAGTTTGGACAATAAGGGACAAGTCGGGACAAGTCGGGACAAGTCGGTACAAGTCGGGACAAGTCAGTACAAGTCGGGACAAGTTTGGACAATCCAAGAAAAGTTGGGACAAGTCGGAACAAGTTGGTACAAGTCGGGACATGTTTGGACAACCTGGGACAAGTCGTGACAAGTCAGGACAAGTCGAAACAAGTCGAAACAAAACGGGACAAGTCCGAACAAGTCAGGACAAGTCAGAACAAGTCAGGACAAGTTAGGACAAGTCAGGACAAGTCGGGACAAGTCGGGACAAGTTTGGACAATCTGGGACAGGTCGGGACAAGTCGGTACAAGTCTGGACAAGTCGGTTCAAGTCGGGAAAAGTTTGGACATTACGGGACACGTTGGGACAAGTCGAGACAAGTCGGGACATTTCGGGACAGGTCGGGACAAGTCGGTACAAGTCTGGACAAGTCGGTTCAAATCGGGAAAAGTTTGGACAATACGGGACACGTTGGGACAAGTCGGTACAAGTCGGGACAATCCGGGACAAGTCGGTACAAGTCGGGACAAGTCGGTACAAGTCGGGACATGTTTGGACAATCCGGGACAAGTCGAGACAAGTCGGGACAAGTCGGGACAAGTCGGGACAAGTCGTGACAAGTCAGGACGAGTCGGAACAAGTCAGGACAAGTCGGGACAAGTCGAAACAAGACGTGACAAGTCAGAACAAGTCGGGACAAGTCGGGACAAGTCGGGACAAGTCGGGACAAGTGGGGACAAGTCGAGATAAGACGTGACGTGTCAGAACAAGTCGGGACTAGTCGGGACAAGTCGGGACAAGTCGGGACAAGGTAGGACAAGTCGGGACAAGTCAGGACAAGTCGAGAAATGTCGGGACAAGTTTGGACAATAAGGGACAAGTCGGGACAAGTTTGGACAATAAGGGACAAGTCGGGACAAGTCGGTACAAGTCGGGACAAGTCAGTACAAGTCGGGACAAGTTTGGACAATCCAAGAAAAGTTGGGACATGTTGGAACAAGTTGGTACAAGTCGGGACATGTTTGGACAATCCAAGACAAGTCGTGACAAGTCAGGACAAGTCGAAACAAGTCGAAACAAGTCGGGACAAGTCGGGACAAGTCAGGACAAGTCAGAACAAGTCGGGACAAGTTAGGACAAGTCGGTACAAGTCGGGACAAGTCGTGACAATTCAGGACAAGTCGGGACAAGTCGGGACAAGTTTGGACAATCTGGGACAGGTCGGGACAAGTCGGTACAAGTCTGGACAAGTCGGGACAAGTCGGTTCAAGTCGGGAAAAGTTTGGACAATACGGGACACGTTGGGACAAGTCGGTACAAGTTGTGACAATCCGGGACAAGTCGGTACAAGTCGGGACAAGTCGGTACAAGTTGGGACAAGTTTGGACAATCCGGGACAAGTCGAGACAAGTCGGGACAAGTCGGGACAGGTCGGGACAAGTCGGTACAAGTCTGGACAAGTCGGTTCAAGTCGGAACAAGTCGGGACATGACGTGATAAGTTAGAACAAGTCGGGACATGTGGGGACAAGTCAAGACAAGTCGGGACAAGTCGGAACGAGTCAGGACAAGTCGGGAAATGGCGTGACAAGTTAGAACAAGTCAGAACAAGCCGGGACAAGTCGGGACAAGTCTGGACAAGTCAGTAAAAGTCGGGACATGGCGAGACAAGTTAGAACAAGTCAGAACAAGCTGGGACAAGTCGGGACAAGTCTGGACAAGTCGAGGCAAGTCAGTACAAGTCGGGACATTGCGTGACAAGTTAGAACAAGTCAGAACAAGCCGAGACAAGTCGGAACAAGTCGGAACAAGTCAGGACAAGTCGGGACATGGCGTGACAAGTTAGACCAAGTCAGAACAAGCCGGAACAAGTCAGGACAAGTTAGAACAAGTCAGAACAAGCCGGGACAAGTCGGGACAAGTCGGAACAAGTCAGGACAAGTCGAGACGTGGCGTGACAAGTTAGAACAAGTCAGAACAAGCCGGGACAAGTCAGGACAAGTCTGGACAAGACGGGACAAGTCGGGACAAGTCTGGACAAGACGGGACACGTCGGGACAAGTCTGGACAAGTCAGGACAAGTTTGGACAATGCGGGACAAGTCGGGACAATCCGTGACAAGTCGGGACAAGACGGAACAAGTCACGACAAGTCGGGAAAAGTCGGGACAAGACATGTAGGAACAAGTCGGGACTTTTGGGTCGGGTCGAGGAAAATATTATTGTAAATATATCTTTTGATAGAATCATTTTGAATTTCAAATAATTCTGGACTTTTCACCAGGGCTCCTTACCCAGACATTTTATCCTGATTTCATTTGTACATTTTACACGGAATTTCCACCTGGACTTCTTCACCCAGACTTTCTTCTTGGAATTTTATTTGGATTTCTTTGAAGTAGTTTGTGAAAAAAAATCAAAATTACAAAAAAAAACTAAAGATTTTATTATTTGTTTCAAATATTTCAGCAAAAATTCAATTATCAAAAAATTTCAAAAAATATTTTTTTTTCTGATTTTTTTTAATTTTATCAAAATTGTGAACTGAAACAACTTTCACAATCCAATTTCTATTCAAGAAGAAACAAAAAAGTATCTCATTAAACACAGAATTGAAATAAAAATGTTTTGAAAAAAAAATCTTGGAAAATTACTTTTTTCACAAAGAAAATATTTGAGTCAGTCAATTTCTGAATATTTTGGTATCGACTCATCTCGCCAAATTTTTTATAACGACAAGAAATTTAATTTTTTCTTTCTGAAAAAAAAATTTACTTCACAAGGTCAAATCGAGTCAATGTTATGGCACTAATATTCATCTTATCGTCTTGGACTCTATTCGCAATTAGGTCGGGTCGGGTAGGGTCGGGAAATGTGCTTTCAGATTTTTTGTCAATCCAACAAATATTATGAACCATGACAAATGTGACAAGTCGGGACAAGTTGGGACAAATCGGGACAAGTCTGGACAAGTCAGGACAAGTTGGGACAAATCGGGACCAGCCGGGATATTTTGAAAAATATGAAACCTACAAAAATTTTATAAACAAAAAATTTGAATTTTTTTTTTATATTTCAGCCAAAATTTAAACAGTTTTGAGAAAATATGCTTACAGATTTTCTGTCAATCCAACCAAAATTATGAACCAAAACAAGTGTTACAATCAATTTTTGTTCGAACTGAAATGACAAGTCGGAACAAGTCGGGACAAGTATAGACAAGTCGGGACAAGTCGGGACAAGTTTGGTCAATCCGGGACAAGTCGGGACAAGTCGGGACGATTCGGGACAAGTCGGTACAAGTCGGGACAAGTTTGGACATTACGGGACAAGTCGGGACAAGTCGGTACAAGTCGGTATAAGTCGGTACAAGTCGGGACAAGTTTGGACAATCCGAGACAAGTCGAGACAAGTCGGTACAAGTCAGGACGAGTCGGAACAAGTCAGGACAAGTCGGGACAAGTCGGCACATGACGTGACAAGTCAGAACAAGTCGGGACAAGTCGGGACACAAGTCGGGACAAGTTTGGTCAATCTGGGACAAGTCAGTACAAGTCGGGACAAGTCGGTACAAGTCGGAACAAGTTTGGACAAGTCGGGACAAGAAGGGACAAGTCGGTACAATTCGGAACAAGTTTGTACAAGTCGGGACAAGGAGGGACAAGTTTGGACAATGAGGGACAAGTCGGGACAAGTCGGTACAAGTCAGGACAAGTCGGGACAAGTCGGGACATGACGTGACAAGTCAGAACAAGTCGGGACGAGTCGGGACAAGTCGGGACAAGTCGGGACAAGTCGGGACAAGTCGGGACAAGTCAGGACAAGTCGGGACACAAGTCGGGACAACTTTGGTCAATCAGGGACAAGTCGGTACAAGTCGAGACAAGTCGGTACAAGTCGGATCAAGTTTGGACAAGTCGGGACAAGAAGGGACAAGTCGGTACAATTCGGAACAAGTTTGTACAAGTCGGTACAAGTCGGGACAAGTTTGGACATTACGGGACAAGTCGGGACAAGTCGGTACAAGTCGGTATAAGTCGGTACAAGTCGGGACAAGTTTGGACAATCCGAGACAAGTCGAGACAAGTCGGTACAAGTCAGGACGAGTCGGAACAAGTCAGGACAAGTCGGGACAAGTCGGCACATGACGTGACAAGTCAGAACAAGTCGGGACAAGTCGGGACACAAGTCGGGACAAGTTTGGTCAATCTGGGACAAGTCAGTACAAGTCGGGACAAGTCGGTACAAGTCGGAACAAGTTTGGACAAGTCGGGACAAGAAGGGACAAGTCGGTACAATTCGGAACAAGTTTGTACAAGTCGGGACAAGGAGGGACAAGATTGGACAATGAGGGACAAGTCGGGACAAGTCGGTACAAGTCAGGACAAGTCGGGACAAGTCGGGACATGACGTGACAAGTCAGAACAAGTCGGGACGAGTCGGGACAAGTCGGGACAAGTCGGGACAAGTCGGGACAAGTCGGGACAAGTCAGGACAAGTCGGGACACAAGTCGGGACAACTTTGGTCAATCTGGGACAAGTCGGTACAAGTCGGGACAAGTCGGTACAAGTCGGATCAAGTTTGGACAAGTCGGGACAAGAAGGGACAAGTCGGTACAATTCGGAACAAGTTTGTACAAGTCGGGACAAGGAGGGACAAGTTTGGACATTACGGGACAAGTCGGGACAAGTCGGTACAAGTCGGTATAAGTCGGTACAAGTCGGGACAAGTTTGGACAATCCGAGACAAGTCGGGACAAGTCGGTACAAGTCAGGACGAGTCGGAACAAGTCAGGACAAGTCGGGACAAGTCGGCACATGACGTGACAAGTCAGAACAAGTCGGGACAAGTCGGGACACAAGTCGGGACAAGTTTGGTCAATCTGGGACAAGTCAGTACAAGTCGGGACAAGTCGGTACAAGTCGGAACAAGTTTGGACAAGTCGGGACAAGAAGGGACAAGTCGGTACAATTCGGAACAAGTTTGTACAAGTCGGGACAAGGAGGGACAAGTTTGGACAATGAGGGACAAGTCGGGACAAGTCGGAACAAGTCAGGACAAGTCGGGACAAGTCGGGACATGACGTGACAAGTCAGAACAAGTCGGGACAAGTCGGGACAAGTCGGGACAAGTCGGGACAAGTCGGGACAAGTCGGGACAAGTCAGGACAAGACAGGACAAGTCGAGACAAGTCGGGACAAGTCGGGACAGGTCGGGACAAGTCGGTACAAGTCTGGACAAGTCGGTTCAAGTCGGGAAAAGTTTGGACAATACGGGACACGTTGGGACAAGTCGGTACAAGTCGGGACAATCCGGGACAAGTCGGTACAAGTCGGGACAAGTCGGTACAAGTCGGGACATGTTTGGACAATCCGGGACAAGACGGGACAAGTCGGGACAAGTCGGGACAAGTTTGGACAATCCGGGACAAGTCGGGACAAGACGGAACAAGTCACGACAAGTCGGGAAAAGTCGGGACAAGACATGTCGGAACAAGTCGGGACTTTTGGGTCGGGTCGAGGAAAATATTATTGTAAATATATCTTTTGATAGAATCATTTTGAATTTCAAATAATTCTGGACTTTTCACCAGGGCTCCTTACCCAGACATTTTATCCTGATTTCATTTGGACATTTTACACGGAATTTTCACCTGGACTTCTTCACCCAGACTTTCTTCTTGGAATTTTATTTGGATTTCTTTGAAGTAGTTTGTGAAAAAGAATCAAAATTACAAAAAAAAAAAACTAAAGATTTTAATATTTGTTTCAAATATTTCAGCAAAAATTCAATAATCAAAAAATTTCAAAAAATATTTTTTGTCAGATTTTTTTTAATTTTATCAAAATTGTGAACTGAAACAACTTTCACAATCCAATTTCTATTCAAGAAGAATCAAAAAAGTATCTCATTAAACACAGAATTGAAATAAAAAAGTTTTGAAAAAAAAAATCTTGGAAAATTACTTTTTTCACAAAGAAAATATTGAGTCAGTCAATTTCTGAATATTTTGGTATCGAATCATCTCGCCAAAATTTTTCATAACGGCAAGAAATTTATTTTTTTTTTTCTGAAAAAAAAATTCACTTCACAAGGTCAAATCGAGTCAATGTTATGGCACTAATATTCATCTTATCGTATTGGACTCTATTCGCAATTAGGTCGGGTCGGGTAGGGTCGGGAAATAAGCTTTCAGATTTTTTGTCAATCCAAAAAATATTATGAACCATAACAAATGTGACAAGTCGGGACAAGTTGGGACAAATCGGGACAAGTCTGGACAAGTCAGGACAAGTTGGAACAAATCGGGACCAGCCAGGATATTTTGAAAAAAATTAAAGCTACAAAAATTTTATGAACAAAAAATTTGATTTTTTTTTTTTATATTTCAGCCAAAATTTAAACAGTTTTGAGAAAATAAGCTTACAGATTTTTTGACAATCCAACCAAAATTATGAACCAAAACAAGTATGACAATCAATTTTTGTTCGATCTGAAATTGACAAGTCGAGACAAGTCGGGACAAGTATGGACAAGTCGGGACAAGTCAGGACAAGTCGGGAAAAGTCGAAACAAGTCGGGACAAGTCGGGACAAGTCGGTACAAGTCGGGAAAAGTCGTACAAGTCGGGACAAGTTTGATCAATCCGGGACAAGTCGGGATAAGTCGGGACAAGTCGGGACAATTCGGTACAAGTCGGGACAAGTTTGGACAATCCGGGACAAGTCGGGACAAGTCGGTACAAGTCGGGACAAGTCGGTACAAGTCGGAACAAGTTTGGAAAAGTCGGGACAAGTCGGGACAAGAAGGGACAAGTTTGGACAATCCGGGACAAGTCGGGACAAGTCAGGACGAGTCGGAACAAGTCAGGACAAGTCGGGACAAGTCGAGACAAGACGTGACAAGTCAGAACAAGTCGGGACAAGTCGGAACAAGTCGTGACAAGTCGGTACAAGTCGGGACAAGTCGGAACAAGTCGGGACGAGTAGGTACAAGTTAGGACAAGTCAGGACAAGTCGGGATAAGTCGGGACAAGTTGGGACAAGTCAGGACAATTCGGGACAGGTCGGGACAAGTCCGGACAAGTTGGGACAAGACGTGACAAATCAGAACAAGTCGGGACAAGTCGAGAAAAGTCGGGACAAGTCGGGACAAGTCGGGACAAGTCGTGACAAGTCGGTACAAGTCGGGACAAGTCGGTACAAGTCGGGACAAGTTTGGACAAACCAGGACAAGTCGGGACAAGTCGGTACAAGTTGGGACAAGTCGGGACAAGTCAGGACAAGTCGGGACAAGTCGAGACAAGTCGGGACAAATCGAAACAAGTCAGGACAAGTCGAAAAAAGTCGAAAGAAGTCGGGACAAGTCAGGACAAGTCGGGACAACTCGGGACAAGACGTGACATGTCAGAACAAGTCGGGACAAGTCGGGACAAGTCGGGACAAGACGGGACAAGTCGGGACAAGTTTGGACAATCCGGGACAAGTCGGGACAAGTCGATACAAGTCAGGACGAGTCAGAACAAGTCAGGACAAGTCGGGACAAGTCGGGACAAGACGTGACATGTCAGAACAAGTCGGGACAAGTCGGGACATGTCGGGACAAGTCGGGACAAGTCGGGACAAGTCGGGACAAGTCGGGACAAGTCAGGACAAGTCGAGAAATGTCGGGGCAAGTGTGGACAATAAGGGACAAGTCGGGACAAGTTTGGACAATAAGGGACAAGTCGGGACAAGTCGGTACAAGTCGGGACAAGTCGGTACAAGTCGGGACAAGTCGGTACAAGTCGGGACGAGTTTGGACAATCCAAGACAAGTTGGGACAAGTCGGAACAAGTCGGTACAAGTCGGGACATGTTTGGACAATCCGGGACAAGTCGTGACAAGTCAGGACAAGTCAGGACAAGTCGAAACAAGTCGAAACAAGTCGGGACAAGTCGGGACAAGTCAGGACAAGTCAGGACAAGTCAGAACAAGTCGGTACAAGTCGGGACAAGTCGTGACAAGTCAGGACAAGTCAGGACAAGACGGGACAAGTCGGGACAAGTCGGGACAAGTCGGGACAAGTCGGGACAAGTTTGGACAATCTGGGACAGGTCGGGACAAGTCGGTACAAGTCTGGACAAGTCGGGACAAGTCGGTTCAAGTCGGAAAAAGTTTGGACAATACGGGACACGTTGGGACAATTCGGTACAAGTTGTGACAATCCGGGACAAGTCGGTACAAGTCGGGACAAGTCGGTACAAGTCGGGACAAGTTTGGACAATCTGGGACAAGTCGGGACAGTTCGGGACAGGTCGGGACAAGTCGGTACAAGTCTGGACAAGTCGGTTCAGGTCGGGAAAAGTTTGGAAAATACGGGACACGTTGGGACAAGTCGGTACAAGTCGGGACAATCCGTGACAAGTCGGTACAAGTCGGGACAAGTCGGTACAAGTCGGGACATGTTCAGACAATCCGGGACAAGTCGAGACAAGTCGGGACAATTCGGGACAAGTCGGGACAAGTCGTGACAAGTCAGGACAAGTCAGAACAAGTCGGGACATGTCTGGACAAGACGAGACATGTCGGGACAAGTCGGTACAAGTCAGGACAAATTTGGACAATCCGGGACAAGTCGGGACAAGTCGGGACAAGTCGAAACAAGTCGAAACAAGTCGGGACAAGTCGGGACAAGTCAGGACAAGTCAGAACAAGACGGGACAAGTTAGGACAAGTCGGGATAAGACGTGACGTAACAGAACAAGTCGGGACAAGTCGGGACAAGTCGGGACAATTCGGTACAAGTCGGGACAATTTTGGACAATACGGGACAAGTCGGTAACAGTCAGTACAAATCGGGACAAGTTTGGACAATCCGGGACAAGTCGGGACAAGTCGGTACAAGTCGGGACAAGTCGGTAAATGTCAGGACAAGTCAAGACAAGTCAAGACAAGTCGAAACAAGTCGAAACAAGTTGGGACAAGTCGGGACAAGTCAGGACAACTCAGAACAAGTCGGGACATGTCTGGACAAGACGAGACAAGTCGGGACAAGTCGGTACAAGTCAGGACAAGTTTGGACAATCCGGGACAAGTCGGGACAAGCCGGGACAAGTCGAAACAAGTCGAAACAAGTCGGGACAAGTCGGGACAAGTCAGGACAAGTCAAAACAATTCGGGACAAGTTAGGACAAGTCGAGACAAGTCGGGATAAGACGTGACGTGTCAGAACAAGTCGGGACAAGTCGGGACAATTCGGTACAAGTCGGGACAAGTTTGGACAATACGGGACAAGTCGGTTACAGTCAGTACAAGTCGGGACAAGTTTGGACAATCCGGGACAAGTCGGGACAAGTCGGTACAAGTCGGGACAAGTCGGTAAATGTCAGGACAAGTCAAGACAAGTCAAGACAAGTCGAAACAAGTCGAAACAAGTTGGGACAAGTCGGGACAAGTCAGGACAACTCAGAACAAGTCGGGACATGTCTGGACAAGACGGGACAAGTCGGTACAAGTCAGGACAAGTTTGGACAATCCGGGACAAGTCGGGACAAGTCGGGACAAGACGTGACATGTCAGAACAAGTCGGGACAAGTCGGGACAAGTCGGGACAAGTCGGTACAAGTCGGGACAAGTCGGAAAAAGTCGGGACAAGTCGGCACAAGACGTGACATGTCAGAACAAGTCGGGACAAGTCGGGACAAGTCGGGACAAGTCGGGACAAGTCGGGACAAGTCAGGACAAGTCGAGAAATGTCGAGACAAGTTTGGACAATAAGGGACAAGTCGGGACAAGTTTGGACAATAAGGGACAAGTCGGGACAAGTCGGTACAAGTCGAGACAAGTCGGTACAAGTCGGGACAAGTTTGGACAATCCAAGACAAGTTGGGACAAGTCGGAACAAGTCGGTACAAGTTGGGACATGTTTGGACAATCCGGGACAAGTCGGGACAAGTCGGGACAAGTCGGGACAAGTCGTGACAAGTCAGGACAAGTCAGGACAAGTCGAAACAAGTCGAAACAAGTCGGGACAAGTCGGGACAAGTCAGGACAAGTCAGAACAAGTCAGGACAAGTTAGGACAAGTCGGTACAAGTCGGGACAAGTCGAGACGAGTCGGGACAAGTTTGGACAATCTGGGACAGGTCGGGACAAGTCGGTATAAGTCTGGACAAGTCGGGACAAGTCGGTTCAATTCGGGAAAAGTTTGGACAATACGGGACACGTTGGAACAAGTCGGTACAAGTCGGGACAATCCGGGACAAGTCGGTACAAGTCGGGACAAGTCGGTACAAGTCGGGACATGTTTAAACAATCCGGGACAAGTCGAGACAAGTCGGGACAAGTCGAGACAAGTCGGGACAAGTCATGACAAGTCGGGACAAGTCGGTACAAGTCGGTACAAGTCAGGACAAGTCGGTAAAAGTCGGGACAAGTCAGGAAAAGTCGGTTATATTTCAGCCAAAATTTAAACAGTTTTGAGAAAATAAGCTTACAGATTTTTTGTCAATCCAACCAAAATTATGAACCAAAACAAGTGTGACAATCAATTTTTGTTCGAACTGAAATTGACAAGTCGGAACAAGTCGGGACAAGTATGGACAAGTCAGGACAAGTCGACACAAGTCGAAACAAGTCGGGACAAGTCAGGACAAGTCGAGACAAGTTAAGACGAGTCGAAACAAGTTGGGACAATGCGGACAAGTCGGGACAAGTCGGTACAAGTCGGGACAAGTCGGGACAAGTTGGGAAAATCCGGGGCAAGTCGGGACAAGTCGTTACAAGTCGGGACAAATCGGTACAAATCGGTACAAGTCGGGACAAGTCTGGACAAGTCGGGACATGTAGGGACAAGTCAAGACAAGTCGGGACAAGTCGGAACAAGTCAGGACAAGTCGGGACATGGCGTGACAAGTTAGAACAAGTCAAAACAAGCCGGGACAAGTCTGGAAAAGTCAGTACAAGTCGGGACATGGCGTGACAAGTTAGAACAAGTCAGAACAAGCCGGGACAAGTCGGGACAAGTCTGGACAAGTCGAGACAAGTCGGGACAAGTCAAAACAAGTCGGGACATGGCGTGACAAGTTAGAACAAGTCAGAACAATCCGGGACAAGTCGGGACAAGTCGGAACAAGTCAGGACAAGTCGGGACATGGCGTGACAATTTAGAACAAGTCAGAACAAGCCGGAACAAGTCGGGACAAGTTAGAACAAGTCAGAACAAGCCGGGACAAGTCGGAACAAGTCGGAACAAGTCAGGACAAGTCGAGACATGGCGTGACAAGTTAAAACAAGTCAGAACAAGCCGGGACAAGTCGGGACAAGTCTGGACAAGTCGGAATAAGACGTGACATGTCAGACCAAGTCAGACAAGTCGGGACAAGTCAGGACAAGTCGGTACAAGTCGGGACAAGTCAGGACGAGTCGAGAAATGTCGGGACAAGTTTGGACAATAAGGGACAATAAGGGACAAGTTTGGACAATGAGGGACAAGTCAGGACATGTCGGGACAAGTCGGTACAAGTCGGGACAAGTTTGGACAATTCAAGACAAGTTGGGACAAGTCGGAACAAGTCGGTACAAGTCGGGACATATTTGGACAATCCGGGACAAGTTTTGACAAGTCAGGACAAGACAGGACAAGTCGAAACAAGTCGAAACAAGTCAGGACAAGTGGGGACAAGTCGGTATAAGACGTGACGTGTCAGAACAAGTCGGGACAAGTCGGGACAAGTTGGGACAAGTTGGGACAAGTCGGGACAAGTCGGGACAAGTCAGGACAAGTCGAGAAATGTCGGGACAAGTTTGGACAATAAGGGACAAGTCGGGACAAGTTTGGACAATAAGGGACAAGTCGGGACAAGTCGGTACAAGTCGGGACAAGTCAGTACAAGTCAGAACAAGTTTGGACAATCCAAGAAAAGTTGGGACAAGTCGGAACAAGTTGGTACAAGTCGGGACATGTTTGGACAACCTGGGACAAGTCGTGACAAGTCAGAACAAGTCGAAACAAGTCGAAACAAAACGGGACAAGTCGGGACAAGTCAGGACAAGTCAGAATAAGTCAGGACAAGTTAGGACAAGTCAGGACAAGTCGGGACAAGTCGGGACAAGTTTGGACAATCTGGAACAGGTCGGGACAAGTCGGTACAAGTCTGGACAAGTCGGTTCAAGTCGGGAAAAGTTTGGACAATACGGGACACGTTGGGACAAGTCGAGACAAGTCGGGACATTTCGTGACAGGACGGGACAAGTCGGTACAAGTCTGGACAAGTCGGTTCAAATCGGGAAAAGTTTGGACAATACGGGACACGTTGGGACAAGTCGGTACAAGTCGGGACAATCCGGGACAAGTCGGTACAAGTCGGGACAAGTCGGTACAAGTCGGGACATGTTTGGACAATCCGGGACAAGTCGAGACAAGTCGGGACAAGTCGGGCCAAGTCGTGACAAGTCAGGACAAGTCAAGACAAGTCGAAACAAGTCGAAACAAGTTGGGACAAGTCGGTACAAGTCAGGACAAGTCAGAACAAGTCGGGACATGTCTGGACAAGACGGGACAAGTCGGGACAAGTCGGTACAAGTCAGGACAAGTTTGGACAATCCGTGACAAGTCGGGACAAGTCGGGACAAGTCGGGACAAGTCGGTACAAGTCGGGACAAGTCGGAACAAGTCGGGACGAGTTGCGACAAGTTAGGACAAGTCAGGACAAGTCAGGACAAGTCAGGACAAGTCAGGACAAGTCAGGACAAGTCAGGACAAGTCGAGAAATGTCGGGACAAGTTTGGACAATAAGGGACAAGTCGGGACAAGTTTGGACAATAAGGGACAAGTCAGTACAAGTCGGGACAAGTCAGTACAAGTCGGGACAAGTTTGGACAATCCAAGAAAAGTCGGGACAAGTTGGGACAAGTCAGGACAATTCGGGACAGATCAGGACAAGTCCGGACAAGTCGGGACAAGACGTGACAAATCTGAACAAGTAGGGACAAGTCGAGACAAGTCGGGACAAGTCGGGACAAGTCGGGACATGTCGGTTAAGGTCGGGACAAGTCGGTACAAGTCGGGAAAAGTTTGGACAAACCGGGACAAGTCGGGACAAGTCGGTACAAGTTGGGACAAGTCGGTACAAGTCAGGACAAGTCGGGACAAGTCGAGACAAGTCGGGACAAATCGAAACAAGTCAGGACAAGTCGAAAAAAGTCGAAAGAAGTCGGGACAAGTCAGGACAAGTCGGGACAAGTCGGGACAAGTCGGGACAAGTCGGGACAAGTGGGGACAAGTCGAGATAAGACGTGACGTGTCAGAACAAGTCGGGACAAGTCGGGACAAGTCGGGACAAGGTAGGACAAGTCGGGACAAGTCAGGACAAGTCGAGAAATGTCGGGACAAGTTTGGACAATAAGGGACAAGTCGGGACAAGTTTGGACAATAAGGGACAAGTCGGTACAAGTCGGGACAAGTCAGTACAAGTCGGGACAAGTTTGGACAATCCAAGAAAAGTTGGGACAAGTTGGAACAAGTTGGTACAAGTCGGGACATGTTTGGACAATCCAAGACAAGTCAGAACAAGTCGGGACAAGTTAGGACAAGTCGGTACAAGTCGGGACAAGTCGTGACAAGTCAGGACAAGTCGGGACAAGTCGGGACAAGTCGGGACACAAGTTTGGACAATCTGGGACAGGTCGGGACAAGTCGGTACAAGTCTGGACAAGTCGGGACAAGTCTGTTCAAGTCGGAAAAAGTTTGGACAATACGGGACACGTTGGGACAAGTCGGTACAAGTTGTGACAATCCGGGACAAGTCGGTACAAGTCGGGACAAGTCGGTACAAGTTGGGACAAGTTTGGACAATCCGGGACAAGTCGAGACAAGTCGGGACAAGTCGGGACAGGTCGGGACAAGTCGTTACAAGTCTGGACAAGTCGGTTCAAGTCGGAACAAGTCGGGACATGACGTGATAAGTTAGAACAAGTCGGGACATGTGGGGACAAGTCAAGACAAGTCGGGACAAGTCGGAACAAGTCAGGACAAGTCGGGAAATGGCGTGACAAGTTAGAACAAGTCAGAACAAGCCGGGACAAGTCGGGACAAGTCTGGACAAGTCAGTAAAAGTCGGGACATGGCGAGACAAGTTAGAACAAGTCAGAACAAGCCGGGACAAGTCGGGACAAGTCTGGACAAGTCGAGGCAAGTCAGTACAAGTCGGGACATTGCGTGACAAGTTAGAACAAGTCAGAACAAGCCGAGACAGGTCGGGGCAAGTCGGAACAAGTCAGGACAAGTCGGGACATGGCGTGACAAGTTAGACCAAGACAGAACAAGCCGGAACAAGTCAGGACAAGTTAGAACAAGTCAGAGCAAGCCGGGACAAGTCGGGACAAGTCGGAACAAGTCAGGACAAGTCGAGACATGGCGTGACAAGTTAGAACAAGTCAGAACAAGCCGGGACAAGTCGGGACAAGTCTGGACAAGACGGCACAAGTCGGGACAAGTCTGGACAAGACGGGACAAGACGGGACAAGTCTGGACAGGTCAGGACAAGTTTGGACAATGCGGGACAAGTCGGGACAATCCGTGACAAGTCGGGACAAGACGGAACAAGTCACGACAAGTCCGGAAAAGTCGGGACAAGACATGTCGGAACAAGTCGGGACTTTTGGGTCGGGTCGAGGAAAATTTTATTGTAAATATATCTTTTGATAGAATCATTTTGAATTTCAAATAATTCTGGACTTTTCACCAGGGCTCCTTACCCAGACATTTTATCCTGATTTCATTTGTACATTTTACACGGAATTTCCACCTGGACTTCTTCACCCAGACTTTCTTCTTGGAATTTTATTTGGATTTCTTTGAAGTAGTTTGTGAAAATAAATCAAAATTACAAAAAAAAAACTAAAGATTTTATTATTTGTTTCAAATATTTCAGCAAAAATTCAATTATCAAAAAATTTCAAAAATTATTTTTTTTTTCTGATTTTTTTTAATTTTATCAAAATTATGAACTGAAACAACTTTCACAATCCAATTTCTATTCAAGAAGAAACAAAAAAGTATCTCATTAAACACAGAATTGAAATAAAAATGTTTTGAAAAAAAAATCTTGGAAAATTACTTTTTTCACAAAGAAAATATTTGAGTCAGTCAATTTCTGAATATTTTGGTATCGAATCATCTCGCCAAAATTTTTTATAACGGCAAGAAATTTAATTTTTTTTTTTCTGAAAAAAAAATTTACTTCACAAGGTCAAATCGAGTCAATGTTATGGCACTAATATTCATCTTATCGTCTTGGACTCTATTCGCAATTAGGTCGGGTCGGGTAGGGTCCGGAAATGAGCTTTCAGATTTTTTGTCAATCCAACAAATATTATGAACCATGACAAATGTGACAAGTCGGGACAAGTTGGGACAAATCGGGACAAGTCTGGACAAGTCAGGACAAGTTGGGAAAAATCGGGATCAGCTGGGATATTTTGAAAAATATGAAACCTACAAAAATTTTATAAACAAAAAATTTGAATTTTTTTTTATATTTCAGCCAAAATTTAAACAGTTTTGAGAAAATATGCTTACAGATTTTCTGTCGAACTGAAATTGACAAGTCGGAACAAGTCGGGACAAGTATGGACAAGTCAGGACAAGTCGGGACAAGTCGGGACAAGTTTGGTCAATCCGGGACAAGTCGGGACAAGTCGGGACGATTCGGGACAAGTCGGTACAAGTCGGGACAAGTTTGGACATTACGGGACAAGTCGGGACAAGTCGGTACAAGTCGGTATAAGTCGGTACAAGTCGGGACAAGTTTGGACAATCCGAGACAAGTCGGGACAAGTCGGTACAAGTCAGGACGAGTCGGAACAAGTCAGGACAAGTCGGGACAAGTCGGCACATGACGTGACAAGTCAGAACAAGTCGGGACAAGTCGGGACACAAGGCGGGACAAGTTTGGTCAATCTGGGACAAGTCAGTACAAGTCGGGACAAGTCGGTACAAGTCGGAACAAGTTTGGACAAGTCGGGACAAGAAGGGACAAGTCGGTACAATTCGGAACAAGTTTGTACAAGTCGGGACAAGGAGGGACAAGTTTGGACAGTGAGGGACAAGTCGGGACAAGTCGGTACAAGTCAGGACAAGTCGGGACAAGTCGGGACATGACGTGACAAGTCAGAACAAGTCGGGACAAGTCGGGACAAGTCGGGACAAGTCGGGACAAGTCGGGACAAGTCGGGACAAGTCGGGACAAGTCGGGACAAGTCGGGACAAGTCGGGACAAGTCAGGACAAGTCGGGACAAGTCGGGACACAAGTCGGGACAAGTCGGGACACAAGTCGGTACAAGTCGGAACAAGTTTGGACAAGTCGGGACAAGAAGGGACAAGTCGGTACAATTCGGAACAAGTTTGTACAAGTCGGGACAAGGAGGGACAAGTTTGGACAATGAGGGACAAGTCGGGACAAGTCGGAACAAGTCAGGACAAGTCGGGACAAGTCGGGACATGACGTGACAAGTCAGAACAAGTCGGGACAAGTCGGGACAAGTCGGGACAAGTCGGGACAAGTCGGGACAAGTCGGGACAAGTCGGGACAAGTCGGGACAAGTCAGGACAAGTCGAGACAAGTCGGGACAAGTCGGGACAGGTTGGGACAAGTCGGTACAAGTCTGGACAAGTCGGTTCAAGTCGGGAAAAGTTTGGACAATACGGGACACGTTGGGACAAGTCGGTACAAGTCGGGACAATCCGGGACAAGTCGGTACAAGTCGGGACAAGTCGGTACAAGTCGGGACAAGTCGGTACAAGTCGGGACGAGTTTGGACAATCCAAGACAAGTTGGGACAAGTCGGAACAAGTCGGTACAAGTCGGGACATGTTTGGACAATCCGGGACAAGTCGTGACAAGTCAGGACAAGTCAGGACAAGTCGAAACAAGTCGAAACAAGTCGGGACAAGTCGGGACAAGTCAGGACAAGTCAGGACAAGTCAGAACAAGTCGGTACAAGTCGGGACAAGTCGTGACAAGTCAGGACAAGTCAGGACAAGACGGGACAAGTCGGGACAAGTCGGGACAAGTCGGGACAAGTCGGGACAAGTTTGGACAATCTGGGACAGGTCGGGACAAGTCGGTACAAGTCTGGACAAGTCGGGACAAGTCGGTTCAAGTCGGAAAAAGTTTGGACAATACGGGACACGTTGGGACAATTCGGTACAAGTTGTGACAATCCGGGACAAGTCGGTACAAGTCGGGACAAGTCGGTACAAGTCGGGACAAGTTTGGACAATCTGGGACAAGTCGGGACAGTTCGGGACAGGTCGGGACAAGTCGGTACAAGTCTGGACAAGTCGGTTCAGGTCGGGAAAAGTTTGGAAAATACGGGACACGTTGGGACAAGTCGGTACAAGTCGGGACAATCCGTGACAAGTCGGTACAAGTCGGGACAAGTCGGTACAAGTCGGGACATGTTCAGACAATCCGGGACAAGTCGAGACAAGTCGGGACAATTCGGGACAAGTCGGGACAAGTCGTGACAAGTCAGGACAAGTCAGAACAAGTCGGGACATGTCTGGACAAGACGAGACATGTCGGGACAAGTCGGTACAAGTCAGGACAAATTTGGACAATCCGGGACAAGTCGGGACAAGTCGGGACAAGTCGAAACAAGTCGAAACAAGTCGGGACAAGTCGGGACAAGTCAGGACAAGTCAGAACAAGACGGGACAAGTTAGGACAAGTCGGGATAAGACGTGACGTAACAGAACAAGTCGGGACAAGTCGGGACAAGTCGGGACAATTCGGTACAAGTCGGGACAATTTTGGACAATACGGGACAAGTCGGTAACAGTCAGTACAAATCGGGACAAGTTTGGACAATCCGGGACAAGTCGGGACAAGTCGGTACAAGTCGGGACAAGTCGGTAAATGTCAGGACAAGTCAAGACAAGTCAAGACAAGTCGAAACAAGTCGAAACAAGTTGGGACAAGTCGGGACAAGTCAGGACAACTCAGAACAAGTCGGGACATGTCTGGACAAGACGAGACAAGTCGGGACAAGTCGGTACAAGTCAGGACAAGTTTGGACAATCCGGGACAAGTCGGGACAAGCCGGGACAAGTCGAAACAAGTCGAAACAAGTCGGGACAAGTCGGGACAAGTCAGGACAAGTCAAAACAATTCGGGACAAGTTAGGACAAGTCGAGACAAGTCGGGATAAGACGTGACGTGTCAGAACAAGTCGGGACAAGTCGGGACAATTCGGTACAAGTCGGGACAAGTTTGGACAATACGGGACAAGTCGGTTACAGTCAGTACAAGTCGGGACAAGTTTGGACAATCCGGGACAAGTCGGGACAAGTCGGTACAAGTCGGGACAAGTCGGTAAATGTCAGGACAAGTCAAGACAAGTCAAGACAAGTCGAAACAAGTCGAAACAAGTTGGGACAAGTCGGGACAAGTCAGGACAACTCAGAACAAGTCGGGACATGTCTGGACAAGACGGGACAAGTCGGTACAAGTCAGGACAAGTTTGGACAATCCGGGACAAGTCGGGACAAGTCGGGACAAGACGTGACATGTCAGAACAAGTCGGGACAAGTCGGGACAAGTCGGGACAAGTCGGTACAAGTCGGGACAAGTCGGAAAAAGTCGGGACAAGTCGGCACAAGACGTGACATGTCAGAACAAGTCGGGACAAGTCGGGACAAGTCGGGACAAGTCGGGACAAGTCGGGACAAGTCAGGACAAGTCGAGAAATGTCGAGACAAGTTTGGACAATAAGGGACAAGTCGGGACAAGTTTGGACAATAAGGGACAAGTCGGGACAAGTCGGTACAAGTCGAGACAAGTCGGTACAAGTCGGGACAAGTTTGGACAATCCAAGACAAGTTGGGACAAGTCGGAACAAGTCGGTACAAGTTGGGACATGTTTGGACAATCCGGGACAAGTCGGGACAAGTCGGGACAAGTCGGGACAAGTCGTGACAAGTCAGGACAAGTCAGGACAAGTCGAAACAAGTCGAAACAAGTCGGGACAAGTCGGGACAAGTCAGGACAAGTCAGAACAAGTCAGGACAAGTTAGGACAAGTCGGTACAAGTCGGGACAAGTCGAGACGAGTCGGGACAAGTTTGGACAATCTGGGACAGGTCGGGACAAGTCGGTATAAGTCTGGACAAGTCGGGACAAGTCGGTTCAATTCGGGAAAAGTTTGGACAATACGGGACACGTTGGAACAAGTCGGTACAAGTCGGGACAATCCGGGACAAGTCGGTACAAGTCGGGACAAGTCGGTACAAGTCGGGACATGTTTAAACAATCCGGGACAAGTCGAGACAAGTCGGGACAAGTCGAGACAAGTCGGGACAAGTCATGACAAGTCGGGACAAGTCGGTACAAGTCGGTACAAGTCAGGACAAGTCGGTAAAAGTCGGGACAAGTCAGGAAAAGTCGGTTATATTTCAGCCAAAATTTAAACAGTTTTGAGAAAATAAGCTTACAGATTTTTTGTCAATCCAACCAAAATTATGAACCAAAACAAGTGTGACAATCAATTTTTGTTCGAACTGAAATTGACAAGTCGGAACAAGTCGGGACAAGTATGGACAAGTCAGGACAAGTCGACACAAGTCGAAACAAGTCGGGACAAGTCAGGACAAGTCGAGACAAGTTAAGACGAGTCGAAACAAGTTGGGACAATGCGGACAAGTCGGGACAAGTCGGTACAAGTCGGGACAAGTCGGGACAAGTTGGGAAAATCCGGGGCAAGTCGGGACAAGTCGTTACAAGTCGGGACAAATCGGTACAAATCGGTACAAGTCGGGACAAGTCTGGACAAGTCGGGACATGTAGGGACAAGTCAAGACAAGTCGGGACAAGTCGGAACAAGTCAGGACAAGTCGGGACATGGCGTGACAAGTTAGAACAAGTCAAAACAAGCCGGGACAAGTCTGGAAAAGTCAGTACAAGTCGGGACATGGCGTGACAAGTTAGAACAAGTCAGAACAAGCCGGGACAAGTCGGGACAAGTCTGGACAAGTCGAGACAAGTCGGGACAAGTCAAAACAAGTCGGGACATGGCGTGACAAGTTAGAACAAGTCAGAACAATCCGGGACAAGTCGGGACAAGTCGGAACAAGTCAGGACAAGTCGGGACATGGCGTGACAATTTAGAACAAGTCAGAACAAGCCGGAACAAGTCGGGACAAGTTAGAACAAGTCAGAACAAGCCGGGACAAGTCGGAACAAGTCGGAACAAGTCAGGACAAGTCGAGACATGGCGTGACAAGTTAAAACAAGTCAGAACAAGCCGGGACAAGTCGGGACAAGTCTGGACAAGTCGGAATAAGACGTGACATGTCAGACCAAGTCAGACAAGTCGGGACAAGTCAGGACAAGTCGGTACAAGTCGGGACAAGTCAGGACGAGTCGAGAAATGTCGGGACAAGTTTGGACAATAAGGGACAATAAGGGACAAGTTTGGACAATGAGGGACAAGTCAGGACATGTCGGGACAAGTCGGTACAAGTCGGGACAAGTTTGGACAATTCAAGACAAGTTGGGACAAGTCGGAACAAGTCGGTACAAGTCGGGACATATTTGGACAATCCGGGACAAGTTTTGACAAGTCAGGACAAGACAGGACAAGTCGAAACAAGTCGAAACAAGTCAGGACAAGTGGGGACAAGTCGGTATAAGACGTGACGTGTCAGAACAAGTCGGGACAAGTCGGGACAAGTTGGGACAAGTTGGGACAAGTCGGGACAAGTCGGGACAAGTCAGGACAAGTCGAGAAATGTCGGGACAAGTTTGGACAATAAGGGACAAGTCGGGACAAGTTTGGACAATAAGGGACAAGTCGGGACAAGTCGGTACAAGTCGGGACAAGTCAGTACAAGTCAGAACAAGTTTGGACAATCCAAGAAAAGTTGGGACAAGTCGGAACAAGTTGGTACAAGTCGGGACATGTTTGGACAACCTGGGACAAGTCGTGACAAGTCAGAACAAGTCGAAACAAGTCGAAACAAAACGGGACAAGTCGGGACAAGTCAGGACAAGTCAGAATAAGTCAGGACAAGTTAGGACAAGTCAGGACAAGTCGGGACAAGTCGGGACAAGTTTGGACAATCTGGAACAGGTCGGGACAAGTCGGTACAAGTCTGGACAAGTCGGTTCAAGTCGGGAAAAGTTTGGACAATACGGGACACGTTGGGACAAGTCGAGACAAGTCGGGACATTTCGTGACAGGACGGGACAAGTCGGTACAAGTCTGGACAAGTCGGTTCAAATCGGGAAAAGTTTGGACAATACGGGACACGTTGGGACAAGTCGGTACAAGTCGGGACAATCCGGGACAAGTCGGTACAAGTCGGGACAAGTCGGTACAAGTCGGGACATGTTTGGACAATCCGGGACAAGTCGAGACAAGTCGGGACAAGTCGGGCCAAGTCGTGACAAGTCAGGACAAGTCAAGACAAGTCGAAACAAGTCGAAACAAGTTGGGACAAGTCGGTACAAGTCAGGACAAGTCAGAACAAGTCGGGACATGTCTGGACAAGACGGGACAAGTCGGGACAAGTCGGTACAAGTCAGGACAAGTTTGGACAATCCGTGACAAGTCGGGACAAGTCGGGACAAGTCGGGACAAGTCGGTACAAGTCGGGACAAGTCGGAACAAGTCGGGACGAGTTGCGACAAGTTAGGACAAGTCAGGACAAGTCAGGACAAGTCAGGACAAGTCAGGACAAGTCAGGACAAGTCAGGACAAGTCGAGAAATGTCGGGACAAGTTTGGACAATAAGGGACAAGTCGGGACAAGTTTGGACAATAAGGGACAAGTCAGTACAAGTCGGGACAAGTCAGTACAAGTCGGGACAAGTTTGGACAATCCAAGAAAAGTCGGGACAAGTTGGGACAAGTCAGGACAATTCGGGACAGATCAGGACAAGTCCGGACAAGTCGGGACAAGACGTGACAAATCTGAACAAGTAGGGACAAGTCGAGACAAGTCGGGACAAGTCGGGACAAGTCGGGACATGTCGGTTAAGGTCGGGACAAGTCGGTACAAGTCGGGAAAAGTTTGGACAAACCGGGACAAGTCGGGACAAGTCGGTACAAGTTGGGACAAGTCGGTACAAGTCAGGACAAGTCGGGACAAGTCGAGACAAGTCGGGACAAATCGAAACAAGTCAGGACAAGTCGAAAAAAGTCGAAAGAAGTCGGGACAAGTCAGGACAAGTCGGGACAAGTCGGGACAAGTCGGGACAAGTCGGGACAAGTGGGGACAAGTCGAGATAAGACGTGACGTGTCAGAACAAGTCGGGACAAGTCGGGACAAGTCGGGACAAGGTAGGACAAGTCGGGACAAGTCAGGACAAGTCGAGAAATGTCGGGACAAGTTTGGACAATAAGGGACAAGTCGGGACAAGTTTGGACAATAAGGGACAAGTCGGTACAAGTCGGGACAAGTCAGTACAAGTCGGGACAAGTTTGGACAATCCAAGAAAAGTTGGGACAAGTTGGAACAAGTTGGTACAAGTCGGGACATGTTTGGACAATCCAAGACAAGTCAGAACAAGTCGGGACAAGTTAGGACAAGTCGGTACAAGTCGGGACAAGTCGTGACAAGTCAGGACAAGTCGGGACAAGTCGGGACAAGTCGGGACACAAGTTTGGACAATCTGGGACAGGTCGGGACAAGTCGGTACAAGTCTGGACAAGTCGGGACAAGTCTGTTCAAGTCGGAAAAAGTTTGGACAATACGGGACACGTTGGGACAAGTCGGTACAAGTTGTGACAATCCGGGACAAGTCGGTACAAGTCGGGACAAGTCGGTACAAGTTGGGACAAGTTTGGACAATCCGGGACAAGTCGAGACAAGTCGGGACAAGTCGGGACAGGTCGGGACAAGTCGTTACAAGTCTGGACAAGTCGGTTCAAGTCGGAACAAGTCGGGACATGACGTGATAAGTTAGAACAAGTCGGGACATGTGGGGACAAGTCAAGACAAGTCGGGACAAGTCGGAACAAGTCAGGACAAGTCGGGAAATGGCGTGACAAGTTAGAACAAGTCAGAACAAGCCGGGACAAGTCGGGACAAGTCTGGACAAGTCAGTAAAAGTCGGGACATGGCGAGACAAGTTAGAACAAGTCAGAACAAGCCGGGACAAGTCGGGACAAGTCTGGACAAGTCGAGGCAAGTCAGTACAAGTCGGGACATTGCGTGACAAGTTAGAACAAGTCAGAACAAGCCGAGACAGGTCGGGGCAAGTCGGAACAAGTCAGGACAAGTCGGGACATGGCGTGACAAGTTAGACCAAGACAGAACAAGCCGGAACAAGTCAGGACAAGTTAGAACAAGTCAGAGCAAGCCGGGACAAGTCGGGACAAGTCGGAACAAGTCAGGACAAGTCGAGACATGGCGTGACAAGTTAGAACAAGTCAGAACAAGCCGGGACAAGTCGGGACAAGTCTGGACAAGACGGCACAAGTCGGGACAAGTCTGGACAAGACGGGACAAGACGGGACAAGTCTGGACAGGTCAGGACAAGTTTGGACAATGCGGGACAAGTCGGGACAATCCGTGACAAGTCGGGACAAGACGGAACAAGTCACGACAAGTCCGGAAAAGTCGGGACAAGACATGTCGGAACAAGTCGGGACTTTTGGGTCGGGTCGAGGAAAATTTTATTGTAAATATATCTTTTGATAGAATCATTTTGAATTTCAAATAATTCTGGACTTTTCACCAGGGCTCCTTACCCAGACATTTTATCCTGATTTCATTTGTACATTTTACACGGAATTTCCACCTGGACTTCTTCACCCAGACTTTCTTCTTGGAATTTTATTTGGATTTCTTTGAAGTAGTTTGTGAAAATAAATCAAAATTACAAAAAAAAAACTAAAGATTTTATTATTTGTTTCAAATATTTCAGCAAAAATTCAATTATCAAAAAATTTCAAAAATTATTTTTTTTTTCTGATTTTTTTTAATTTTATCAAAATTATGAACTGAAACAACTTTCACAATCCAATTTCTATTCAAGAAGAAACAAAAAAGTATCTCATTAAACACAGAATTGAAATAAAAATGTTTTGAAAAAAAAATCTTGGAAAATTACTTTTTTCACAAAGAAAATATTTGAGTCAGTCAATTTCTGAATATTTTGGTATCGAATCATCTCGCCAAAATTTTTTATAACGGCAAGAAATTTAATTTTTTTTTTTCTGAAAAAAAAATTTACTTCACAAGGTCAAATCGAGTCAATGTTATGGCACTAATATTCATCTTATCGTCTTGGACTCTATTCGCAATTAGGTCGGGTCGGGTAGGGTCCGGAAATGAGCTTTCAGATTTTTTGTCAATCCAACAAATATTATGAACCATGACAAATGTGACAAGTCGGGACAAGTTGGGACAAATCGGGACAAGTCTGGACAAGTCAGGACAAGTTGGGAAAAATCGGGATCAGCTGGGATATTTTGAAAAATATGAAACCTACAAAAATTTTATAAACAAAAAATTTGAATTTTTTTTTATATTTCAGCCAAAATTTAAACAGTTTTGAGAAAATATGCTTACAGATTTTCTGTCGAACTGAAATTGACAAGTCGGAACAAGTCGGGACAAGTATGGACAAGTCAGGACAAGTCGGGACAAGTCGGGACAAGTTTGGTCAATCCGGGACAAGTCGGGACAAGTCGGGACGATTCGGGACAAGTCGGTACAAGTCGGGACAAGTTTGGACATTACGGGACAAGTCGGGACAAGTCGGTACAAGTCGGTATAAGTCGGTACAAGTCGGGACAAGTTTGGACAATCCGAGACAAGTCGGGACAAGTCGGTACAAGTCAGGACGAGTCGGAACAAGTCAGGACAAGTCGGGACAAGTCGGCACATGACGTGACAAGTCAGAACAAGTCGGGACAAGTCGGGACACAAGGCGGGACAAGTTTGGTCAATCTGGGACAAGTCAGTACAAGTCGGGACAAGTCGGTACAAGTCGGAACAAGTTTGGACAAGTCGGGACAAGAAGGGACAAGTCGGTACAATTCGGAACAAGTTTGTACAAGTCGGGACAAGGAGGGACAAGTTTGGACAGTGAGGGACAAGTCGGGACAAGTCGGTACAAGTCAGGACAAGTCGGGACAAGTCGGGACATGACGTGACAAGTCAGAACAAGTCGGGACAAGTCGGGACAAGTCGGGACAAGTCGGGACAAGTCGGGACAAGTCGGGACAAGTCGGGACAAGTCGGGACAAGTCGGGACAAGTCGGGACAAGTCAGGACAAGTCGGGACAAGTCGGGACACAAGTCGGGACAAGTCGGGACACAAGTCGGTACAAGTCGGAACAAGTTTGGACAAGTCGGGACAAGAAGGGACAAGTCGGTACAATTCGGAACAAGTTTGTACAAGTCGGGACAAGGAGGGACAAGTTTGGACAATGAGGGACAAGTCGGGACAAGTCGGAACAAGTCAGGACAAGTCGGGACAAGTCGGGACATGACGTGACAAGTCAGAACAAGTCGGGACAAGTCGGGACAAGTCGGGACAAGTCGGGACAAGTCGGGACAAGTCGGGACAAGTCGGGACAAGTCGGGACAAGTCAGGACAAGTCGAGACAAGTCGGGACAAGTCGGGACAGGTTGGGACAAGTCGGTACAAGTCTGGACAAGTCGGTTCAAGTCGGGAAAAGTTTGGACAATACGGGACACGTTGGGACAAGTCGGTACAAGTCGGGACAATCCGGGACAAGTCGGTACAAGTCGGGACCAGTCGGTACAAGTCGGGACATGTTTGGACAATCCGGGACAAGACGGGACAAGTCGGGACAAGTCGGGACAAGTCGGGACAAGTCAGGACAAGTTTGGACAATCCGGGACAAGTCGGGACAAGACGGAACAAGTCACGACAAGTCGGGAAAAGTCGGGACAAGACATGTCGGAACAAGTCGGGACTTTTGGGTCGGGTCGAGGAAAATATTATTGTAAATATGTCTTTTGATAGAATCATTTTGAATTTCAAATAATTCTGGACTTTTCACCAGGGCTCCTTACCCAGACATTTTATCCTGATTTCATTTGGACATGTTACACGGAATTTTCACCTGGACTTCTTCACCTAGACTTTCTTCTTGGAATTTTATTTGGATTTCTTTGAAGTAGTTTGTGAAAAAGAATCAAAATTACAAAAAAAAAACTAAAGATTTCAATATTTGTTTCAGATATTTCAGCAAAAATTCAATTATCAAAAAATTTCAAAAAATATTTTTTGTCAGATTTGTTTTTATTTTATCAAAATTGTGAACTGAAACAACTTTCACAATCCAATTTCTATTCAAGAAGAATCAAAAAAGTATCTCATT
The DNA here is from genome assembly GCA_958502065.1 of Chrysolina americana. Lineage (NCBI taxonomy): Eukaryota > Metazoa > Arthropoda > Insecta > Coleoptera > Chrysomelidae > Chrysolina > Chrysolina americana. The sequence goes on from OY293413.1 coordinate 47,776,885, forward strand.
AAACACAGAATTGAAATAAAAAAGTTTTGAAAAAAAAAATCTTGGAAAATTACTTTTTTCACAAAGAAAATATTGAGTCAGTCAATTTCTGAATATTTTGGTATCGAATCATCTCGCCAAAATTTTTCATTACGGCAAGAAATTTTTTTTTTTCTGAAAAAAAAATTCACTTCACAAGGTCAAATCGAGTCAATGTTATGGCACTAATATTCATCTTATCGTATTGGACTCTATTCGCAATTAGGTCGGGTCGGGTAGGGTCGGGAAATAAGCTTTCAGATTTTTTGTCAATCCAAAAAATATTATGAACCATAACAAATGTGACAAGTCGGGACAAGTTGGGACAAATCGGGACAAGTCTGGACAAGTCAGGACAAGTTGGAACAAATCGGGACCAGCCGGGATATTTTGAAAAAAATTAAAGCTACAAAAATTTTATGAACAAAAAATTTGATTTTTTTTTTATATTTCAGCCAAAATTTAAACAGTTTTGAGAAAATAAGCTTACAGATTTTTTGTCAATCCAACCAAAATTATGAACCAAAACAAGTGTGACAATCAATTTTTGTTCGATCTGAAATTGACAAGTCGAAACAAGTCGGGACAAGTATGGACAAGTCGGGACAAGTCAGGACAAGTCGGGAAAAGTCGGGACAAGTCGGGACAAGTCGGGACAAGTCGGTACAAGTCGGGAAAAGTCGGGACAAGTCGGGACAAGTTTGATCAATCCGGGACAAGTCGGGATAAGTCGAGACAAGTCGGGACAATTCGGTACAAGTCGGGACAAGTTTGGACAATCCGGGACAAGTCGGGACAAGTCGGTACAAGTCGGGACAAGTCGGTACAAGTCGGAACAAGTTTGGACAAGTCGGGACAAGTCGGGACAAGAGGAGACAAGTTTGGACAATCCGGGACAAGTCGGGACAAGTCAGGACGAGTCGGAACAAGTCAGGACAAGTCGGGACAAGTCGAGACAAGACGTGACAAGTCAGAACGAGTCGGGACAAGTCGGAACAAGTCGTGACAAGTCGGTACAAGTCGGGACAAGTCGGAACAAGTCGGGACGAGTAGGGACAAGTCAGGACAATTCGGGACGGGTCGGGACAAGTCCGGACAAGTTGGGACAAGACGTGACAAATCAGAACAAGTCGGGACAAGTCGAGAAAAGTCGGGACAAGTCGGGACAAGTCGGGACAAGTCGTGACAAGTCGGTACAAGTCGGGACAAGTCGGTACAAGTCGGGACAAGTTTGGACAAACCAGGACAAGTCGGGACAAGTCGGTACAAGTTGGGACAAGTCGGGACAAGTCAGGACAAGTCGGGACAAGTCGAGACAAGTCGGGACAAATCGAAACAAGTCAGGACAAGTCGAAAAAAGTCGAAAGAAGTCGGGACAAGTCAGGACAAGTCGGGACAACTCGGGACAAGACGTGACATGTCAGAACAAGTCGGGACAAGTCGGGACAAGTCGGGACAAGACGGGACAAGTCGGGACAAGTTTGGACAATCCGGGACAAGTCGGGACAAGTCGGTACAAGTCAGGACGAGTCAGAACAAGTCAGGACAAGTCGGGACAAGTCGGGACAAGACGTGACATGTCAGAACAAGTCGGGACAAGTCGGGACAAGTCAGGACAAGTCGGGACAAGTCGGGACACAAGTCGGGACAAGTTTGGTCAATCTGGGACAAGTCGGTACAAGTCGGGACAAGTCGGTACAAGTCGGAACAAGTTTGGACAAGACGGGACAAGTCGGGACAAGTCTGGACAGGTCAGGACAAGTTTGGACAATGCGGGACAAGTCGGGACAATCCGTGACAAGTCGGGACAAGACGGAACAAGTCACGACAAGTCGGGAAAAGTCGGGACAAGACATGTCGGAACAAGTCGGGACTTTTGGGTCGGGTCGAGGAAAATTTTATTGTAAATATATCTTTTGATAGAATCATTTTGAATTTCAAATAATTCTGGACTTTTCACCAGGGCTCCTTACCCAGACATTTTATCCTGATTTCATTTGTACATTTTACACGGAATTTCCACCTGGACTTCTTCACCCAGACTTTCTTCTTGGAATTTTATTTGGATTTCTTTGAAGTAGTTTGTGAAAATAAATCAAAATTACAAAAAAAAACTAAAGATTTTATTATGTGTTTCAAATATTTCAGCAAAAATTCAATTATCAAAAAATTTCAAAAATAATTTTTTTTTTCTGATTTTTTTTAATTTTATCAAAATTGTGAACTGAAACAACTTTCACAATCCAATTTCTATTCAAGAAGAAACAAAAAAGTATCTCATTAAACACAGAATTGAAATAAAAATGTTTTGAAAAAAAAATCTTGGAAAATTACTTTTTTCACAAAGAAAATATTTGAGTCAGTCAATTTCTGAATATTTTGGTATCGAATCATCTCGCCAAAATTTTTTATAACGGCAAGAAATTTAATTTTTTTTTTCTGAAAAAAAAATTTACTTCACAAGGTCAAATCGAGTCAATGTTATGGCACTAATATTCATCTTATCGTCTTGGACTCTATTCGCAATTAGGTCGGGTCGGGTAGGGTCCGGAAATGAGCTTTCAGATTTTTTGTCAATCCAACAAATATTATGAACCATGACAAATGTGACAAGTCGGGACAAGTTGGGACAAATCGGGACAAGTCTGGACAAGTCAGGACAAGTTGGGAAAAATCGGGATCAGCCGGGATATTTTGAAAAATATGAAACCTACAAAAATTTTATAAACAAAAAATTTGAATTTTTTTTTATATTTCAGCTAAAATTTAAACAGTTTTGAGAAAATATGCTTACAGATTTTCTGTCGAACTGAAATTGACAAGTCGGAACAAGTCGGGACAAGTATGGACAAGTCGGGACAAGTCGGGACAAGTCGGGACAAGTTTGGTCAATCCGGGACAAGTCGGGACAAGTCGAGACGATTCGGGAAAAGTCGGTACAAGTCGGGACAAGTTTGGACATTACGGGACAAGTCGGGACAAGTCGGTACAAGTCGGTATAAGTCGGTACAAGTCGGGACAAGTTTGGACAATCCGAGACAAGTCGGGACAAGTCGGTACAAGTCAGGACGAGTCGGAACAAGTCAGGACAAGTCGGGACAAGTCGGCACATGACGTGACAAGTCAGAACAAGTCGGGACAAGTCGGGACACAAGGCGGGACAAGTTTGGTCAATCTGGGACAAGTCAGTACAAGTCGGGACAAGTCGGTACAAGTCGGAACAAGTTTGGACAAGTCGGGACAAGAAGGGACAAGTCGGTACAATTCGGAACAAGTTTGTACAAGTCGGGACAAGGAGGGACAAGTTTGGACAATGAGGGACAAGTCGGGACAAGTCGGGACAAGTCGGTACAAGTCAGGACAAGTCGGGACAAGTCGGGACATGACGTGACAAGTCAGAACAAGTCGGGACAAGTCGGGACAAGTCGGGACAAGTCGGGACAAGTCGGGACAAGTCGGGACAAGTCGGGACAAGTCGGGACAAGTCGGGACAAGTCGGGACAAGTCAGGACAAGTCGGGACAAGTCGGGACACAAGTCGGGACAAGTTTGGTCAATCTGGGACAAGTCGGTACAAGTCGGGACAAGTCGGTACTAGTCGGAACAAGTTTGGACAAGTCGGGACAAGAAGGGACAAGTCGGTACAATTCGGAACAAGTTTGTACAAGTCGGGACAAGGAGGGACAAGTTTGGACAATGAGGGACAAGTCGGGACAAGTCGGAACAAGTCAGGACAAGTCGGGACAAGTCGGGACATGACGTGACAAGTCAGAACAAGTCGGGACAAGTCGGGACAAGTCGGGACAAGTCGGGACAAGTCGGGACAAGTCGGGACAAGTCGGGACAAGTCGGGACAAGTCAGGACAAGTCGAGACAAGTCGGGACAAGTCGGGACAGGTTGGGACAAGTCGGTACAAGTCGGTACAAGTCTGGACAAGTCGGGAAAAGTTTGGACAATACGGGACACGTTGGGACAAGTCGGTACAAGTCGGGACAATCCGGGACAAGTCGGTACAAGTCGGGACAAGTCGGTACAAGTCGGGACATGTTTGGACAATCCGGGACAAGACGGGACAAGTCGGGACAAGTCGGGACAAGTCAGGACAAGTTTGGACAATCCGGGACAAGTCGGGACAAGACGGAACAAGTCACGACAAGTCGGGAAAAGTCGGGACAAGACATGTCGGAACAAGTCGGGACTTTTGGGTCGGGTCGAGGAAAATATTATTGTAAATATATCTTTTGATAGAATCATTTTGAATTTCAAATAATTCTGGACTTTTCACCAGGGCTCCTTACCCAGACATTTTATCCTGATTTCATTTGGACATGTTACACGGAATTTTCACCTGGACTTCTTCACCTAGACTTTCTTCTTGGAATTTTATTTGGATTTCTTTGAAGTAGTTTGTGAAAAAGAATCAAAATTACAAAAAAAAAAACTAAAGATTTCAATATTTGTTTCAGATATTTCAGCAAAAATTCAATTATCAAAAAATTTCAAAAAATATTTTTTGTCAGATTTGTTTTTATTTTATCAAAATTGTGAACTGAAACAACTTTCACAATCCAATTTCTATTCAAGAAGAATCAAAAAAGTATCTCATTAAACACAGAATTGAAATAAAAAAGTTTTGAAAAAAAAATCTTGGAAAATTACTTTTTTCACAAAGAAAATATTGAGTCAGTCAATTTCTGAATATTTTGGTATCGAATCATCTCGCCAAAATTTTTCATTACGGCAAGAAATTTTTTTTTTTTTTCTGAAAAAAAAATTCACTTCACAAGGTCAAATCGAGTCAATGTTATGGCACTAATATTCATCTTATCGTATTGGACTCTATTCGCAATTAGGTCGGGTCGGGTAGGGTCGGGAAATAAGCTTTCAGATTTTTTGTCAATCCAAAAAATATTATGAACCATAACAAATGTGACAAGTCGGGACAAGTTGGGACAAATCGGGACAAGTCTGGACAAGTCAGGACAAGTTGGAACAAATCGGGACCAGCCGGGATATTTTGAAAAAAATTAAAGCTACAAAAATTTTATGAACAAAAAATTTGATTTTTTTTTTTTATATTTCAGCCAAAATTTAAACAGTTTTGAGAAAATAAGCTTACAGATTTTTTGTCAATCCAACCAAAATTATGAACCAAAACAAGTGTGACAATCAATTTTTGTTCGATCTGAAATTGACAAGTCGAAACAAATCGGGACAAGTATGGACAAGTCGGGACAAGTCAGGACAAGTCGGGAAAAGTCGGGACAAGTCGGGACAAGTCGGGACAAGTCGGTACAAGTCGGGAAAAGTCGGGACAAGTCGGGACAAGTTTGATCAATCCGGGACAAGTCGGGATAAGTCGAGACAAGTCGGGACAATTCGGTACAAGTCGGGACAAGTTTGGACAATCCGGGACAAGTCGGGACAAGTCGGTACAAGTCGGGACAAGTCGGTACAAGTCGGAACAAGTTTGGACAAGTCGGGACAAGTCGGGACAAGAGGAGACAAGTTTGGACAATCCGGGACAAGTCGGGACAAGTCAGGACGAGTCGGAACAAGTCAGGACAAGTCGGGACAAGTCGAGACAAGACGTGACAAGTCAGAACGAGTCGGGACAAGTCGGAACAAGTCGTGACAAGTCGGTACAAGTCGGGACAAGTCGGAACAAGTCGGGACGAGTAGGGACAAGTTAGGACAAGTCAGGACAAGTCGGGATAAGTCGGGACAAGTTGGGACAAGTCAGGACAATTCGGGACGGGTCGGGACAAGTCCGGACAAGTTGGGACAAGACGTGACAAATCAGAACAAGTCGGGACAAGTCGAGAAAAGTCGGGACAAGTCGGGACAAGTCGGGACAAGTCGTGACAAGTCGGTACAAGTCGGGACAAGTCGGTACAAGTCGGGACAAGTTTAAACAAACCAGGACAAGTCGGGACAAGTCGGTACAAGTTGGGACAAGTCGGGACAAGTCAGGACAAGTCGGGACAAGTCGAGACAAGTCGGGACAAATCGAAACAAGTCAGGACAAGTCGAAAAAAGTCGAAAGAAGTCGGGACAAGTCAGGACAAGTCGGGACAACTCGGGACAAGACGTGACATGTCAGAACAAGTCGGGACAAGTCGGGACAAGTCGGGACATGACGGGACAAGTCGGGACAAGTTTGGACAATCCGGGACAAGTCGGTACAAGTCAGGACGAGTCAGAACAAGTCAGGACAAGTCGGGACAAGACGTGACATGTCAGAACAAGTCGGGACAAGTCGGGACAAGTCGGGACAAGTCGGGACAAGTCGGGACAAGTCGGGACAAGTCAGGACAAGTCGAGAAATGTCGGGGCAAGATTGGACAATAAGGGACAAGTCGGGACAAGTTTGGACAATAGGGGACAAGTCGGGACAAGTCGGTACAAGTCGGGACAAGTCGGTACAAGTCGGGACAAGTTTGGACAATCCAAGACAAGTTGGGACAAGTCGGAACAAGTCGGTACAAGTCGGGACATGTTTGGACAATCCGGGACAAGTCGTGACAAGTCAGGACAAGTCAGGACAAGTCGGGACAAGTCAGGACAAGTCGGGACAAGTCGGGACACAAGTCGGGACAAGTTTGGTCAATCTGGGACAAGTCGGTACAAGTCGGGACAAGTCGGTACAAGTCGGAACAAGTTTGGACAAGTCGGGACAAGAAGGGACAAGTCGGTACAATTCGGAACAAGTTTGTACAAGTCGGGACAAGGAGGGACAAGTTTGGACAATGGGGGACAAGTCGGGACAAGTCGGTACAAGTCGGGACAAGTCGGTACAAGTCGGGACAAGTTTGGACAATCCAAGACAAGTTGGGACAAGTCGGAACAAGTCGGTACAAGTCGGGACATGTTTGGACAATCCGGGACAAGTCGTGACAAGTCAGGACAAGTCAGGACAAGTCGGGACAAGTCAGGACAAGTCGGGACAAGTCGGGACACAAGTCGGGACAAGTTTGGTCAATCTGGGACAAGTCGGTACAAGTCGGGACAAGTCGGTACAAGTCGGAACAAGTTTGGACAAGTCGGGACAAGAAGGGACAAGTCGGTACAATTCGGAACAAGTTTGTACAAGTCGGGACAAGGAGGGACAAGTTTGGACAATGGGGGACAAGTCGGGACAAGTCGGTACAAGTCGGGACAAGTCGGTACAAGTCGGGACAAGTTTGGACAATCCAAGACAAGTTGGGACAAGTCTGAACAAGTCGGTACAAGTCGGGACATGTTTGGACAATCCGGGACAAGTCGGGACAAGTCGGGACAAGTCGGGACAAGTCGGGACAAGTCAGGACAAGTCGGGACAAGTCGGGACACAAGTCGGGACAAGTTTGGTCAATCTGGGACAAGTCGGTACAAGTCGGGACAAGTCGGTACAAGTCGGAACAAGTTTGGACAAGTCGGGACAAGAAGGGACAAGTCGGTACAATTCGGAACAAGTTTGTACAAGTCGGGACAAGGAGGGACAAGTTTGGACAATGAGGGACAAGTCGGGACAAGTCGGAACAAGTCAGGACAAGTCGGGACAAGTCGGGACATGACGTGACAAGTCAGAACAAGTCGGGACAAGTCGGGACAAGTCGGGACAAGTCGGGACAAGTCGGGACAAGTCGGGACAAGTCGGGACAAGTCGGGACAAGTCGGGACAAGTCAGGACAAGTCGAGACAAGTCGGGACAAGTCGGGACAGGTTGGGACAAGTCGGTACAAGTCTGGACAAGTCGGTTCAAGTCGGGAAAAGTTTGGACAATACGGGACACGTTGGGACAAGTCGGTACAAGTCGGGACAATCCGGGACAAGTCGGTACAAGTCGGGACAAGTCGGTACAAGTCGGGACATGTTTGGACAATCCGGGACAAGACGGGACAAGTCAGGACAAGACGGAACAAGTCACGACAAGTCGGGAAAAGTCGGGACAAGACATGTCGGAACAAGTCGGGACTTTTGGGTCGGGTCGAGGAAAATATTATTGTAAATATATCTTTTGATAGAATCATTTTGAATTTCAAATAATTCTGGACTTTTCACCAGGGCTCCTTACCCAGACATTTTATCCTAATTTCATTTGGACATGTTACACGGAATTTTCACCTGGACTTCTTCACCTAGACTTTCTTCTTGGAATTTTATTTGGATTTCTTTGAAGTAGTTTGTGAAAAAGAATCAAAATTACAAAAAAAAAAAACTAAAGATTTCAATATTTGTTTCAAATATTTCAGCAAAAATTCAATTATCAAAAAATTTCAAAAAATATTTTTTGTCAGATTTTTTTTTATTTTATCAAAATTGTGAACTGAAACAACTTTCACAATCCAATTTCTATTCAAGAAGAATCAAAAAAGTATCTCATTAAACACAGAATTGAAATAAAAAAGTTTTGAAATAAAAAACTTGGAAAATTACTTTTTTCACAAAGAAAATATTGAGTCAGTCAATTTCTGAATATTTTGGTATCGAATCATCTCGCCAAAATTTTTCATTACAGCAAAAAATTTTTTTTTTTTCTGAAAAAAAAAATTCACTTCACAAGGTCAAATCGAGTCAATGTTATGGCACTAATATTCATCTTATCGTATTGGACTCTATTCGCAATTAGGTCGGGTCGGGTAGGGTCGGGAAATAAGCTTTCAGATTTTTTGTCAATCCAAACAATATTATGAACCATAACAAATGTGACAAGTCGGGACAAGTTGGGACAAATCGGGACAAGTCTGGACAAGTCAGGACAAGTTGGAACAAATCGGGACCAGCCGGGATATTTTGAAAAAAATTAAAGCTACAAAAATTTTATGAACAAAAAATTTGATTTTTTTTTTTATATTTCAGCCAAAATTTAAACAGTTTTGAGAAAATAAGCTTACAGATTTTTTGTCAATCCAACCAAAATTATGAACCAAAACAAGTGTGACAATCAATTTTTGTTCGATCTGAAATTGACAATCGAAACAAGTCGGGACAAGTATGGACAAGTCGGGACAAGTCAGGACAAGTCGGGAAAAGTCGGGACAAGTCGGGACAAGTCGGGACAAGTCGGTACAAGTCGGGAAAAGTCGGGACAAGTCGGGACAAGTTTGATCAATCCGGGACAAGTCGGGATAAGTCGAGACAAGTCGGGATAATTCGGTACAAGTCGGGACAAGTTTGGACAATCCGGGACAAGTCGGGACAAGTCGGTACAAGTCGGGACAAGTCGGTACAAGTCGGAACAAGTTTGGACAAGTCGGGACAAGTCGGGACAAGAGGAGACAAGTTTGGACAATCCGGGACAAGTCGGGACAAGTCAGGACGAGTCGGAACAAGTCAGGACAAGTCGGGACCAGTCGAGACAAGACGTGACAAGTCAGAACGAGTCGGGACAAGTCGGAACAAGTCGTGACAAGTCGGTACAAGTCGGGACAAGTCGGAACAAGTCGGGACGAGTAGGGACAAGTTAGGACAAGTCAGGACAAGTCGGGATAAGTCGGGACAAGTTGGGACAAGTCAGGACAATTCGGGACGGGTCGGGACAAGTCCGGACAAGTTGGGACAAGACGTGACAAATCAGAACAAGTCGGGACAAGTCGAGAAAAGTCGGGACAAGTCGGGACAAGTCGGGACAAGTCGTGACAAGTCGGTACAAGTCGGGACAAGTCGGTACAAGTCGGGACAAGTTTGGACAAACCAGGACAAGTCGGGACAAGTCGGTACAAGTTGGGACAAGTCGGGACAAGTCAGGACAAGTCGGGACAAGTCGAGACAAGTCGGGACAAATCGAAACAAGTCAGGACAAGTCGAAAAAAGTCGAAAGAAGTCGGGACAAGTCAGGACAAGTCGGGACAACTCGGGACAAGACGTGACATGTCAGAACAAGTCGGGACAAGTCGGGACAAGTCGGGACAAGACGGGACAAGTCGGGACAAGTTTGGACAATCCGTTACAAGTCGGGACAAGTCGGTACAAGTCAGGACGAGTCAGAACAAGTCAGGACAAGTCGGGACAAGTCGGGACAAGACGTGACATGTCAGAACAAGTCGGGACAAGTCGGGACAAGTCGGGACAAGTCGGGACAAGTCGGGACAGGTCGGGACAAGTCGGGACAAGTCAGGACAAGTCGAGAAATGTCGGGGCAAGATTGGACAATAAGTGACAAGTCGGGACAAGTTTGGAAAATAGGGGACAAGTCGGGACAAGTCGGTGCAAGTCGGGACAAGTCGGTAAAAGTCGGGACAAGTTTGGACAATCCAAGACAAGTTGGGACAAGTCGGAACAAGTCGGTACAAGTCGGGACATGTTTGGACAATCCGGGACAAGTCGTGACAAGTCAGGACAAGTCAGGACAAGTCGAAACAAGTCGAAACAAGTCGTGACAAGTCAGGACAAGTCAGGACAAGTCGGGACAAGTCGGGACAAGTCGGGACAAGTCGAGACAAGTCGGGACAAGTTTGGACAATCTGGGACAGGTCGGGACAAGTCGGTACAAGTCTGGACAAGTCGGGACAAGTCGGGACAAGTTTGGACAATCTGGGACAAGTCGGACAGTTCGGGACAGGTCGGGACAAGTCGGTACAAGTCTGGACAAGTCGGTTCAAGTCGGGAAAAGTTTGGACAATACGGGACACGTTGGGACAAGTCGGTACAAGTCGGGACAATCAAGGACAAGTCGGTACAAGTCGGGACAAGTCGGTACAAGTCGGGACAAGTTTGGACAATCTGGGACAAGTCGGGACAGTTCGGGACAGGTCGGGACAAGTCGGTACAAGTCTGGACAAGTCGGTTCAAGTCGGGAAAAGTTTGGACAATACGGGACACGTTGGGACAAGTCGGTACAAGTCGGGACAATCAAGGACAAGTCGGTACAAGTCATGACAAGTCGGTACAAGTCGGGACATGTTTAGACAATCCGGGACAAGTCGAGACAAGTCGGGACAAGTCGTGACAAGTCAGGACAAGTCTAGACAAGTCGAAACAAGTCGAAACAAGTTGGGACAAGTCGGGACAAGTCAAGACAAGTCAGAACAAGTCGGGACATGTCTGGACAAGACGAGACAAGTCGGGACAAGTCGGTACAAGTCAGGACAAGTTTGGACAATCCGGGACAAGTCGGGACAAGTCGGGACAAGTCGAAACAAGTCGGAACAAGTCGGGACAAGTCGGGACAAGTCAGGACAAGTCAAAACAAGTCGGGACAAGTTAGGACAAGTCGAGACAAGTCGGGATAAGACGTGACGTGTCAGAACAAGTCGGGACAAGTTTGGACAAGACAGGACAAGTCGGTAACAGTCAGTACAAGTCGGGACAAGTTTGGACAATCCGGGACAAGTCGGGACAAGTCGGTACAAGTCGGGACAAGTCGGCAAATGTCAGGACAAGTCAAGACAAGTCAAGACAAGTCGAAACAAGTCGAAACAAGTTGGGACAAGTCGGGACAAGTCAGGACAACTCAGAACAAGTCGGGACATGTCTGGACAAGACGGGACAAGTCGGTACAAGTCAGGACAAGTTTGGACAATCCGGGACAAGTCGGGACAAGTCGGTACAAGACGTGACATGTCAGAACAAGTCGGGACAAGTCGGGACAAGTCGGGACAAGTCGGTACAAGTCGGGACAAGTCGGAAAAAGTCGGGACAAGTCGGGACAAGACGTGACATGTCAGAACATGTCGGGACAAGTCGGGACAAGTCGGGACAAGTCAGGACAAGTCGAGAAATGTCGGGACAAGTTTGGACAATAAGGGACAAGTCGGGACAAGTTTGGACAATAAGGGACAAGTCGGGACAAGTCGGTACAAGTCGAGACAAGTCGGTACAAGTCGGGACAAGTTTGGACAATCCAAGACAAGTTGGGACAAGTCGGAACAAGTCGGTACAAGTCGGGACATGTTTAGACAATCCGGGACAAGTCGAGACAAGTCGGGACAAGTCGTGACAAGTCAGGACAAGTCTAGACAAGTCGAAACAAGTCGAAACAAGTTGGGACAAGTCGGAACAAGCCAAGACAAGTCAGAACAAGTCGGGACATGTCTGGACAAGACGAGACAAGTCGGGACAAGTCGGTACAAATCAGGACAAGTTTGGACAATCCGGGACAAGTCGGGACAAGTCGAAACAAGTCGAAACTAGTCGGGACAAGTCGGGACAAGTCAGGACAAGTCAGAACAAGTCGGGACAAGTTAGGACAAGTCGAGACAAGTCGGGATAAGACGTGACGTGTCAGAACAAGTCGGGACAAGTCGGGACAAGTCGGGACAAGTCGGGACAATTCGGTACAAGTCGGGACAAGTTTGGACAATACGGTACAAGTCGGTAACAGTCAGTATAAGTCGGGACAAGTTTGGACAATCCGGGACAAGTCGGGACAAGTCGGTACAAGTCGGGACAAGTCGGTAAATGTCAGGACAATTCAAGACAAGTCAAGACAAGTCGAAACAAGTCGAAACAAGTTGGGACAAGTCGGGACAAGTCAGGACAACTCATAACAAGTCGGGACATGTCTGGACAAGACGGGACAAGTCGGTACAGGTCAGGACAAGTTTGGACAATCCGGGACAAGTCGGGACAAGACGTGACATGTCAGAACAAGTCGGGACAAGTCGGGACAAGTCGAGACAAGTCGGGACAAGTCAGGACAAGTCGAGAAATGTCGGGACAAGTTTGGACAATAAGGGACAAGTCGGGACAAGTTTGGACAATAGGGGACAAGTCGGGACAAGTCGGTACAAGTCGAGACAAGTCGGTACAAGTCGGGACAAGTTTGGACAATCCAAGACAAGTTGGGACAAGTCGGAACAAGTCGGTACAAGTCGGGACATGTTTGGACAATCCGGGACAAGTCGTGACAAGTCAGGACAAGTCAGGACAAGTCGAAACAAGTCGAAACAAGTCGGGACAAGTCGGGACAAGTCAGGACAAGTCAGAACAAGTCAGGACAAGTTAGGACAAGTCGGTACAAGTCGGGACAAGTCGGGACGAGTCGGGACAAGTTTGGACAATCTGGGACAGGTCGGGACAAGTCGGTATAAGTTGGGACAATCCGGGACAAGTCGGTACAAGTCGGGACAAGTCGGTACAAGTCGGGACAAGTCGGTACAAGTCGGGACAAGTCGGTACAAGTCGGAACAAGTTTGGAAAAGTCGGGACAAGTCAGGACAAGTCAGAACAAGACGGGACAAGTTAGGACAAGTCGGGATAAGACGTGACGTAACAGAACAAGTCGGGACAAGTCGGGACAAGTCGGGACAATTCGGTACAAGTCGGGACAATTTTGGACAATACGGGACAAGTCGGTAACAGTCAGTACAAATCGGGACAAGTTTGGACAATCCGGGACAAGTCGGGACAAGTCGGTACAAGTCGGGACAAGTCGGTAAATGTCAGGACAAGTCAAGACAAGTCAAGACAAGTCGAAACAAGTTGGGACAAGTCGGGACAAGTCAGGACAACTCAGAACAAGTCGGGACATGTCTGGACAAGACGAGACAAGTCGGGACAAGTCGGTACAAGTCAGGACAAGTTTGGACAATCCGGGACAAGTCGGGACAAGTCGGGACAAGTCGAAACAAGTCGAAACAAGTCGGGACAAGTCGGGACAAGTCAGGACAAGTCAAAACAATTCGGGACAAGTTAGGACAAGTCGAGACAAGTCGGGATAAGACGTGACGTGTCAGAACAAGTCGGGAGAAGTCGGGACAATTCGGTACAAGTCGGGACAAGTTTGGACAATACGGGACAAGTCGGTTACAGTCAGTACAAGTCGGGACAAGTTTGGACAATCCGGGACAAGTCGGGACAAGTCGGTACAAGTCGGGACAAGTCGGTAAATGTCAGGACAAGTCAAGACAAGTCAAGACAAGTCGAAACAAGTCGAAACAAGTTGGGACAAGTCGGGACAAGTCAGGACAACTCAGAACAAGTCGGGACATGTCTGGACAAGACGGGACAAGTCGGTACAAGTCAGGACAAGTTTGGACAATCCGGGACAAGTCGGGACAAGTCGGGACAAGACGTGACATGTCAGAACAAGTCGGGACAAGTCGGGACAAGTCGGGACAAGTCGGTACAAGTCGGGACAAGCCGGAAAAAGTCGGGACAAGTCGGCACAAGACGTGACATGTCAGAACAAGTCGGGACAAGTCGGGACAAGTCGGGACAAGTCGGGACAAGTCAGGACAAGTCGAGAAATGTCGAGACAAGTTTGGACAATAAGGGACAAGTCGGGACAAGTTTGGACAATAAGGGACAAGTCGGGACAAGTCGGTACAAGTCGAGACAAGTCGGTACAAGTCGGGACAAGTTTGGACAATCCAAGACAAGTTGGGACAAGTCGGAAAAAGTCGGTACAAGTCGGGACATGTTTGGACAATCCGGGACAAGTCGTGACAAGTCAGGACAAGTCAGGACAAGTCGAAACAAGTCGAAACAAGTCGGGACAAGTCGGGACAAGTCAGGACAAGTCAGAACAAGTCAGGACAAGTTAGGACAAGTCGGTACAAGTCGGGACAAGTCGAGACGAGTCGGGACAAGTTTGGACAATCTGGGACAGGTCGGGACAAGTCGGTATAAGTCTGGACAAGTCGGGACAAGTCGGTTCAATTCGGGAAAAGTTTGGACAATACGGGACACGTTGGGACAAGTCGGTACAAGTCGGGACAATCCGGGACAAGTCGGTACAAGTCGGGACAAGTCGGTACAAGACGGGACATGTTTAAACAATCCGGGACAAGTCGAGACAAGTCGGGACAAGTCGAGACAAGTCGGGACAAGTCATGACAAGTCGGGACAAGTCGGTACAAGTCGGTACAAGTCAGGACAAGTCGGTAAAAGTCGGGACAAGTCAGGAAAAGTCGGTTATATTTCAGCCAAAATTTAAACAGTTTTGAGAAAATAAGCTTACAGATTTTTTGTCAATCCAACCAAAATTATGAACCAAAACAAGTGTGACAATCAATTTTTGTTCGAACTGAAATTGACAAGTCGGAATAAGTCGGGACAAGTATGGACAAGTCAGGACAAGTCGACACAAGTCGAAACAAGTCGGGACAAGTCAGGACAAGTCGAGACAAGTTAAGACGAGTCGAAACAAGTTGGGACAATGCGGACAAGTCGGGACAAGTCGGTACAAGTCGGGACAAGTCGGGACAAGTTGGGAAAATCCGGGGCAAGTCGGGACAAGTCGTTACAAGTCGGGACAAATCGGTACAAATCGGTACAAGTCGGGACAAGTCTGGACAAGTCGGGACATGTAGGGACAAGTCAAGACAAGTCGGGACAAGTCGGAACAAGTCAGGACAAGTCGGGACAAGGCGTGACAAGTTAGAACAAGTCAAAACAAGCCGGGACAAGTCTGGAAAAGTCAGTACAAGTCGGGACATGGCGTGACAAGTTAGAACAAGTCAGAACAAGCCGGGACAAGTCGGGACAAGTCTGGACAAGTCGAGACAAGTCGGGACAAGTCAAAACAAGTCGGGACATGGCGTGACAAGCTAGAACAAGTCAGAACAATCCGGGACAAGTCGGGACAAGTCGGAACAAGTCAGGACAAGTCGGGACATGGCGTGACAATTTAGAACAAGTCAGAACAAGCCGGAACAAGTCGGGACAAGTTAGAACAAGTCAGAACAAGCCGGGAAAAGTCGGAACAAGTCGGAACAAGTCAGGACAAGTCGAGACATGGCGTGACAATTTAAAACAAGTCAGAACAAGCCGGGACAAGTCGGGACAAGTCTGGACAAGTCGGAATAAGACGTGACATGTCAGACCAAGTCGGGACAAGTCGGGACAAGTCAGGACAAGTCGGTACAAGTCGGGACAAGTCAGGACGAGTCGAGAAATGTCGGGACAAGTTTGGACAATAAGGGACAAGTCGGGACAAGTTTGGACAATGAGGGACAAGTCAGGACATGTCGGGACAAGTCGGTACAAGTCGGGACAAGTTTGGACAATTCAAGACAAGTTGGGACAAGTCGGAACAAGTCGGTACAAGTCGGGACATATTTGGACAATCCGGGACAAGTTTTGACAAGTCAGGACAAGACAGGACAAGTCGAAACAAGTCGAAACAAGTCAGGACAAGTGGGGACAAGTTGGGACAAGTTGGGACAAGTCGGGACAAGTCGGGACAAGTCAGGACAAGTCGAGAAATGTCGGGACAAGTTTGGACAATAAGGGACAAGTCGGGACAAGTTTGGACAATAAGGGACAAGTCGGGACAAGTCGGTACAAGTCGGGACAAGTCAGTACAAGTCAGAACAAGTTTGGACAATCCAAGAAAAGTTGGGACAAGTCGGAACAAGTTGGTACAAGTCGGGACATGTTTGGACAACCTGGGACAAGTCGTGACAAGTCGAAACAAGTCGAAACAAAACGGGACAAGTCGGGACAAGTCAGGACAAGTCAGAATAAGTCAGGACAAGTTAGGACAAGTCAGGACAAGTCGGGACAAGTCGGGACAAGTTTGGACAATCTGGAACAGGTCGGGACAAGTCGGTACAAGTCTGGACAAGTCGGTTCAAGTCGGGAAAAGTTTGGACAATACGGGACACGTTGGGACAAGTCGAGACAAGTCGGGACATTTCGGGACAGGACGGGACAAGTCGGTACAAGTCTGGACAAGTCGGTTCAAATCGGGAAAAGTTTGGACAATACGGGACACGTTGGGACAAGTCGGTACAAGTCGGGACAATCCGGGACAAGTCGGTACAAGTCGGGACAAGTCGGTACAAGTCGGGACATGTTTGGACAATCCGGGACAAGTCGAGACAAGTCGGGACAAGTCGGGACAAGTCGTGACAAGTCAGGACAAGTCAAGACAAGTCGAAACAAGTCGAAACAAGTTGGGACAAGTCGGTACAAGTCAGGACAAGTCAGAACAAGTCGGGACATGTCTGGACAAGACGGGACAAGTCGGGACAAGTCGGTACAAGTCAGGACAAGTTTGGACAATCCGGGACAAGTCGGGACAAGTCGGGACAAGTCGGGACAAGTCGGAACAAGTCGGGACGAGTTGCGACAAGTTAGGACAAGTCAGGACAAGTCAGGACAAGTCAGGACAAGTCAGGACAAGTCAGGACAAGTCAGGACAAGTCGGGATAAGTCGGGACAAGTTGGGACAAGTCGGGACAATTCGGGACAGGTCAGGACAAGTCCGGACAAGTCGGGACAAGACGTGACAAATCTGAACAAGTAGGGACAAGTCGAGACAAGTCGGGACAAGTCGGGACAAGTCGGGACAAGTCGGTTAAGGTCGGGACAAGTCGGTACAAGTCGGGAAAAGTTTGGACAAACCGGGACAAGTCGGGACAAGTCGGTACAAGTTGGGACAAGTCGGTACAAGTCAGGACAAGTCGGGACAAGTCGAGACAAGTCGGGACAAATCGAAACAAGTCAGGACAAGTCGAAAAAAGTCGAAAGAAGTCGGGACAAGTCAGGACAAGTCGGGACAAGTCGGGACAAGTCGGGACAAGTCGGGACAAGTGGGGACAAGTCGAGATAAGACGTGACGTGTCAGAACAAGTCGGGACAAGTCGGGACAAGTCGGGACAAGGTAGGACAAGTCGGGACAAGTCAGGACAAGTCGAGAAATGTCGGGACAAGTTTGGACAATAAGGGACAAGTCGGGACAAGTTTGGACAATAAGGGACAAGTCGGGACAAGTCGGTACAAGTCGGGACAAGTCAGTACAAGTCAGGACAAGTTTGGACAATCCAAGAAAAGTTGGGACAAGTTGGAACAAGTTGATACAAGTCGGGACATGTTTGGACAATCCAAGACAAGTCAGAACAAGTCGGGACAAGTTAGGACAAGTCGGTACAAGTCGGGACAAGTCGTGACAAGTCAGGACAAGTCGGGACAAGTCGGGACAAGTCGGGACACAAGTTTGGACAATCTGGGACAGGTCGGGACAAGTCGGTACAAGTCTGGACAAGTCGGGACAAGTCTGTTCAAGTCGGAAAAAGTTTGGACAATACGGGACACGTTGGGACAAGTCGGTACAAGTTGTGACAATCCGGGACAAGTCGGTACAAGTCGGGACAAGTCGGTACAAGTTGGGACAAGTTTGGACAATCCGGGACAAGTCGAGACAAGTCGGGACAAGTCGGTACAAGTTGGGACAAGTTTGGACAATCCGGGACAAGTCGAGACAAGTCGGGACAAGTCGGGACAGGTCGGGACAAGTCGTTACAAGTCTGGACAAGTCGGTTCAAGTCGGAACAAGTCGGGACATGACGTGATAAGTTAGAACAAGTCGGGACATGTGGGGACAAGTCAAGACAAGTCGGGACAAGTCGGAACAAGTCAGGACAAGTCGGGAAATGGCGTGACAAGTTAGAACAAGTCAGAACAAGCCGGGACAAGTCGGGACAAGTCTGGACAAGTCAGTAAAAGTCGGGACATGGCGAGACAAGTTAGAACAAGTCAGAACAAGCCGGGACAAGTCGGGACAAGTCTGGACAAGTCGAGGCAAGTCAGTACAAGTCGGGACATTGCGTGACAAGTTAGAACAAGTCAGAACAAGCCGAGACAGGTCGGGGCAAGTCGGAACAAGTCAGGACAAGTCGGGACATGGCGTGACAAGTTAGACCAAGACAGAACAAGCCGGAACAAGTCAGGACAAGTTAGAACAAGTCAGAGCAAGCCGGGACAAGTCGGGACAAGTCGGAACAAGTCAGGACAAGTCGAGACATGGCGTGACAAGTTAGAACAAGTCAGAACAAGCCGGGACAAGTCGGGACAAGTCTGGACAAGACGGCACAAGTCGGGACAAGTCTGGACAAGACGGGACAAGACGGGACAAGTCTGGACAGGTCAGGACAAGTTTGGACAATGCGGGACAAGTCGGGACAATCCGTGACAAGTTGGGACAAGACGGAACAAGTCACGACAAGTCGGGAAAAGTCGGGACAAGACATGTCGGAACAAGTCGGGACTTTTGGGTCGGGTCGAGGAAAATTTTATTGTAAATATATCTTTTGATAGAATCATTTTGAATTTCAAATAATTCTGGACTTTTCACCAGGGCTCCTTACCCAGACATTTTATCCTGATTTCATTTGTACATTTTACACGGAATTTCCACCTGGACTTCTTCACCCAGACTTTCTTCTTGGAATTTTATTTGGATTTCTTTGAAGTAGTTTGTGAAAATAAATCAAAATTACAAAAAAAAACTAAAGATTTTATTATTTGTTTCAAATATTTCAGCAAAAATTCAATTATCAAAAAATTTCAAAAATTATTTTTTTTTTCTGATTTTTTTTAATTTTATCAAAATTGTGAACTGAAACAACTTTCACAATCCAATTTCTATTCAAGAAGAAACAAAAAAGTATCTCATTAAACACAGAATTGAAATAAAAATGTTTTGAAAAAAAAATCTTGGAAAATTACTTTTTTCACAAAGAAAATATTTGAGTCAGTCAATTTCTGAATATTTTGGTATCGAATCATCTCGCCAAAATTTTTTATAACGGCAAGAAATTTAATTTTTTTTTTTCTGAAAAAAAAATTTACTTCACAAGGTCAAATCGAGTCAATGTTATGGCACTAATATTCATCTTATCGTCTTGGACTCTATTCGCAATTAGGTCGGGTCGGGTAGGGTCCGTAAATGAGCTTTCAGATTTTTTGTCAATCCAACAAATATTATGAACCATGACAAATGTGACAAGTCGGGACATGACGTGATAAGTTAGAACAAGTCGGGACATGTGGGGACAAGTCAAGACAAGTCGGGACAAGTCGGAACAAGTCAGGACAAGTCGGGAAATGGCGTGACAAGTTAGAACAAGTCAGAACAAGCCGGGACAAGTCGGGACAAGTCTGGACAAGTCAGTAAAAGTCGGGACATGGCGAGACAAGTTAGAACAAGTCAGAACAAGCCGGGACAAGTCGGGACAAGTTTGGACAAGTCGAGGCAAGTCAGTACAAGTCGGGACATTGCGTGACAAGTTAGAACAAGTCAGAACAAGCCGAGACAGGTCGGGGCAAGTCGGAACAAGTCAGGACAAGTCGGGACATGGCGTGACAAGTTAGACCAAGACAGAACAAGCCGGAACAAGTCAGGACAAGTTAGAACAAGTCAGAGCAAGCCGGGACAAGTCGGGACAAGTCGGAACAAGTCAGGACAAGTCGAGACATGGCGTGACAAGTTAGAACAAGTCAGAACAAGCCGGGACAAGTCGGGACAAGTCTGGACAAGACGGCACAAGTCGGGACAAGTCTGGACAAGAAGGGACAAGACGGGACAAGTCTGGACAGGTCAGGACAAGTTTGGACAATGCGGGACAAGTCGGGACAATCCGTGACAAGTCGGGACAAGACGGAACAAGTCACGACAAGTCGGGAAAAGTCGGGACAAGACATGTCGGAACAAGTCGGGACTTTTGGGTCGGGTCGAGGAAAATTTTATTGTAAATATATCTTTTGATAGAATCATTTTGAATTTCAAATAATTCTGGACTTTTCACCAGGGCTCCTTACCCAGACATTTTATCCTGATTTCATTTGTACATTTTACACGGAATTTCCACCTGGACTTCTTCACCCAGACTTTCTTCTTGGAATTTTATTTGGATTTCTTTGAAGTAGTTTGTGAAAATAAATCAAAATTACAAAAAAAAACTAAAGATTTTATTATTTGTTTCAAATATTTCAGCAAAAATTCAATTATCAAAAAATTTCAAAAATTATTTTTTTTTTCTGATTTTTTTTAATTTTATCAAAATTGTGAACTGAAACAACTTTCACAATCCAATTTCTATTCAAGAAGAAACAAAAAAGTATCTCATTAAACACAGAATTGAAATAAAAATGTTTTGAAAAAAAAATCTTGGAAAATTACTTTTTTCACAAAGAAAATATTTGAGTCAGTCAATTTCTGAATATTTTGGTATCGAATCATCTCGCCAAAATTTTTTATAACGGCAAGAAATTTAATTTTTTTTTTTCTGAAAAAAAAATTTACTTCACAAGGTCAAATCGAGTCAATGTTATGGCACTAATATTCATCTTATCGTCTTGGACTCTATTCGCAATTAGGTCGGGTCGGGTAGGGTCCGGAAATGAGCTTTCAGATTTTTTGTCAATCCAACAAATATTATGAACCATGACAAATGTGACAAGTCGGGACAAGTTGGGACAAATCGGGACAAGTCTGGACAAGTCAGGACAAGTTGGGAAAAATCGGGATCAGCCGGGATATTTTGAAAAATATGAAACCTACAAAAATTTTATAAACAAAAAATTTGAATTTTTTTTTATATTTCAGCCAAAATTTAAACAGTTTTGAGAAAATATGCTTACAGATTTTCTGTCGAACTGAAATTGACAAGTCGGAACAAGTCGGGACAAGTATGGACAAGTCAGGACAAGTCGGGACAAGTCGGGACAAGTTTGGTCAATCCGGGACAAGTCGGGACAAGTCGGGACGATTCGGGACAAGTCGGTACAAGTCGGGACAAGTTTGGACATTACGGGACAAGTCGGGACAAGTCGGTACAAGTCGGTATAAGTCGGTACAAGTCGGGACAAGTTTGGACAATCCGAGACAAGTCGGGACAAGTCGGTACAAGTCAGGACGAGTCGAAACAAGTCAGGACAAGTCGGGACAAGTCGGCACATGACGTGACAAGTCAGAACAAGTCGGGACAAGTCGGGACACAAGGCGGGACAAGTTTGGTCAATCTGGGACAAGTCAGTACAAGTCGGGACAAGTCGGTACAAGTCGGAACAAGTTTGGACAAGTCGGGACAAGAAGGGACAAGTCGGTACAATTCGGAACAAGTTTGTACAAGTCGGGACAAGGAGGGACAAGTTTGGACAATGAGGGACAAGTCGGGACAAGTCGGTACAAGTCAGGACAAGTCGGGACAGGTCGGGACATGACGTGACAAGTCAGAACAAGTCGGGACAAGTCGGGACAAGTCGGGACAAGTCGGGACAAGTCGGGACAAGTCGGGACAAGTCGGGACAAGTCGGGACAAGTCGGGACAAGTCAGGACAAGTCGGGACAAGTCGGGACACAAGTCGGGACAAGTTTGGTCAATCTGGGACAAGTCGGTACAAGTCGGGACAAGTCGGTACTAGTCGGAACAAGTTTGGACAAGTCGGGACAAGAAGGGACAAGTCGGTACAATTCGGAACAAGTTTGTACAAGTCGGGACAAGGAGGGACAAGTTTGGACAATGAGGGACAAGTCGGGACAAGTCGGAACAAGTCAGGACAAGTCGGGACAAGTCGGGACATGACGTGACAAGTCAGAACAAGTCGGGACAAGTCGGGACAAGTCGGGACAAGTCGGGACAAGTCGGGACAAGTCGGGACAAGTCGGGACAAGTCGGGACAAGTCAGGACAAGTCGAGACAAGTCGGGACAAGTCGGGACAGGTTGGGACAAGTCGGTACAAGTCGGTACAAGTCTGGACAAGTCGGGAAAAGTTTGGACAATACGGGACACGTTGGGACAAGTCGGTACAAGTCGGGACAATCCGGGACAAGTCGGTACAAGTCGGGACAAGTCGGTACAAGTCGGGACATGTTTGGACAATCCGGGACAAGACGGGACAAGTCGGGACAAGTCGGGACAAGTCAGGACAAGTTTGGACAATCCGGGACAAGTCGGGACAAGACGGAACAAGTCACGACAAGTCGGGAAAAGTCGGGACAAGACATGTCGGAACAAGTCGGGACTTTTGGGTCGGGTCGAGGAAAATATTATTGTAAATATATCTTTTGATAGAATCATTTTGAATTTCAAATAATTCTGGACTTTTCACCAGGGCTCCTTACCCAGACATTTTATCCTGATTTCATTTGGACATGTTACACGGAATTTTCACCTGGACTTCTTCACCTAGACTTTCTTCTTGGAATTTTATTTGGATTTCTTTGAAGTAGTTTGTGAAAAAGAATCAAAATTACAAAAAAAAAAACTAAAGATTTCAATATTTGTTTCAGATATTTCAGCAAAAATTCAATTATCAAAAAATTTCAAAAAATATTTTTTGTCAGATTTGTTTTTATTTTATCAAAATTGTGAACTGAAACAACTTTCACAATCCAATTTCTATTCAAGAAGAATCAAAAAAGTATCTCATTAAACACAGAATTGAAATAAAAAAGTTTTGAAAAAAAAATCTTGGAAAATTACTTTTTTCACAAAGAAAATATTGAGTCAGTCAATTTCTGAATATTTTGGTATCGAATCATCTCGCCAAAATTTTTCATTACGGCAAGAAATTATTTTTTTTTTTCTGAAAAAAAAATTCACTTCACAAGGTCAAATCGAGTCAATGTTATGGCACTAATATTCATCTTATCGTATTGGACTCTATTCGCAATTAGGTCGGGTCGGGTAGGGTCGGGAAATAAGCTTTCAGATTTTTTGTCAATCCAAAAAATATTATGAACCATAACAAATGTGACAAGTCGGGACAAGTTGGGACAAATCGGGACAAGTCTGGACAAGTCAGGACAAGTTGGAACAAATCGGGACCAGCCGGGATATTTTGAAAAAAATTAAAGCTACAAAAATTTTATGAACAAAAAATTTGATTTTTTTTTTTTATATTTCAGCCAAAATTTAAACAGTTTTGAGAAAATAAGCTTACAGATTTTTTGTCAATCCAACCAAAATTATGAACCAAAACAAGTGTGACAATCAATTTTTGTTCGATCTGAAATTGACAAGTCGAAACAAGTCGGGACAAGTATGGACAAGTCGGGACAAGTCAGGACAAGTCGGAACAAGTTGGGACAATCCGGGACAAGTCGGGACAAGTCGGTACAAGTTGGGACAATCCGGGACAAGTCGGGACAAGTCGGTACAAGTCGGGACAAATCGGTACAAATCGGTACAAGTCGGGACAAGTCTGGACAAGTCGGGACATGTAGGGACAAGTCAAGACAAGTCGGGACAAGTCGGAACAAGTCAGGACAAGTCGGGACATGGCGTGACAAGTTAGAACAAGTCAAAACAAGCCGGGACAAAATCGGGACAAGTCTGGACAAGTCAGTACAAGTCGGGACATGGCGTGACAAGTTAGAACAAGTCAGAACAAGCCAAGACAAGTCGGGACAAGTCTGGACAAGTCGAGACAAGTCGGGACAAGTCAGTACAAGTCGGGACATGGCGTGACAAGTTAGAACAAGTCAGAACAAGTCGGGACAAGTTTGGACAATCTGGGACAGGTCGGGACAAGTCGGTACAAGTCTGGACAAGTCGGGACAAGTCGGTTGGGTTCGGGAAAAGTTTGGACAATACAGGACACGTTGGGACAAGTCGGTACAAGTTGGGACAATCGGGGACAAGTCGGGACAAGTCGGGACAAGTCGGTACAAGTCAAGACAAGTCGGATGAAGTCGGGACAAGGTTGGACAATCCGGGACAAGTCGGGACAAGTCGGTACAAGTCGGGACAAGTTTGGACAATCCGGGACATGTCAGGACCAGTCGGTACAAGTCGGGACAAGTTTGGACAAACCAGGACAAGTCGGGATAAGTCGGTACAAGTTGGGACAAGTCGGGACAAGTCTGGACAAGTCGGGACAAGTCGAGACAAGTCGGAAGAAGTCGGGACAAGGTTGGACAATCCGGGACAAGTCGGGACAAGTCGGGACAAGTCGGGACAAGTCGGTACAAGTCGGGACATGTCGGAACAAGTCGGGACAAATTTGGACAAACCAGGACAAGTCGGGACAAGTCGGGACAAGTCGGGACAAGTCGGTACAAGTTGGGACAAGTCGGGACAAGTCAGGACAAGTCGGAAAAAGTCGAAAGAAGTCGGGACAAGTCAGGACAAGTCAGGACAAGTCGGGACAAGTCGGGACAAGTCGGGATAAGACGTGACATGTCAGAACAAGTCGGGACAAGTCGGGACAAGTCGGGACAAGTCTAGACAAGTCGGGACAAGTCAGGACAAGTCGAGAAATGTCGGGACAAGTTTGGACAATGAGGGACAAGTCGGGACAAGTTTGGACAATAAGGGACAAGTCAGGACAAGTCGGTACAAGTCGGGACAAGTCGGTACAAGTCGGGACAAGTTTGGATAATCCAAGACAAGTCGTGACAAGTCAGGACAAGTCAGAACAAGTCGGGACAAGTTAGGACAAGTCGGTACAAGTCGGGATAAGTCGTGACAAGTCAGGACAAGTCAGGACAAGTCGGGACAAGTCAGGACAAGTCGGGACAAGTCAGGACAAGTCGGGACAAGTCAGGACAAGTCGGGACAAGTCGGGACAAGTCGGGACAAGTTTGGACAATCTAAGACAAGTCGTGACAAGTCAGGACAAGTCAGAACAAGTCGGGACAAGTTAGGACAAGTCGGTAAAAGTCGGGATAAGTCGTGACAAGTCAGGACAAGTCAGGACAAGTCGGGACAAGTCAGGGCAAGTCGGGACAAGTCAGGACAAGTCGGGACAAGTCAGGACAAGTCGGGACAAGTCAGGACAAGTCGGGACAAGTTAGGACAAGTCGGTACAAGTCGGGATAAGTCGTGACAAGTCAGGACAAGTCAGGACAAGTCGGGATAAGTCGTGACAAGTCAGGACAAGTCAGGACAAGTCAAGACAAGTCAGGACAAGTCGGGACAAGTCGGGACAAGTCGGGACAAGTTTGGACAAGTCATGACAAGTCAGTTCAAGTCGGGAAAAGTTTGGACAATACGGGACAAGTCAGGACAAGTCGGTACAAGTCGGGACAAGTCGGTACAAGTCGGGACAAGTTTGGACAATCCAAGACAAGTCGTGACAAGTCAGGACAAGTCAGAACAAGTCGGGACAAGTCTAGACAAGTCGGGACAAGTCAGGACAAGTCGAGAAATGTCGGGACAAGTTTGGACAATAAGGGACAAGTCGGGACAAGTTTGGACAATAAGGGACAAGTCAGGACAAGTCGGTACAAGTCGGGACAAGTCGGTACAAGTCGGGACAAGTTTGGACAATCCAAGACAAGTCGTGACAAGTCAGGACAAGTCAGAACAAGTCGGGACAAGTTTGGACAAGTCGGTACAAGTCGGGATAAGTCGTGACAAGTCAGGACAAGTCAGGACAAGTCGGGACAAGTCAGGACAAGTCGGGACAAGTCAGGACAAGTCACGACAAGTCAGGACAAGTCGGGACAAGTCAGAACAAGTCGGGACAAGTTAGGACAAGTCGGTACAAGTCGGGATAAGTCGTGACAAGTCAGGACAAGTCAGGACAAGTCGGGATAAGTCGTGACAAGTCAGGACAAGTCAGGACAAGTCAGGACAAGTCGGGACAAGTCGGGACAAGTTTGGACAAGTCATGACAAGTCAGTTCAAGTCGGGAAAAGTTTGGACAATACGGGACACGTTGGGACAAGTCGGGACAAGTCGGTACAAGTCGGGACAATCCGCGACAAGTCGGTACAAGTCGGTACAAGTCGGGACATGTTTGGACAATCCGGGACAAGTCGAGACAAGTCGGGACAAGTCGTGACAAGTCAGGACAAGTCAAGACAAGTCAAAACAAGTCGAAACAAGTTGGGACAAGTCGGGACAAGTCAGGACAAGTCAGAACAAGTCAGAACATGTCTGGACAAGACGGGACAAGTCGGGACAAGTCGGTACAAGTCAGGACAAGTTTGGACAATCCGGGACAAGTAGGGACAAGTCGGTACAAGTCAGGACGAGTCGGAACAAGTCAGGACAAGTCGGGACAAGTCGGAACAAGACGTGACAAGTCAGAACAAGTCGGGACAAGTCGGGACAAGTCGGGACAAGTCGGGACAAGTCGGGACTAGTCGGGACAAGTCGGTACAAGTCGGGACAAGTCGGAACAAGTCGGGACGAGTTGGGACAAGTTAGGACAAGTCAGGACAAGTCAGGACAAGTCAGGATAAGTCGGGACAAGTTGGGACAAGTCGGGACAATTCGGGACAGGTCGGGACAAGTCCGGACAAGTCGGGACAAGACGTGACAAATCAGAACAAGTCGGGACAAGTCGAGACAAGTCGGGACAAGTCGGGACAAGTCGGGACAAGTCGGGACAAGTCGGTAAAAGTCGGGACAAGTCGGTTCAAGTCGGGAAAAGTTTGGACAAACCGGAACAAGTCGGGACAAGTCGGTTCAAGTTGGGACAAGTCGGGACAAGTCGGGACAAGTCGAGACAAGTCGGGACAAGTCGAGACAAGTTTGGACAAACCGGGACATGTCAGGACAAGTCGGTACAAGTCGGGACAAATCGGTACAAGTCGGGACAAGTCAGGACAAGTCGAGACAAGTTGGGACAAGTCGAGACAAGTCGGGACAAATCGAAACAAGTCAGGACAAGTCGAAAAAATTCGAAAGAAGTCAGGACAAGTCAGGACAAATCGGGACAAGTCGGGACAAGTCGGGATAAGACGTGACATGTCAGAACAAGTCGGGACAAGTCGGGACAATCCGGACAAGTCGGGACAAGTCGAGACAAGTCGGGACAAATCGAAACAAGTCAGGACAAGTCGAAAAAAGTCGAAAGAAGTCGGGACAAGTCAGGACAAATCGGGACAAGTCGGGACAAGTCGGGATAAGACGTGACATGTCAGAACAAGTCGGGACAAGTCGAGACAAGTCGGGACAAGTCGGGACAAGTCGAGACTAGTCAGGACTAGTCGAGAAATGTCGGGACAAGTTTGGACAATAAGGGACAAGTCGGGACAAGTTTGGACAATAAGGGACGAGTCGGTACAAGTCGGGACAAGTCGGGACAAGTTTGGACAATCCGGG
Source organism: Chrysolina americana (assembly GCA_958502065.1). Lineage (NCBI taxonomy): Eukaryota > Metazoa > Arthropoda > Insecta > Coleoptera > Chrysomelidae > Chrysolina > Chrysolina americana. The sequence goes on from OY293413.1 coordinate 47,804,614, forward strand.
ACAAGTCGTGACAAGTCAGGACAAGTCAGGACAAGTCGAAACAAGTCGAAACAAGTCCAAACAAGTCGGTACAAGTCGGGACAAGTTTGGACAATCCGGGACAAGTCGGGACTAGTCGTGACAAGTCGGGACAAGTCGGGACAAGTCGGGACAAGTCGGGACAAGTCGGGACAAGTCGGGACAAGTCGGGACAAGTTTAGACAATCCGGGACAAGTCGAGACATGTCGGGACAAGTCGGGACAGGTCGGGACAAGTCGGTACAATTCTGGACAAGTCGGGACAAGTCGGGACAAGTCGGGACAAGTCGGTACAAGTCGGGACAAGTCGGTACAAGTCGGGACAAGTTTGGACAAATTGGGACAAGTCGGGACAAGTCGGTACAAGTTGGGACAAGTCGAGACAAGTCGGGACAAGTCGGGACAGGTCGAGACAAGTCGGTACAAGTCTGGACAAGTCGGTTCAAATCGGGAAAAGTTTGGACAATACGGGACACGTTGGGACAAGTCGGTACAAGTCGGGACAATCCGGTACATGTCGGTACAAGTCGGGACAAGTCGGTACAAGTCGGGACATGTTTGGACAATCCGGGACAAGTCGAGACAAGTCGGGACAAGTCGGGACAAGTCGGGACAAGTCGTGACAAGTCAGGACAAGTCGAAACAAGTCGAAACAAGTCGAGACAAGTCTGGACAAGACGGGACAAGTCGGGACAAGTCGGTACAAGTCAGGACAAGTTTGGACAATCCGGGACAAGTAGGGACAAGTCGGTACAAGTCAGGACGAGTCGGAACAAGTCAGGACAAGTCGGGACAAGTCGGAACAAGACGTGACAAGTCAGAACAAGTCGGGACAAAACGGGACAAGTCGGGACAAGTCGGGACAAGTCGGGACTAGTCGGGACAAGTCGGTACAAGTCAGGACAAGTCGGAACAAGTCGGGACGAGTTGGGACAAGTCAGGACGAGTCAGGACAAGTCAGGACAAGTTGGGATAAGTCGGGACAAGTTGGGACAAGTCGGGACAATTCGGGACAGGTCGGGACAAGTCCGGACAAGTCGGGACAAGACGTGACAAATCAGAACAAGTCGGGACAAGTCGAGACAAGTCGGGACAAGTCGGGACAAGTCGGGACAAGTCGGTACAAGTCGGTAAAAGTCGGGACAAGTCGGTACAAGTCGGGAAAAGTTTGGACAAACCGGAACAAGTCGGGACAAGTCGGTTCAAGTTGGGACAAGTCGGGACAAGTCGGGACAAGTCGAGACAAGTCGGGACAAGTCGAGACAAGTTTGGACAAACCGGGACATATCAGGACAAGTCGGTACAAGTCGGGACAAGTCAGGACAAGTCGAGACAAGTTGGGACAAGTCGAGACAAGTCGGGACAAATCGAAACAAGTCAGGACAAGTCGAAAAAAGTCGAAAGAAGTCGGGACAAGTCAGGACAAATCGGTACAAGTCGGGACAAGTCGGGATAAGACGTGACATGTCAGAACAAGTCGGGACAAGTCGGGACAATCCGGACAAGTCGGGACAAGTCGAGACAAGTCGGGACAAATCGAAACAAGTCAGGACAAGTCGAAAAAAGTCGAAAGAAGTCGGGACAAGTCAGGACAAATCGGGACAAGTCGGGACAAGTCGGGATAAGACGTGACATGTCAGAACAAGTCGGGACAAGTCGAGACAAGTCGAAACAAGTCGGGACAAGTCGAGACTAGTCAGGGCTAGTCGAGAAATGTCGGGACAAGTTTGGACAATAAGGGACAAGTCGGGACAAGTTTGGACAATAAGGGACAAGTCGGTACAAGTCGGGACAAGTCGGGACAAGTTTGGACAATCCGGGACAAGTCGTGACAAGTCAGGACAAGTCAGGACAAGTCGAAACAAGTCGAAACAAGTCGAAACAAGTCGGTACAAGTCGGGACAAGTTTGGACAATCCGGGACAAGTCGGGACTAGTCGGGACAAGTCGGGACAAGTCGGGACAAGTCGGGACAAGTTTAGACAATCCGGGACAAGTCGAGACAAGTCGGGACAAGTCGGGACAGGTCGGGACAAGTCGGTACAAGTCTGGACAAGTCGGGACAAGTCGGGACAAGTCGGGACAAGTCGGTACAAGTCGGGACAAGTCGGTACAAGTCGGGACAAGTTTGGACAAACCGGGACAAGTCGGTACAAGTTGGGACAAGTCGAGACAAGTCGGGACAAGTTGGGACAGGTCGAGACAAGTCGGTACAAGTCTGGACAAGTCGGTTCAAATCGGAAAAGTTTGAACAATACGGGACACGTTGGGACAAGTCGGTACAAGTCGGGACAATCCGGTACAAGTCGGTACAAGTCGGGACAAGTCGGTACAAGTCGGGACATGTTTGGACAATCCGGGACAAGTCGAGACAAGTCGAGACAAGTCGGGACAAGTCGGGACAAGTCGTGACAAGTCAGGACAAGTCAAGACAAGTCGAAACAATTCGGAACAAGTTCGTACAAGTCGGGACAAGAAGGGACAAGTTTGGACAATGAGGGACAAGTCGGGACAAGTCGAAAGAAGTCGGGACAAGTCAGGACAAATCGGGATAAGTCGGGACAAGTCGGGATAAGACGTGACATGTCAGAACAAGTCGGGACAAGTCGGGACAAGTCCGGACAAGTCGGGACAAGTCGAGACAAGTCGGGACAAATCGAAACAAGTCAGGACAAGTCGAAAAAAGTCGAAAGAAGTCGGGACAAGTCAGGACAAATCGGGACAAGTCGGGACAAGTCGGGATAAGACGTGACATGTCAGAACAAGTCGGGACAAGTCGAGACAAGTCGGGACAAGTCGGGACAAGTCGAGACTAGTCAGGACTAGTCGAGAAATGTCGGGACAAGTTTGGACAATCCGGGACAAGTCGGGACTAGTCGGGACAAGTCGGGACAAGTCGGGACAAGTCGGGACAAGTCGGGACAAGTTTAGACAATCCGGGACAAGTCGAGACAAGTCGGGACAAGTCGGGACAGGTCGGGAGAAGTCGGTACAAGTCTGGACAAGTCGGGACAAGTCGGGACAAGTCGGGACAAGTCGGTACAAGTCGGGACAAGTCGGTACAAGTCGGGACAAGTTTGGACAAACCGGAACATGTCGGGACAAGTCGGTACAAGTTGGGACAAGTCGAGACAAGTCGGGACAAGTCGGGACAGGTCGGGACAAGTCGGTACAAGTCTGGACAAGTCGGTTCAAATCGGGAAAACTTTGGACAATACGGGACACGTTGGGACAAGTCGGTACAAGTCGGGACAATCCGGGACAAGTCGGTACAAGTCGGGACAAGTCGGTACAAGTCGGGACATGTTTGGACAATCCGGGACAAGTCTAGACAAGTCGGGACAAGTCGGGACAAGTCGGGACAAGTCGGGACAAGTCGTGACAAGTCAGGACAAGTCAAGACAAGTCGAAACAAGTCGAAACAAGTTGGGACAAGTCGGGACAAGTCAGGACAAGTCAAGACAAGTCGAAACAATTCGGAACAAGTTTGTACAAGTCGGGACAAGGAGGGACAAGTTTGGACAATGAGGGACAAGTCGGGACAAGTCGCTACAAGTCAGGACGAGTCGGAACAAGTCAGGACAAGTCGGGACATGACGTGACAAGTCAGAACGAGTCGGGACAAGTCGGGACAAGTCGGGACTAGCCGGTACAAGTTGAGACAAGTCTGTACAAGTCGGGACAAGTTTGGACAAACCGGGACAAGTCGGGACAAGACGGGACAAGTCGGTACAAGTTGGGACAAGTCGGGACAAGTCAGGACAAGTCGGGACAAGTCGAGACAAGTCGGGACAAATCGAAACATGTCAGGACAAGTCGAAAAAAGTCGAAAGAAGTCGGGACAAGTCAGGACAAATCGAGACAAGTCGGGATAAGACGTGACATGTCAGAACAAGTCGGGACAAGTCGGGACAAGTCGGGACAAGTCGGGACAAGTCGAAACAAGTCGGGACAAGTCGGGACAAGTCGGGACAAGTCGGGACATGTCGGAACTAGTCAGGACTAGTCGAGAAATGTCGGGACAAGTTTGGACAATAAGGGACAAGTCGGGACAAATTTGGACAATAAGGGACAAGTCGGGACAAGTCGGTACAAGTCGGGACAAGTCGGTACAAGTCGGGACAAGTTTGGACAAACCAAGACAAGTCGTGACATGTCAGGACAAGTCAGAACAAGTCGGGACAAGTTAGGACAAGTCGGTACAAGTCGGGATAAGTCGTGACAAGTCAGGACAAGTCAGGACAAGTCGGGACAAGTCAGGACAAGTCGGGACAAGTCGGGACAAGTCGGGATAAGTCGTGACAAGTCAGGACAAGTCAGGACAAGTCGGGACAAGTCAGGACAAGTCATGACAAGTCGGGACAAGTCGGAACAAGTTTGGACAATCTGGGACAGGTCGGGACAAGTCGGTACATGTCTGGACAAGTCATGACAAGTCAGTTCAAGTCGGGAAAAGTTTGGACAATACGGGACACGTTGGGACAAGTCGGGACAAGTCGGTACAAGTCGGGACAATCCGCGACAAGTCGGTACAAGTCGGTACAAGTCGGGACATGTTTGGACAATCCGGGACAAGTCGAGACAAGTCGGGACAAGTCGTGACAAGTCAGGACAAGTCAAGACAAGTCGAAACAAGTCGAAACAAGTTGGGACAAGTCGGGACAAGTCAGGACAAGTCAGAACAAGTCAGGACATGTCTGGACAAGACGGGACAAGTCGGGACAAGTCGGTACAAGTCAGGACAAGTTTGGACAATCCGGGACAAGTAGGGACAAGTCGGTACAAGTCGGGACAAGTCGGTACAAGTCGGGACAAGTTTGGACAATCCAAGACAAGTCGTGACAAGTCAGGACAAGTCAGAACAAGTCGGGACAAGTTAGGACAAGTCGGTACAAGTCGGGATAAGTCGTGACAAGTCAGGACAAGTCAGGACAAGTCGGGACAAGTCGGGACAAGTCGGTACAAGTCAGGACAAGTTTGGACAATCCGGGACAATTAGGGACAAGTCGGTACAAGTCAGGACGAGTCGGAACAAGTCAGGACAAGTCGGGACAAGTCGGAACAAGACGTGACAAGTCAGAACAAGTCGGGACAAGTCGGGACAAGTCGGGACAAGTCGGGACAAGTCGGGACTAGTCGGGACAAGTCGGTACAAGTCGGGACAAGTCGGAACAAGTCGGGACGAGTTAAGACAAGTTAGGACAAGTCAGGACAAGTCAGGACAAGTCGGGATAAGTCGGGACAAGTTGGGACAAGTCGGGACAATTCGGGACAGGTCGGGACAAGTCCGGACAAGTCGGGACAAGACGGTACAAGTCGGGAAAAGTTTGGACAAACCGGAACAAGTCGGGACAAGTCGGTTCAAGTTGGGACAAGTCGGGACAAGTCGGTACAAGTCGGGACAAATCGGTACAAGTCGGGACAAGTCAGGACAAGTCGAGACAAGTTGGGACAAGTCGAGACAAGTCGGGACAAATCGAAACAAGTCAGGACAAGTCGAAAATAGTCGAAAGAAGTCGGGACAAGTCAGGACAAATCGGGACAAGTCAGGACAAGTCGGGATAAGACGTGACATGTCAGAACAAGTCGGGACAAGTCGGGACAATCCGGACAAGTCGGGACAAGTCGAGACAAGTCTCGACAAATCGAAACAAGTCAGGACAAGTCGAAAAAAGTCGAAAGAAGTCGGGACAAGTCAGGACAAATCGGGACAAGTCGGGACAAGTCGGGATAAGACGTGACATGTCAGAACAAGTCGGGACAAAACGAGACAAGTCGGGACAAGTCGAGACTAGTCAGGACTAGTCGAGAAATGTTGGGACAAGTTTGGACAATAAGGGACAAGTCGGGACAAGTTTGGACAATAAGGGACAAGTCGGTACAAGTCGGGACAAGTTTGGACAATCCGGGACAAGTCGTGACAAGTCAGGACAAGTCAGGACAAGTCGAAACAAGTCGAAACAAGTCGGTACAAGTCGGGACAAGTTTGGACAATCCGGGATAAGTCGTGACAAGTCAGGACAAGTCAGGACAAGTCGGGACAAGTCGGGACAAGTCGGTACAAGTCAGGACAAGTTTGGACAATCCGGGACAATTAGGGACAAGTCGGTACAAGTCAGGACGAGTCGGAACAAGTCAGGACAAGTCGGGACAAGTCGGAACAAGACGTGACAAGTCAGAACAAGTCGGGACAAGTCGGGACAAGTCGGGACAAGTCGGGACAAGTCGGGACTAGTCGGGACAAGTCGGTACAAGTCGGGACAAGTCGGAACAAGTCGGGACGAGTTAAGACAAGTTAGGACAAGTCAGGACAAGTCAGGACAAGTCGGGATAAGTCGGGACAAGTTGGGACAAGTCGGGACAAGTCGGTACAAGTCGGGACAAATCGGTACAAGTCGGGACAAGTCAGGACAAGTCGAGACAAGTTGGGACAAGTCGAGACAAGTCGGGACAAATCGAAACAAGTCAGGACAAGTCGAAAATAGTCGAAAGAAGTCGGGACAAGTCAGGACAAATCGGGACAAGTCAGGACAAGTCGGGATAAGACGTGACATGTCAGAACAAGTCGGGACAAGTCGGGACAATCCGGACAAGTCGGGACAAGTCGAGACAAGTCTCGACAAATCGAAACAAGTCAGGACAAGTCGAAAAAAGTCGAAAGAAGTCGGGACAAGTCAGGACAAATCGGGACAAGTCGGGACAAGTCGGGATAAGACGTGACATGTCAGAACAAGTCGGGACAAAACGAGACAAGTCGGGACAAGTCGAGACTAGTCAGGACTAGTCGAGAAATGTTGGGACAAGTTTGGACAATAAGGGACAAGTCGGGACAAGTTTGGACAATAAGGGACAAGTCGGTACAAGTCGGGACAAGTTTGGACAATCCGGGACAAGTCGTGACAAGTCAGGACAAGTCAGGACAAGTCGAAACAAGTCGAAACAAGTCGGTACAAGTCGGGACAAGTTTGGACAATCCGGGACAAGTCGGGACTAGTCGGGACATGTCGGGACAAGTCGGGACAAGTCGGGACAAGTCGGGACAAGTCGGGACAAGTTTAGACAATCCGGGACAAGTCGAGACAAGTCGGGACAAGTCGGGACAAGTCGGGATAAGACGTGACATGTCAGAACAAGTCGGGACAAAACGAGACAAGTCGGGACAAGTCGAGACTAGTCAGGACTAGTCGAGAAATGTTGGGACAAGTTTGGACAATAAGGGACAAGTCGGGACAAGTTTGGACAATAAGGGACAAGTCGGTACAAGTCGGGACAAGTTTGGACAATCCGGGACAAGTCGTGACAAGTCAGGACAAGTCAGGACAAGTCGAAACAAGTCGAAACAAGTCGGTACAAGTCGGGACAAGTTTGGACAATCCGGGACAAGTCGGGACATGTCGGTACAAGTCTGGACAAGTCGGGACAAGTCGGGACAAGTCGGGACAAGTCGGTACAAGTCGGGACAAGTCGGTACAAGTCGGGACAAGTTTGGACAAACCGGGACAAGTCGGGACAAGTCGGTACAAGTTGGGACAAGTCGAGACAAGTCGGGACAAGTCGGGACAGGTCGAGACAAGTCGGTACACAAGTCTGGACAAGTCGGTTCAAATCGGGAAAAGTTTGGACAATACGGGACACGTTGGGACAAGTCGGTACAAGTCGGGACAATCCGGTACAAGTCGGTACAAGTCGAGACAAGTCGGTACAAGTCGGGACATGTTTGGACAATCCGGGACGAGTCGAGACAAGTCGGGACAAGTCGGGACAAGTCGGGACAAGTCGTGACAAGTCAGGACAAGTCAAGACAAGTCGAAACAAGTCGAAACAAGTTGGGACAAGTCGGGACAAGTCAGGACAAGTCAAGACAAGTCGAAACAATTCGGAACAAGTTTGTACAAGTCGGGACAAGGAGGGACAAGTTTGGACAATGAGGGACAAGTCGAGACAAGTCGAAAAAAGTCGAAAAAAGTCGGGACAAGTCAGGACAAATCGGGACAAGTCGGGACAAGTCAGGATAAGACTTGACATGTCAGAACAAGTCGGGACAAGTCGGGACAATCCGGACAAGTCGGGACAAGTCGAGACAAGTCGGGACAAATCGAAACAAGTCAGGACAAGTCGAAAAAAGTCGAAAGAAGTCGGGACAAGTCAGGACAAATCGGGACAAGTCGGGACAAGTCGGGATAAGACGTGACATGTCAGAACAAGTCGGGACAAGTCGAGACAAGTCGGGACAAGTCGGGACAAGTCGAGACTAGTCAGGACTAGTCGAGAAATGTCGGGACAAGTTTGGACAATAAGGGACAAGTCGGGACAAGTTTGGACAATAAGGGACAACTCGGTACAAGTCGGGACAAGTTTGGACAATCCGGGACAAGTCGTGACAAGTCAGGACAAGTCAGGACAAGTCGAAACAAGTCGAAACAAGTCGGTACAAGTCGGGACAAGTTTGGACAATCCGGGACAAGTCGGGACTAGTCGGGACAAGTCGGGACAAGTCGGGACAAGTCGGGACAAGTTTAGACAATCCGGGACAAGTCGAGACAAGTCGGGACAAGTCGGGACAGGTCGAGACAAGTCGGTACAAGTCTGGACAAGTCGGGACAAGTCGGGACAAGTCGGGACAAGTCGGTACAAGTCGGGACAAGTCGGCACAAGTCGGGACAAGTGTGGACAAACCGGGACAAGGCGGGACAAGTCGGTACAAGTTGGGACAAGTCGAGACAAGTCGGGACAAGTCGGGACAGGTCGAGACAAGTCGGTACAAGTCTGGACAAGCTTGGACAATCCGGGACAAGTCGAGACAAGTCGGGAAAAGTCGGGACAAGTCGGGACAAGTCAAAACAAGTCGAAACAAGTCGAAACAAGTTGGGACAAGTCGGGACAAGTCAGAACAAGTCGGAACATGTCTGGACAAGACGGGACAAGTCGGTACAAGTCAGGACGAGTCAAAACAAGTCAGGACAAGTCAAGACAAGTCGGGACAAGACGTGACAAGTCAGAACAAGTCGGGACAAGTCGGGACAAGTCAAGACAAGTCGGGACAAGTCGGGACAAGTCGGGACAAGTCGGGACAAGTCGGGACAAGTCGGGACAAGTCGGTACAAGTCGAAACAAGTCGAAACAAGTTGAGACAAGTCGGGACAAGTCAGAACAAGTCGGAACATGTCTGGACAAGACGGGACAAGTCGGTACAAGTCAGGACGTGTCAAAACAAGTCAGGACAAGTCAAGACAAGTCGGGACAAGACGTGACAAGTCAGAACAAGTCGGGACAAGTCGGGACAAGTCAAGACAAGTCGGGACAAGTCGGGACAAGTCGGGACAAGTCGGGACAAGTCGGTACAAGTCGGGACAAGTCGGAACAAGTCGGGACGAGTTGGGACAAGTTAGGACAATTCAGGACAAGTCAGGACAAGTCAGGACAAGTCGGGATAAGTCGGGACAAGTTGGGACAAGTCGGGACAATTCGGGACAGGTCGAGACAAGTCGTGACAAGTCAGGACAAGTCAATACAAGTCGAAACAAGTCGAAACAAGTTGGGACAAGTCGGGACGAGTCAGAACAAGTCGAAACATGTCTGGACAAGACGGGACAAGACGGGACAAGTCGGTACAAGTCAGGACAAGTTTGGACAATCCGGGACAAGTCGGGACAAGTCGGTACAAGTCAGGACGAGTCAAAACAAGTCAGGACAAGTCGGGACAAGTCGGGACAAGACATGACAAGTCAGAACAAGTCGGGACAAGTTGGGACAAGTCGGGACAAGTCGGGACAAGTTAAGACAAGTCGGTACAAGTCGGGACAAGTCGGAACAAGTCGGGACGAGTTGGGACAAGTTAGGACAAGTCAGGACAAGTCGGAACATGTCTGGACAAGACGGGACAAGTCGGGACAAGTCGGTTCAAGTCAGGACAAATTTGGACAATATGGGACAAGTCGAGACAAGTCGGGACAAGTCGGGACAAGTCGGGACAAGTCAAAACAAGTCGAAACAAGTCGAAACAAGTTGGGACAAGTCGGGACAAGTCAGAACAAGTCGGAACATGTCTGGACAAGACGGGACAAGTCGGTACAAGTCAGGACGAGTCAAAACAAGTCAGGACAAGTCAAGACAAGTCGGGACAAGACGTGACAAGTCAGAACAAGTCGGGACAAGTCGGGACAAGTCAAGACAAGTCGGGACAAGTCGGGACAAGTCGGGACAAGTCGGGACAAGTCGGGACAAGTCGGTACAAGTCGGGACAAGTCGGAACAAGTCGGGACGAGTTGGGACAAGTTAGGACAATTCAGGACAAGTCAGGACAAGTCAGGACAAGTCGGGATAAGTCGGGACAAGTTGGGACAAGTCGGGACAATTCGGGACAGGTCGAGACAAGTCGTGACAAGTCAGGACAAGTCAATACAAGTCGAAACAAGTCGAAACAAGTTGGGACAAGTCGGGACGAGTCAGAACAAGTCGGAACATGTCTGGACAAGACGGGACAAGTCGGGACAAGTCGGTACAAGTCAGGACAAGTTTGGACAATCCGGGACAAGTCGGGACAAGTCAGGACGAGTCAAAACAAGTCAGGACAAGTCGGGACAAGTCGGGACAAGACGTGACAAGTCAGAACAAGTCGGGACAATTTGGGACAAGTCGGGACAAGTCGGAACAAGTCGGGACAAGTCAAGACAAGTCGGTACAAGTCGGGACAAGTCGGAACAAGTCGGGACGAGTTGGGACAAGTTAGGACAAGTCAGGACAAGTCAGGACAAGTCGGGATAAGTCGGGACAAGTTGGGACAAGTCGGGACAATTCGGGACAGGTCGGGACAAGTCCGGACAGGTCGGGACAAGACGTGACAAATCAGAACAAGTAGGGACAAGTCGAGACAAGTCGGGACAAGTCGGGACAAGTCGGGACAAGTCGGTTAAAGTCGGGACAAGTCGGTACAAGTCGGGAAAAGTTTGGACAAACCGAGACAAGTCGGGACAAGTCGGTACAAGTTGGGACAAGTCGGTACAAGTCAGGACAAGTCGGGACAAGTCGAGACAAGTCGAGACAAGTCTGGACAAATCGAATCAAGTCATGACAAGTCGAAAAAAGTCGAAGAAGTCGGGACAAGTCAGGACAAGTCGGGACAAGTCGGGACAAGTGGGGACAAGTTGGGATAGGACGTGACGTGTCAGAACAAGTCGGGACAAGTCGGGACAAGTCGGGACAAGTCGGGACAAGTCAGGACAAGTCGAGAAATGTCGGGACAAGTTTGGACAATAAGGGACAAGTCGGGACAAATTTGGACAATTAGGGACAATTCGGGACAAGTCGGTACTAGTCGGGACAAGTCAGTACAAGTCGGGACAAGTTTGGACAATCCAAGAAAAGTTGGGACAAGTCGGAACAAGTTGGAACAAGTCGGGACATGTTTGGACAACCTGGGACAAGTCGTGACAAGTCAGGACAAGTCGAAACAAGTCGAAACAAAACGGGACAAGTCGGGACAAGTCAGGACAAGTCAGAACAAGTCAGGACAAGTTAGGACAAGTCAGGACAAGTTAGGACAAGTCGGGACAAGTCGGGACAAGTTTGGACAATCTGGGACAGGTCGGGACAAGTCGGTACAAGTCTGGACAAGTCGGGACAAGTCGGTTCAAGTCGGGAACAGTTTGGACAATACGGGACACGTTGGGACAAGTCGGTACAAGTTGTGACAATACGGGACAAGTCGGTACAAGTCGGGACAAGTCGGTACAAGTTGGGACAAGTTTGGACAATCCGGGACAAGTCGAGACAGGTCGGGACAAGTCGGTACAAGTTTGGACAAGTCGGTTCAACTCGGAACAAGTCGGGACATGGCGTGACAAGTTAGAACAAGTCAGAACAGGCCGGGACAAGTCGGGACAAGTCTGGACAAGTCGAGACAAGTCGGGACAAGTCAGTACAAGTCGGGACATGGCGTGACAAGTTAGAACAAGTCAGAACAATCTGGGACAAGTCGGGACAAGTCGGAACAAGTCAGGACAAGTCGGGACATGGCGTGACAAGTTAGAACAAGTCAGAACAAGCCGAAACAATTTGGGACAAGTTAGAACAAGTCAGAACAAGCCAGGACAAGTCGGGACAAGTCGGAACAAGTCAGGACAAGTCGAGACATGGCGTGACAAGTTAGAACAAGTCAGAACAAGTTAGGACAAGTCGGGACAAGTCTGGACAAGTCGGGACAAGTCGGGACAAGTGAGAACAAGTCAAAACGAGTCGGGACAAGTCGGAACAAGTCAGGACAAGTCGGGACATGGCGTGACAAGTTAGAACAAGTCGGAACAAGTCGGTACAAGTCGGGACAAGTCGGGACAAGTCGGTACAAGTCGGGACAATTCGGTACAAGTCGGGACAAGTTTGGACAAACCGGGACAAGTCGGGACAAGTCGGTACAAGTTGGAACAAGTCGAGACAAGTCGAGACAAGTCGGGACATATCGAAACAAGTCAGGACAAGTCGAAAAAAGTCGAAAGAAGTCGGAACAAGTCAGGACAATTCGGGACAAGTCGGGATAAGATTAGACATGTCGGAACAAGTCGGGACAAGTCAGGACAAGTCGGGACAAGTCGGGACAAGTCAGGACAAGTCAGGACATGTCGGGACAAGTTTGTACAATAAGTGACAAGTCGGGACAAGTTTGGACAATACGGGACACGTTGGGACAAGTCGGGACAAGTCTGGACAAGTTTGGACAATCCGGGACAAGTCAGGACAAGTCGGTACAAGTCAGGACGAGTCAAAACAAGTCAGGACAAGTCGGGACAAGTCGGAACAAGACGTGACAAGTCAGAACAAGTCGGGACAAGTCGGGACAAGTCGGGACAAGTCGGGACAAGTCGGGACAAGTCGGAACAAGTCGGAACAAGTCGGGACGAGTTGGGACAAGTTAGGACAAGTCAGGACAAGTCAGGACAAGTCAGGACAAGTCGGGATAAGTCGGGACAAGTTGGGACAAGTCGGGACAATTCGGGACAGGTCGAGACAAGTCGTGACAAGTCAGGACAAGTCAATACAAGTCGAAACAAGTCGAAACAAGTTGGGACAAGTCGGAACAAGTCAGAACAAGTCGGAACATGTCTGGACAAGACGGGACAAGTCGGGACAAGTCGGTACAAGTCGGGACAAGTTTGGACAATCCGGGACAAGTCGGGACAAGTTGGTACAAGTCAGGACGAGTCAAAACAAGTCAGGACAAGTCGGGACAAGTCTGAACAAGACGTGACAAGTCAGAACAAGTCGGGACAAGTTGGGACAAGTCGGGACAAGTCGGGACAAGTCGGGACAAGTCAAGACAAGTCGGTACAAGTCGGGACAAGTCGGAACAAGTCGGGACGAGTTGGAACAAGTTAGGACAAGTCAGGACAAGTCAGGACATATCAGGACAAGTCGGGATAAGTCGAGACAAGTAGGGACAAGTCGGGACAATTCGGGACAGGTCGGGACAAGACGTGACAAATCAGAACAAGTAGGGACAAGTCGAGACAAGTCGGGACAACTCGGGACAAGTCGGGACAAGTCGGTTAAAGTCGGGACAAGTCGGTACAAGTCGGGAAATGTTTGGAAAAACTGGGACAAGTCGGGACAAGTCGGTACAAGTTGGGACAAGTCGGTACAAGTCAGGACAAGTCGGGACAAGTCGAGACAAGTCGGGACAAATCGAATCAAGTCATGACAAGTCGAAAAAAGTCGAAAGAAGTCGGGACAAGTCGAGACAAGTCGGGACATGTCGGGACAAGTGGGGACAAGTCGGTATAAGACGTGACGTGTCAGAACAAGTCGGGACAAGTCGGGACAAGTCGGGACAAGTCGGGACAAGTCGGGACAAGTCAGGACAAGTCGAGAAATGTCGGGACAAGTTTGGACAATAAGGGACAAGTCGAGACAAGTTTGGACAATAAGGGACAATTCGGGACAAGTCGGTACTAGTCGGGACAAGTCAGTACAAGTCGGGACAAGTTTGGACAATCCAAGAAAAGTTAGGACAAGTCGGAACAAGTTGGTACAAGTCGGGACATGTTTGGACAACCTGGGACGAGTCGTGACAAGTCAGGACAAGTCGAAACAAGTCGAAACAAAACGGGACAAGTCGGGACAAGTCAGGACAAGTCAGAATAAGTCAGGACAAGTTAGGACAAGTCAGGACAAGTCGGGACAAGTCGGGACAAGTCGGGACAAGTTTGGACAATCTGGGACAGGTCGGGACAAGTCGGTACAAGTCTGGACAAGTCGGGACAAGTCGGTTCAAGTCGGGAAAAGTTTGGACAATACGGGACACGTTGGGACAAGTCGGTACAAGTTGTGACAATCCGGGACAAGTCGGTACAAGTTGGGCACTAGTCGGTACAAGTTGGGACAAGTTTGGACAATCCGGGACAAGTCGAGACAAGTCGGGACAAGTCGGGACAGGTCGGGACAAGTCGGTACAAGTCTGGACAAGTCGGTTCAAGTCGGAACAAGTCGGGACATGGCGTGACAGGTTAGAACAAGTCAGAACAAGCCGGGACAAGTCGGGACAAGTCTGGACAAGTCGAGACAAGTCGGGACAAGTCAGTACAAGTCGGGACATGGCGTGACAAGTAAGAACAAGTCAGAACAATCCGGGACAAGTCGAGACAAGTCGGAACAAGTCAGGACAAGTCGGGACATGGCGTGACAAGTTAGAACAAGTCAGAACAAGCCGGAACAATTTGGGACAAGTTAGAACAAGTCAGAACAAGCCAGGACAAGTCGGGACAAGTCGGAACAAGTCAGGACAAGTCGAGACATGGCGTGACAAGTTAGAACAAGTCAGAACAAGCCGGGACAAGTCGGGACAAGTCCGGACAAGTCGGGACAAGTCGGGACAAGTGAGAACAAGTCAACACGAGTCGGGACCAGTCGGAACAAGTCAGGACAAGTCGGGATATGGCGTGACAAGTTAGAACAAGTCGGAACAAGTCGGTACAAGTCGGGACAAGTCGGGACAAGTCGGTACAAGTCGGGACAAGTCGGTACAAGTCGGGACAAGTTTGGACAAACCGGGACAAGTCGGGACAAGTCGGTACAAGTTGGGACAAGTCGAGACAAGTCGAGACAAGTCGGGACATATCGAAACAAGTCAGGACAAGTCGAAAAAATTCGAAAGAAGTCGGGACAAGTCAGGACAAGTCGGGACAAGTCGGGATAAGATTAGACATGTCGGAACAAGTCGGGACAAGTCGGGACAAGTCGGGACAAGTCGGGACAAGTCGGGACAAGTCAGGACATGTCGGGACAAGTTTGTACAATAAGTGACAAGTCGGGACAAGTTTGGACAATACGGGACACGTTGGGACAAGTCGGGACAAGTCTGGACAAGTCGGGACAAGTCGGGACAAGTCGGTACAAGTCGGGACAAGTCGGTACAAGTCGGGACAAGTTTGGACAAACTGGGACAAGTCGGGACAAGTCGGTACAAGTTGGTACAAGTCGGGACAAGCCAGGACAAGTCGGGACAATTCGAGAGAAGTCAGGACATATCGAAACAAGTCAGGACAAGTCGAAAAAAGTCGAAAGAAGTCGGGACAAGTCAGGACAAGTCGGGACAAGTCGGGATAAAATTAGACATGTCGGAACAAGTCGGGACAAGTCAGGACAAGTCGGGACAAGTCAGGACAAGTCAGAACAAGCCGGGACAAGTCGGGACAAGTCGGAACAAGTCAGGACAAATCAAGACATGGTGTGACAAGTTAGAACAAGTCAGAACAAGCCGGGACAAGTCGGGACAAGTCTGGACAAGTCGGTACAAGTCTGGACAAGTCGGTTCAAGTAGGAACAAGTCGGGACATGACGTGACAAGTTAGAACAAGTCGGGACATGTGGGGACAAGTCAAGACAAGTCGGGACAAGTCGGAACACGTCAGGACAAGTCGGGACATGGCGTGACAAGTTAGAACAAGTCAGAACAAGCCGGGACAAGTCTGGACAAGTCGAGGCAAGTCAGTACAAGTCGGGACATGGCGTGACAAGTTAGAACAAGTCAGAACAAGCCGGGACAAGTCGGGACAAGTCGGAACAAGTCAGGACAAGTCGGGACATGGCGTGACAAGTTAGACCAAGTCAAAACAAGCCGGAACAAGTCGGGACAAGTTAGAACAAGTCAGAACAAGCCGGGACAAGTCGGGACAAGTCGGAACAAGTCAGGACAAGTCGAGACATGGCGTGACAAGTTAGAACAAGTCAGAACAAGCCGGGACAAGTCGGGACAAGTCTGGACAAGTCGGGACAAGTCGGGACAAGTCGGGACAAGTCGGGACAAGTCTGGACAAGACGGGACAAGTCGGGACAAGTCTGGACAAGTCAGGACAAGTTTGGACAATGCGGGACAAGTCGGGACAATCCGTGACAAGTCGGGACAAGACGGAACAAGTCACGACAAGTCGGGAAAAGTCGGGACAAGACATGTCGGAACAAGTCGGGACTTTTGGGTCGGGTCGAGGAAAATATTATTGTAAATATATCTTTTGAAAGAATCATTTTGAATTTCAAATAATTCTGGACTTTTCACCAGGGCTCCTTACCCAGACATTTTATCCTGATTTCATTTGTACATTTTACACGGAATTTCCACCTGGACTTCTTCACCCAGACTTTCTTCTTGGAATTTTATTTGGATTTCTTTGAAGTAGTTTGTGAAAAAAAATCAAAATTACACAAAAAAAAATAAAGATTTTAATATTTGTTTCAAATATTTCGGCATAAATTCAATTATCAAAAAATTTCAAAAAATATTTTTTTTCAGATTTTTTTTAATTTTATCAAAATTGTGAACTGAAACAACTTTCACAATCTCATTTCTATTCAAAAAGAAACAAAAAAGTATCTCATTAAACACAGAATTAAAATAAAAATGTTTTGAAAAAAAAATCTTGGAAAATTACTTTTTTCACAAAGAAAATATTTGAGTCAGTCAATTTCTGAATATTTTGGTATCGAATCATCTCGCCAAAATTTTTTATAACGGCAAGAAATTTAATTTTTTTTTTTCTGATAAAAAAATTTACTTCACAAGGTCAAATCGAGTCAATGTTATGGCACTAATATTCATCTTATCGTCTTGGACTCTATTCGCAATTAGGTCGGGTCGGGTAGGGTCCGGAAATGAGCTTTCAGATTTTTTGTCAATCCAACAAATATTATGAACCATGACAAATGTGACAAGTCGGGACAAGTTGGGACAAATCGGGACAAGTCTGGACAAGTCAGGACAAGTTGGGACAAATCGGGACCAGCCGGGATATTTTGAAAAAAATGAAAGCTACAAAAATTTTATAAACAAAAAATTTGATTTTTTTTTTATATTTCAGCCAAAATTTAAACAGTTTTGAGAAAATAAGCTTACAGATTTTTTGTCAATCCAACAAAATTATGAACCAAAACAAGTGTGACAATCAATTTTTGTTCGAACTGAAATTGACAAGTCGGAACAAGTCGGGACAAGTATGGACAAGTCGGGACAAGTCGGGACAAGTTTGGTCAATCCGGGACAAGTCGGGACAAGTCGGGACGATTCGGGACAAGTCGGTACAAGTCGGGACAAGTTTGGACATTACGGGACAAGTCAGAACAAGTCGGGACAAGTCGGGACACAAGTCGGGACAAGTTTGGTCAATCTGGGACAAGTCGGTACAAGTCGGGACAAGTCGGTACAAGTCGGAACAAGTTGGGACAAGTCGGGACAAGAAGGGACAAGTCGGTACAATTCGGAACAAGTTTGTACAAGTCGGGACAAGGAGGGACAAGTTTGGACAATGAGGGACAAGTCGGGACAAGTCGCTACAAGTCAGGACGAGTCGGAACAATTCAGGACAAGTCGGGACATGACGTGACAAGTCAGAACAAGTCGGGACAAGTCGGGACAAGTCGGGACAAGTCGAGACAAGTCGGGACTAGCCGGTACAAGTTGAGACAAGTCTGTACAAGTCGGGACAAAGTTGGACAAACCGGGACAAGTCGGGACAAGTCGGTACAAGTTGGGACAAGTCGGGACAAGTCAGGACAAGTCGGGACAAGTCGAGACAAGTCGGGACAAATCGAAACAAGTCAGGACAAGTCGAAAAAAGTCGAAAGAAGTCGGGACAAGTCAGGACAAATCGGGACAAGTCGGGATAAGACGTGACATGTCAGAACAAGTCGGGACAAGTCGGGACAAGTCGGGACAAGTCGGGACAAGTCGGGACAAGTCGGGACAAGTCGGGACATGTCGGGACTAGTCAGGACAAGTTTGGACAATCCAAGACAAGTTGGGACGAGTCGGAACAAGTCGATACAAGTCGGGACATGTTTGTACAATCCGGGACAAGTTGTGACAAGTCAGGACAAGTCAGGACAAGTCGAAACAAGTCGAAACAAGTCGGGACAAGTCGGGACAAGTTTGGACAATCTGGGACAGGTCGGGACAAGTCGGTGCAAGTCTGGACAAGTCGGGACAAGTCGGTTCAAGTCGGGAAAAGGTTGGACAATACGGGACACGTTGGGACAAGTCGGTACAAGTTGAAACAATCCGGGACAAGTCGGTACAAGTCGGGACAAGTCGGTACAAGTCGGGACAAGTCGGTACAAGTCGGGACAAGTTTGGACAATCCGGGACAAGTCGAGACAAGTCGGGACATTTCGGGACAGGTCGAGACAAGTCGGTACAAGTCTGGACAAGTCGGTTCAAATCGGGAAAAGTTTGGACAATACGGGACACGATGGGACAAGTCGGTACAAGTCGGGACAATCCGGGACAAGTCGGTACAAGTCGGGACAAGTCGGTACAAGTCGGGACATGTTTGGACAATCCGGGACAAGTCGAGACAAGTCGGGACAAGTCGGGACAAGTCGGGACAAGTCGTGACAAGTCAGGACAAGTCAAGACAAGTCGAAACAAGTCGAAACAAGTTGGGACAAGTCGGGACAAGTCAGGACAAGTCAAGACAAGTCGAAACAATTCGGAACAAGTTTGTACAAGTCGGGACAAGGAGGGACAAGTTTGGACAATGAGGGACAAGTCGGGACAAGTCGCTACAAGTCAGGATGAGTCGGAACAAGTCAGGACAAGTCGGGACATGACGTGACAAGTCAGAACAAGTCGGGACAAGTCGGGACAAGTCGGGACAAGTCGAGACAAGTCGGGACTAGCCGGTACAAGTTGAGACAAGTCTGTACAAGTCGGGACAAGTTTGGACATACCGGGACAAGTCGGGACAAGTCGGTACAAGTTGGGACAAGTCGAGACAAGTCAGGACAAGTCGGGACAAGTCGAGACAAGTCGGGACAAATCGAAACATGTCAGGACAAGTCGAAAAAAGTCGAAAGAAGTCGGGACAAGTCAGGACAAATCGAGACAAGTCGGGATAAGACGTGACATGTCAGAACAAGTCGGGACAAGTCGGGACAAGTCGAAACAAGTCGGGACAAGTCGGGACAAGTCGGGACAAGTCGGGACATGTCGGGACTAGTCAAGGCTAGTCGAGAAATGTCGGGACAAGTTTGGACAATCCGGGACAAGTCGGGACTAGTCGGGACAAGTCGGGACAAGTCGGGACAAGTCGGGACAAGTCGGGACAAGTCGGGACAAGTTGGGACAAGTCGGGACAAGTTTAGACAATCCGGGACAAGTCGTGACAAGTCAGGACAAGTCAGGACAAGTCGAAACAAGTCGAAACAAGTCGGTACAAGTCGGGACAAGTTTGGACAATCCGGGATAAGTCGTGACAAGTCAGGACAAGTCAGGACAAGTCGGGACAAGTCGGGACAAGTCGGTACAAGTCAGGACAAGTTTGGACAATCCGGGACAATTAGGGACAAGTCGGTACAAGTCAGGACGAGTCGGAACAAGTCAGGACAAGTCGGGACAAGTCGGAACAAGACGTGACAAGTCAGAACAAGTCGGGACAAGTCGGGACAAGTCGGGACAAGTCGGGACAAGTCGGGACTAGTCGGGACAAGTCGGTACAAGTCGGGACAAGTCGGAACAAGTCGGGACGAGTTAAGACAAGTTAGGACAAGTCAGGACAAGTCAGGACAAGTCGGGATAAGTCGGGACAAGTTGGGACAAGTCGGGACAAGTCGGTACAAGTCGGGACAAATCGGTACAAGTCGGGACAAGTCAGGACAAGTCGAGACAAGTTGGGACAAGTCGAGACAAGTCGGGACAAATCGAAACAAGTCAGGACAAGTCGAAAATAGTCGAAAGAAGTCGGGACAAGTCAGGACAAATCGGGACAAGTCAGGACAAGTCGGGATAAGACGTGACATGTCAGAACAAGTCGGGACAAGTCGGGACAATCCGGACAAGTCGGGACAAGTCGAGACAAGTCTCGACAAATCGAAACAAGTCAGGACAAGTCGAAAAAAGTCGAAAGAAGTCGGGACAAGTCAGGACAAATCGGGACAAGTCGGGACAAGTCGGGATAAGACGTGACATGTCAGAACAAGTCGGGACAAAACGAGACAAGTCGGGACAAGTCGAGACTAGTCAGGACTAGTCGAGAAATGTTGGGACAAGTTTGGACAATAAGGGACAAGTCGGGACAAGTTTGGACAATAAGGGACAAGTCGGTACAAGTCGGGACAAGTTTGGACAATCCGGGACAAGTCGTGACAAGTCAGGACAAGTCAGGACAAGTCGAAACAAGTCGAAACAAGTCGGTACAAGTCGGGACAAGTTTGGACAATCCGGGACAAGTCGGGACTAGTCGGGACATGTCGGGACAAGTCGGGACAAGTCGGGACAAGTCGGGACAAGTCGGGACAAGTTTAGACAATCCGGGACAAGTCGAGACAAGTCGGGACAAGTCGGGACAAGTCGGGATAAGACGTGACATGTCAGAACAAGTCGGGACAAAACGAGACAAGTCGGGACAAGTCGAGACTAGTCAGGACTAGTCGAGAAATGTTGGGACAAGTTTGGACAATAAGGGACAAGTCGGGACAAGTTTGGACAATAAGGGACAAGTCGGTACAAGTCGGGACAAGTTTGGACAATCCGGGACAAGTCGTGACAAGTCAGGACAAGTCAGGACAAGTCGAAACAAGTCGAAACAAGTCGGTACAAGTCGGGACAAGTTTGGACAATCCGGGACAAGTCGGGACATGTCGGTACAAGTCTGGACAAGTCGGGACAAGTCGGGACAAGTCGGGACAAGTCGGTACAAGTCGGGACAAGTCGGTACAAGTCGGGACAAGTTTGGACAAACCGGGACAAGTCGGGACAAGTCGGTACAAGTTGGGACAAGTCGAGACAAGTCGGGACAAGTCGGGACAGGTCGAGACAAGTCGGTACACAAGTCTGGACAAGTCGGTTCAAATCGGGAAAAGTTTGGACAATACGGGACACGTTGGGACAAGTCGGTACAAGTCGGGACAATCCGGTACAAGTCGGTACAAGTCGAGACAAGTCGGTACAAGTCGGGACATGTTTGGACAATCCGGGACGAGTCGAGACAAGTCGGGACAAGTCGGGACAAGTCGGGACAAGTCGTGACAAGTCAGGACAAGTCAAGACAAGTCGAAACAAGTCGAAACAAGTTGGGACAAGTCGGGACAAGTCAGGACAAGTCAAGACAAGTCGAAACAATTCGGAACAAGTTTGTACAAGTCGGGACAAGGAGGGACAAGTTTGGACAATGAGGGACAAGTCGAGACAAGTCGAAAAAAGTCGAAAAAAGTCGGGACAAGTCAGGACAAATCGGGACAAGTCGGGACAAGTCAGGATAAGACTTGACATGTCAGAACAAGTCGGGACAAGTCGGGACAATCCGGACAAGTCGGGACAAGTCGAGACAAGTCGGGACAAATCGAAACAAGTCAGGACAAGTCGAAAAAAGTCGAAAGAAGTCGGGACAAGTCAGGACAAATCGGGACAAGTCGGGACAAGTCGGGATAAGACGTGACATGTCAGAACAAGTCGGGACAAGTCGAGACAAGTCGGGACAAGTCGGGACAAGTCGAGACTAGTCAGGACTAGTCGAGAAATGTCGGGACAAGTTTGGACAATAAGGGACAAGTCGGGACAAGTTTGGACAATAAGGGACAACTCGGTACAAGTCGGGACAAGTTTGGACAATCCGGGACAAGTCGTGACAAGTCAGGACAAGTCAGGACAAGTCGAAACAAGTCGAAACAAGTCGGTACAAGTCGGGACAAGTTTGGACAATCCGGGACAAGTCGGGACTAGTCGGGACAAGTCGGGACAAGTCGGGACAAGTCGGGACAAGTTTAGACAATCCGGGACAAGTCGAGACAAGTCGGGACAAGTCGGGACAGGTCGAGACAAGTCGGTACAAGTCTGGACAAGTCGGGACAAGTCGGGACAAGTCGGGACAAGTCGGTACAAGTCGGGACAAGTCGGCACAAGTCGGGACAAGTGTGGACAAACCGGGACAAGGCGGGACAAGTCGGTACAAGTTGGGACAAGTCGAGACAAGTCGGGACAAGTCGGGACAGGTCGAGACAAGTCGGTACAAGTCTGGACAAGCTTGGACAATCCGGGACAAGTCGAGACAAGTCGGGAAAAGTCGGGACAAGTCGGGACAAGTCAAAACAAGTCGAAACAAGTCGAAACAAGTTGGGACAAGTCGGGACAAGTCAGAACAAGTCGGAACATGTCTGGACAAGACGGGACAAGTCGGTACAAGTCAGGACGAGTCAAAACAAGTCAGGACAAGTCAAGACAAGTCGGGACAAGACGTGACAAGTCAGAACAAGTCGGGACAAGTCGGGACAAGTCAAGACAAGTCGGGACAAGTCGGGACAAGTCGGGACAAGTCGGGACAAGTCGGGACAAGTCGGGACAAGTCGGTACAAGTCGAAACAAGTCGAAACAAGTTGAGACAAGTCGGGACAAGTCAGAACAAGTCGGAACATGTCTGGACAAGACGGGACAAGTCGGTACAAGTCAGGACGTGTCAAAACAAGTCAGGACAAGTCAAGACAAGTCGGGACAAGACGTGACAAGTCAGAACAAGTCGGGACAAGTCGGGACAAGTCAAGACAAGTCGGGACAAGTCGGGACAAGTCGGGACAAGTCGGGACAAGTCGGTACAAGTCGGGACAAGTCGGAACAAGTCGGGACGAGTTGGGACAAGTTAGGACAATTCAGGACAAGTCAGGACAAGTCAGGACAAGTCGGGATAAGTCGGGACAAGTTGGGACAAGTCGGGACAATTCGGGACAGGTCGAGACAAGTCGTGACAAGTCAGGACAAGTCAATACAAGTCGAAACAAGTCGAAACAAGTTGGGACAAGTCGGGACGAGTCAGAACAAGTCGAAACATGTCTGGACAAGACGGGACAAGACGGGACAAGTCGGTACAAGTCAGGACAAGTTTGGACAATCCGGGACAAGTCGGGACAAGTCGGTACAAGTCAGGACGAGTCAAAACAAGTCAGGACAAGTCGGGACAAGTCGGGACAAGACATGACAAGTCAGAACAAGTCGGGACAAGTTGGGACAAGTCGGGACAAGTCGGGACAAGTTAAGACAAGTCGGTACAAGTCGGGACAAGTCGGAACAAGTCGGGACGAGTTGGGACAAGTTAGGACAAGTCAGGACAAGTCGGAACATGTCTGGACAAGACGGGACAAGTCGGGACAAGTCGGTTCAAGTCAGGACAAATTTGGACAATATGGGACAAGTCGAGACAAGTCGGGACAAGTCGGGACAAGTCGGGACAAGTCAAAACAAGTCGAAACAAGTCGAAACAAGTTGGGACAAGTCGGGACAAGTCAGAACAAGTCGGAACATGTCTGGACAAGACGGGACAAGTCGGTACAAGTCAGGACGAGTCAAAACAAGTCAGGACAAGTCAAGACAAGTCGGGACAAGACGTGACAAGTCAGAACAAGTCGGGACAAGTCGGGACAAGTCAAGACAAGTCGGGACAAGTCGGGACAAGTCGGGACAAGTCGGGACAAGTCGGGACAAGTCGGTACAAGTCGGGACAAGTCGGAACAAGTCGGGACGAGTTGGGACAAGTTAGGACAATTCAGGACAAGTCAGGACAAGTCAGGACAAGTCGGGATAAGTCGGGACAAGTTGGGACAAGTCGGGACAATTCGGGACAGGTCGAGACAAGTCGTGACAAGTCAGGACAAGTCAATACAAGTCGAAACAAGTCGAAACAAGTTGGGACAAGTCGGGACGAGTCAGAACAAGTCGGAACATGTCTGGACAAGACGGGACAAGTCGGGACAAGTCGGTACAAGTCAGGACAAGTTTGGACAATCCGGGACAAGTCGGGACAAGTCAGGACGAGTCAAAACAAGTCAGGACAAGTCGGGACAAGTCGGGACAAGACGTGACAAGTCAGAACAAGTCGGGACAATTTGGGACAAGTCGGGACAAGTCGGAACAAGTCGGGACAAGTCAAGACAAGTCGGTACAAGTCGGGACAAGTCGGAACAAGTCGGGACGAGTTGGGACAAGTTAGGACAAGTCAGGACAAGTCAGGACAAGTCGGGATAAGTCGGGACAAGTTGGGACAAGTCGGGACAATTCGGGACAGGTCGGGACAAGTCCGGACAGGTCGGGACAAGACGTGACAAATCAGAACAAGTAGGGACAAGTCGAGACAAGTCGGGACAAGTCGGGACAAGTCGGGACAAGTCGGTTAAAGTCGGGACAAGTCGGTACAAGTCGGGAAAAGTTTGGACAAACCGAGACAAGTCGGGACAAGTCGGTACAAGTTGGGACAAGTCGGTACAAGTCAGGACAAGTCGGGACAAGTCGAGACAAGTCGAGACAAGTCTGGACAAATCGAATCAAGTCATGACAAGTCGAAAAAAGTCGAAGAAGTCGGGACAAGTCAGGACAAGTCGGGACAAGTCGGGACAAGTGGGGACAAGTTGGGATAGGACGTGACGTGTCAGAACAAGTCGGGACAAGT
Source organism: Chrysolina americana (assembly GCA_958502065.1). Taxonomy (NCBI): domain Eukaryota; kingdom Metazoa; phylum Arthropoda; class Insecta; order Coleoptera; family Chrysomelidae; genus Chrysolina; species Chrysolina americana. The sequence goes on from OY293413.1 coordinate 47,829,539, forward strand.
CGGGACAAGTCGGGACAAGTCGGGACAAGTCAGGACAAGTCGAGAAATGTCGGGACAAGTTTGGACAATAAGGGACAAGTCGGGACAAATTTGGACAATTAGGGACAATTCGGGACAAGTCGGTACTAGTCGGGACAAGTCAGTACAAGTCGGGACAAGTTTGGACAATCCAAGAAAAGTTGGGACAAGTCGGAACAAGTTGGAACAAGTCGGGACATGTTTGGACAACCTGGGACAAGTCGTGACAAGTCAGGACAAGTCGAAACAAGTCGAAACAAAACGGGACAAGTCGGGACAAGTCAGGACAAGTCAGAACAAGTCAGGACAAGTTAGGACAAGTCAGGACAAGTTAGGACAAGTCGGGACAAGTCGGGACAAGTTTGGACAATCTGGGACAGGTCGGGACAAGTCGGTACAAGTCTGGACAAGTCGGGACAAGTCGGTTCAAGTCGGGAACAGTTTGGACAATACGGGACACGTTGGGACAAGTCGGTACAAGTTGTGACAATACGGGACAAGTCGGTACAAGTCGGGACAAGTCGGTACAAGTTGGGACAAGTTTGGACAATCCGGGACAAGTCGAGACAGGTCGGGACAAGTCGGTACAAGTTTGGACAAGTCGGTTCAACTCGGAACAAGTCGGGACATGGCGTGACAAGTTAGAACAAGTCAGAACAGGCCGGGACAAGTCGGGACAAGTCTGGACAAGTCGAGACAAGTCGGGACAAGTCAGTACAAGTCGGGACATGGCGTGACAAGTTAGAACAAGTCAGAACAATCTGGGACAAGTCGGGACAAGTCGGAACAAGTCAGGACAAGTCGGGACATGGCGTGACAAGTTAGAACAAGTCAGAACAAGCCGAAACAATTTGGGACAAGTTAGAACAAGTCAGAACAAGCCAGGACAAGTCGGGACAAGTCGGAACAAGTCAGGACAAGTCGAGACATGGCGTGACAAGTTAGAACAAGTCAGAACAAGTTAGGACAAGTCGGGACAAGTCTGGACAAGTCGGGACAAGTCGGGACAAGTGAGAACAAGTCAAAACGAGTCGGGACAAGTCGGAACAAGTCAGGACAAGTCGGGACATGGCGTGACAAGTTAGAACAAGTCGGAACAAGTCGGTACAAGTCGGGACAAGTCGGGACAAGTCGGTACAAGTCGGGACAATTCGGTACAAGTCGGGACAAGTTTGGACAAACCGGGACAAGTCGGGACAAGTCGGTACAAGTTGGAACAAGTCGAGACAAGTCGAGACAAGTCGGGACATATCGAAACAAGTCAGGACAAGTCGAAAAAAGTCGAAAGAAGTCGGAACAAGTCAGGACAATTCGGGACAAGTCGGGATAAGATTAGACATGTCGGAACAAGTCGGGACAAGTCAGGACAAGTCGGGACAAGTCGGGACAAGTCAGGACAAGTCAGGACATGTCGGGACAAGTTTGTACAATAAGTGACAAGTCGGGACAAGTTTGGACAATACGGGACACGTTGGGACAAGTCGGGACAAGTCTGGACAAGTTTGGACAATCCGGGACAAGTCAGGACAAGTCGGTACAAGTCAGGACGAGTCAAAACAAGTCAGGACAAGTCGGGACAAGTCGGAACAAGACGTGACAAGTCAGAACAAGTCGGGACAAGTCGGGACAAGTCGGGACAAGTCGGGACAAGTCGGGACAAGTCGGAACAAGTCGGAACAAGTCGGGACGAGTTGGGACAAGTTAGGACAAGTCAGGACAAGTCAGGACAAGTCAGGACAAGTCGGGATAAGTCGGGACAAGTTGGGACAAGTCGGGACAATTCGGGACAGGTCGAGACAAGTCGTGACAAGTCAGGACAAGTCAATACAAGTCGAAACAAGTCGAAACAAGTTGGGACAAGTCGGAACAAGTCAGAACAAGTCGGAACATGTCTGGACAAGACGGGACAAGTCGGGACAAGTCGGTACAAGTCGGGACAAGTTTGGACAATCCGGGACAAGTCGGGACAAGTTGGTACAAGTCAGGACGAGTCAAAACAAGTCAGGACAAGTCGGGACAAGTCTGAACAAGACGTGACAAGTCAGAACAAGTCGGGACAAGTTGGGACAAGTCGGGACAAGTCGGGACAAGTCGGGACAAGTCAAGACAAGTCGGTACAAGTCGGGACAAGTCGGAACAAGTCGGGACGAGTTGGAACAAGTTAGGACAAGTCAGGACAAGTCAGGACATATCAGGACAAGTCGGGATAAGTCGAGACAAGTAGGGACAAGTCGGGACAATTCGGGACAGGTCGGGACAAGACGTGACAAATCAGAACAAGTAGGGACAAGTCGAGACAAGTCGGGACAACTCGGGACAAGTCGGGACAAGTCGGTTAAAGTCGGGACAAGTCGGTACAAGTCGGGAAATGTTTGGAAAAACTGGGACAAGTCGGGACAAGTCGGTACAAGTTGGGACAAGTCGGTACAAGTCAGGACAAGTCGGGACAAGTCGAGACAAGTCGGGACAAATCGAATCAAGTCATGACAAGTCGAAAAAAGTCGAAAGAAGTCGGGACAAGTCGAGACAAGTCGGGACATGTCGGGACAAGTGGGGACAAGTCGGTATAAGACGTGACGTGTCAGAACAAGTCGGGACAAGTCGGGACAAGTCGGGACAAGTCGGGACAAGTCGGGACAAGTCAGGACAAGTCGAGAAATGTCGGGACAAGTTTGGACAATAAGGGACAAGTCGAGACAAGTTTGGACAATAAGGGACAATTCGGGACAAGTCGGTACTAGTCGGGACAAGTCAGTACAAGTCGGGACAAGTTTGGACAATCCAAGAAAAGTTAGGACAAGTCGGAACAAGTTGGTACAAGTCGGGACATGTTTGGACAACCTGGGACGAGTCGTGACAAGTCAGGACAAGTCGAAACAAGTCGAAACAAAACGGGACAAGTCGGGACAAGTCAGGACAAGTCAGAATAAGTCAGGACAAGTTAGGACAAGTCAGGACAAGTCGGGACAAGTCGGGACAAGTCGGGACAAGTTTGGACAATCTGGGACAGGTCGGGACAAGTCGGTACAAGTCTGGACAAGTCGGGACAAGTCGGTTCAAGTCGGGAAAAGTTTGGACAATACGGGACACGTTGGGACAAGTCGGTACAAGTTGTGACAATCCGGGACAAGTCGGTACAAGTTGGGCACTAGTCGGTACAAGTTGGGACAAGTTTGGACAATCCGGGACAAGTCGAGACAAGTCGGGACAAGTCGGGACAGGTCGGGACAAGTCGGTACAAGTCTGGACAAGTCGGTTCAAGTCGGAACAAGTCGGGACATGGCGTGACAGGTTAGAACAAGTCAGAACAAGCCGGGACAAGTCGGGACAAGTCTGGACAAGTCGAGACAAGTCGGGACAAGTCAGTACAAGTCGGGACATGGCGTGACAAGTAAGAACAAGTCAGAACAATCCGGGACAAGTCGAGACAAGTCGGAACAAGTCAGGACAAGTCGGGACATGGCGTGACAAGTTAGAACAAGTCAGAACAAGCCGGAACAATTTGGGACAAGTTAGAACAAGTCAGAACAAGCCAGGACAAGTCGGGACAAGTCGGAACAAGTCAGGACAAGTCGAGACATGGCGTGACAAGTTAGAACAAGTCAGAACAAGCCGGGACAAGTCGGGACAAGTCCGGACAAGTCGGGACAAGTCGGGACAAGTGAGAACAAGTCAACACGAGTCGGGACCAGTCGGAACAAGTCAGGACAAGTCGGGATATGGCGTGACAAGTTAGAACAAGTCGGAACAAGTCGGTACAAGTCGGGACAAGTCGGGACAAGTCGGTACAAGTCGGGACAAGTCGGTACAAGTCGGGACAAGTTTGGACAAACCGGGACAAGTCGGGACAAGTCGGTACAAGTTGGGACAAGTCGAGACAAGTCGAGACAAGTCGGGACATATCGAAACAAGTCAGGACAAGTCGAAAAAATTCGAAAGAAGTCGGGACAAGTCAGGACAAGTCGGGACAAGTCGGGATAAGATTAGACATGTCGGAACAAGTCGGGACAAGTCGGGACAAGTCGGGACAAGTCGGGACAAGTCGGGACAAGTCAGGACATGTCGGGACAAGTTTGTACAATAAGTGACAAGTCGGGACAAGTTTGGACAATACGGGACACGTTGGGACAAGTCGGGACAAGTCTGGACAAGTCGGGACAAGTCGGGACAAGTCGGTACAAGTCGGGACAAGTCGGTACAAGTCGGGACAAGTTTGGACAAACTGGGACAAGTCGGGACAAGTCGGTACAAGTTGGTACAAGTCGGGACAAGCCAGGACAAGTCGGGACAATTCGAGAGAAGTCAGGACATATCGAAACAAGTCAGGACAAGTCGAAAAAAGTCGAAAGAAGTCGGGACAAGTCAGGACAAGTCGGGACAAGTCGGGATAAAATTAGACATGTCGGAACAAGTCGGGACAAGTCAGGACAAGTCGGGACAAGTCAGGACAAGTCAGAACAAGCCGGGACAAGTCGGGACAAGTCGGAACAAGTCAGGACAAATCAAGACATGGTGTGACAAGTTAGAACAAGTCAGAACAAGCCGGGACAAGTCGGGACAAGTCTGGACAAGTCGGTACAAGTCTGGACAAGTCGGTTCAAGTAGGAACAAGTCGGGACATGACGTGACAAGTTAGAACAAGTCGGGACATGTGGGGACAAGTCAAGACAAGTCGGGACAAGTCGGAACACGTCAGGACAAGTCGGGACATGGCGTGACAAGTTAGAACAAGTCAGAACAAGCCGGGACAAGTCTGGACAAGTCGAGGCAAGTCAGTACAAGTCGGGACATGGCGTGACAAGTTAGAACAAGTCAGAACAAGCCGGGACAAGTCGGGACAAGTCGGAACAAGTCAGGACAAGTCGGGACATGGCGTGACAAGTTAGACCAAGTCAAAACAAGCCGGAACAAGTCGGGACAAGTTAGAACAAGTCAGAACAAGCCGGGACAAGTCGGGACAAGTCGGAACAAGTCAGGACAAGTCGAGACATGGCGTGACAAGTTAGAACAAGTCAGAACAAGCCGGGACAAGTCGGGACAAGTCGGAACAAGTCAGGACAAGTCGAGACATGGCGTGACAAGTTAGAACAAGTCAGAACAATCCGGGACAAGTTGTGACAAGTCAGGACAAGTCAGGACAAGTCGAAACAAGTCGAAACAAGTCGGGACAAGTCGGGACAAGTTTGGACAATCTGGGACAGGTCGGGACAAGTCGGTGCAAGTCTGGACAAGTCGGGACAAGTCGGTTCAAGTCGGGAAAAGGTTGGACAATACGGGACACGTTGGGACAAGTCGGTACAAGTTGAAACAATCCGGGACAAGTCGGTACAAGTCGGGACAAGTCGGTACAAGTCGGGACAAGTCGGTACAAGTCGGGACAAGTTTGGACAATCCGGGACAAGTCGAGACAAGTCGGGACATTTCGGGACAGGTCGAGACAAGTCGGTACAAGTCTGGACAAGTCGGTTCAAATCGGGAAAAGTTTGGACAATACGGGACACGATGGGACAAGTCGGTACAAGTCGGGACAATCCGGGACAAGTCGGTACAAGTCGGGACAAGTCGGTACAAGTCGGGACATGTTTGGACAATCCGGGACAAGTCGAGACAAGTCGGGACAAGTCGGGACAAGTCGGGACAAGTCGTGACAAGTCAGGACAAGTCAAGACAAGTCGAAACAAGTCGAAACAAGTTGGGACAAGTCGGGACAAGTCAGGACAAGTCAAGACAAGTCGAAACAATTCGGAACAAGTTTGTACAAGTCGGGACAAGGAGGGACAAGTTTGGACAATGAGGGACAAGTCGGGACAAGTCGCTACAAGTCAGGATGAGTCGGAACAAGTCAGGACAAGTCGGGACATGACGTGACAAGTCAGAACAAGTCGGGACAAGTCGGGACAAGTCGGGACAAGTCGAGACAAGTCGGGACTAGCCGGTACAAGTTGAGACAAGTCTGTACAAGTCGGGACAAGTTTGGACATACCGGGACAAGTCGGGACAAGTCGGTACAAGTTGGGACAAGTCGAGACAAGTCAGGACAAGTCGGGACAAGTCGAGACAAGTCGGGACAAATCGAAACATGTCAGGACAAGTCGAAAAAAGTCGAAAGAAGTCGGGACAAGTCAGGACAAATCGAGACAAGTCGGGATAAGACGTGACATGTCAGAACAAGTCGGGACAAGTCGGGACAAGTCGAAACAAGTCGGGACAAGTCGGGACAAGTCGGGACAAGTCGGGACATGTCGGGACTAGTCAAGGCTAGTCGAGAAATGTCGGGACAAGTTTGGACAATCCGGGACAAGTCGGGACTAGTCGGGACAAGTCGGGACAAGTCGGGACAAGTCGGGACAAGTCGGGACAAGTCGGGACAAGTTGGGACAAGTCGGGACAAGTTTAGACAATCCGGGACAAGTCGAGACAAGTCGGGACAAGTCAGGACAGGTCGGGACAAGTCGGTACAAGTCTGGACAAGTCGGGACAAGTCGGGACAAGTCGGGACAAGTCGGTACAAGTCGGGACAAGTCGGTACAAGTCGGGACAAGTTTGGACAAACCGGAACAAGTCGGACAAGTCGGTACAAGTTGGGTCAAGTCGAGACAAGTCGGGACAAGTCGGGACAGGTCGAGACAAGTCGGTACAAGTCTGGACAAGTCGGTTCAAATCGGGAAAACTTTGGACAATACGGGACACGTTGGGACAAGTCGGTACAAGTCGGGACAATCCGGGACAAGTCGGTACAAGTCGGGACAAGTCGGTACAAGTCGGGACATGTTTGGACAATCCGGGACAAGTCTAGACAAGTCCGGACAAGTCGGGACGAGTCGGGACAAGTCGGGACAAGTCGTGACAAGTCAGGACAAGTCAAGACAAGTCGAAACAAGTCGAAACAAGTTGGGACAAGTCGGGACAAGTCAGGACAAGTCAAGACAAGTCGAAACAATCCGGAACAAGTTTGTACAAGTCGGGACAAGGAGGGACAAGTTTGGACAATGAGGGACAAGTCGGGACAAGTCGCTACAAGTCAGGACGAGTCGGAACAAGTCAGGACAAGTCGGGACATGACGTGACAAGTCAGGACGAGTCGGGACAAGTCGGGACAAGTCGGGACAAGTCGAGACAAGTCGGGACTAGCCGGTACAAGTTGAGACAAGTCTGTACAAGTCGGGACATGTTTGGACAATCCGGGACAAGTCTAGACAAGTTGGGACAAGTCGGGACGAGTCGGGACAAGTCGGGACAAGTCGTGACAAGTCAGGACAAGTCAAGACAAGTCGAAACAAGTCGAAACAAGTTGGGACAAGTCGGGACAAGTCAGGACAAGTCAAGACAAGTCGAAACAATCCGGAACAAGTTTGTACAAGTCGGGACAAGGAGGGACAAGTTTGGACAATGAGGGACAAGTCGGGACAAGTCGAGACAAGTCGGGACTAGCCGGTACAAGTTGAGACAAGTCTGTACAAGTCGGGACAAAGTTGGACAAACCGGGACAAGTCGGGACAAGTCGGTACAAGTTGGGACAAGTCGAGGCAAGTCAGTACAAGTCGGGACATTGCGTGACAAGTTAGAACAAGTCAGAACAAGCCGAGACAGGTCGGGGCAAGTCGGAACAAGTCAGGACAAGTCGGGACATGGCGTGACAAGTTAGACCAAGACAGAACAAGCCGGAACAAGTCAGGACAAGTTAGAACAAGTCAGAGCAAGCCGGGACAAGTCGGGACAAGTCGGAACAAGTCAGGACAAGTCGAGACATGGCGTGACAAGTTAGAACAAGTCAGAACAAGCCGGGACAAGTCGGGACAAGTCTGGACAAGACGGCACAAGTCGGGACAAGTCTGGACAAGACGGGACAAGACGGGACAAGTCTGGACAGGTCAGGACAAGTTTGGACAATGCGGGACAAGTCGGGACAATCCGTGACAAGTCGGGACAAGACGGAACAAGTCACGACAAGTCGGGAAAAGTCGGGACAAGACATGTCGGAACAAGTCGGGACTTTTGGGTCGGGTCGAGGAAAATTTTATTGTAAATATATCTTTTGATAGAATCATTTTGAATTTCAAATAATTCTGGACTTTTCACCAGGGCTCCTTACCCAGACATTTTATCCTGATTTCATTTGTACATTTTACACGGAATTTCCACCTGGACTTCTTCACCCAGACTTTCTTCTTGGAATTTTATTTGGATTTCTTTGAAGTAGTTTGTGAAAATAAATCAAAATTACAAAAAAAAACTAAAGATTTTATTATTTGTTTCAAATATTTCAGCAAAAATTCAATTATCAAAAAATTTCAAAAATTATTTTTTTTTTCTGATTTTTTTTAATTTTATCAAAATTGTGAACTGAAACAACTTTCACAATCCAATTTCTATTCAAGAAGAAACAAAAAAGTATCTCATTAAACACAGAATTGAAATAAAAATGTTTTGAAAAAAAATCTTGGAAAATTACTTTTTTCACAAAGAAAATATTTGAGTCAGTCAATTTCTGAATATTTTGGTATCGAATCATCTCGCCAAAATTTTTTATAACGGCAAGAAATTTAATTTTTTTTTTTCTGAAAAAAAAATTTACTTCACAAGGTCAAATCGAGTCAATGTTATGGCACTAATATTCATCTTATCGTCTTGGACTCTATTCGCAATTAGGTCGGGTCGGGTAGGGTCCGGAAATGAGCTTTCAGATTTTTTGTCAATCCAACAAATATTATGAACCATGACAAATGTGACAAGTCGGGACAAGTTGGGACAAATCGGGACAAGTCTGGAAAAGTCAGGACAAGTTGGGAAAAATCGGGATCAGCCGGGATATTTTGAAAAATATGAAACCTACAAAAATTTTATAAACAAAAAATTTGAATTTTTTTTTATATTTCAGCCAAAATTTAAACAGTTTTGAGAAAATATGCTTACAGATTTTCTGTCGAACTGAAATTGACAAGTCGGAACAAGTCGGGACAAGTATGGACAAGTCAGGACAAGTCGGGACAAGTCGGGACAAGTTTGGTCAATCCGGGACAAGTCGGGACAAGTCGGGACGATTCGGGACAAGTCGGTACAAGTCGGGACAAGTTTGGACATTACGGGACAAGTCGGGACAAGTCGGTACAAGTCGGTATAAGTCGGTACAAGTCGGGACAAGTTTGGACAATCCGAGACAAGTCGGGACAAGTCGGTACAAGTCAGGACGAGTCGAAACAAGTCAGGACAAGTCGGGACAAGTCGGCACATGACGTGACAAGTCAGAACAAGTCGGGACAAGTCGGGACACAAGGCGGGACAAGTTTGGTCAATCTGGGACAAGTCGGTACAAGTCGGAACAAGTTTGGACAAGTCGGGACAAGAAGGGACAAGTCGGTACAATTCGGAACAAGTTTGTACAAGTCGGGACAAGGAGGGACAAGTTTGGACAATGAGGGACAAGTCGGGACAAGTCGGTACAAGTCAGGACAAGTCGGGACAAGTCGGGACATGACGTGACAAGTCAGAACAAGTCGGGACAAGTCGGGACAAGTCGGGACAAGTCGGGACAAGTCGGGACAAGTCGGGACAAGTCGGGACAAGTCGGGACAAGTCGGGACAAGTCGGGACAAGTCAGGACAAGTCGGGACAAGTCGGGACACAAGTCGGGACAAGTTTGGTCAATCTGGGACAAGTCGGTACAAGTCGGGACAAGTCGGTACTAGTCGGAACAAGTTTGGACAAGTCGGGACAAGAAGGGACAAGTCGGTACAATTCGGAACAAGTTTGTACAAGTCGGGACAAGGAGGGACAAGTTTGGACAATGAGGGACAAGTCGGGACAAGTCGGAACAAGTCAGGACAAGTCGGGACAAGTCGGGACATGACGTGACAAGTCAGAACAAGTCGGGACAAGTCGGGACAAGTCGGGACAAGTCGGGACAAGTCGGGACAAGTCGGGACAAGTCGGGACAAGTCAGGACAAGTCGAGACAAGTCGGGACAAGTCGGGACAGGTTGGGACAAGTCGGTACAAGTCGGTACAAGTCTGGACAAGTCGGGAAAAATTTGGACAATACGGGACACGTTGGGACAAGTCGGTACAAGTCGGGACAATCCGGGACAAGTCGGTACAAGTCGGGACAAGTCGGTACAAGTCGGGACATGTTTGGACAATCCGGGACAAGACGGGACAAGTCGGGACAAGTCGGGACAAGTCAGGACAAGTTTGGACAATCCGGGACAAGTCGGGACAAGACGGAACAAGTCACGACAAGTCGGGAAAAGTCGGGACAAGACATGTCGGAACAAGTCGGGACTTTTGGGTCGGGTCGAGGAAAATATTATTGTAAATATATCTTTTGATAGAATCATTTTGAATTTCAAATAATTCTGGACTTTTCACCAGGGCTCCTTACCCAGACATTTTATCCTGATTTCATTTGGACATGTTACCCGGAATTTTCACCTGGACTTCTTCACCTAGACTTTCTTCTTGGAATTTTATTTGGATTTCTTTGAAGTAGTTTGTGAAAAAGAATCAAAATTACAAAAAAAAAAACTAAAGATTTCAATATTTGTTTCAGATATTTCAGCAAAAATTCAATTATCAAAAAATTTCAAAAAATATTTTTTGTCAGATTTGTTTTTATTTTATCAAAATTGTGAACTGAAACAACTTTCACAATCCAATTTCTATTCAAGAAGAATCAAAAAAGTATCTCATTAAACACAGAATTGAAATAAAAAAGTTTTGAAAAAAAAATCTTGGAAAATTACTTTTTTCACAAAGAAAATATTGAGTCAGTCAATTTCTGAATATTTTGGTATCGAATCATCTCGCCAAAATTTTTCATTACGGCAAGAAATTATTTTTTTTTTTCTGAAAAAAAAATTCACTTCACAAGGTCAAATCGAGTCAATGTTATGGCACTAATATTCATCTTATCGTATTGGACTCTATTCGCAATTAGGTCGGGTCGGGTAGGGTCGGGAAATAAGCTTTCAGATTTTTTGTCAATCCAAAAAATATTATGAACCATAACAAATGTGACAAGTCGGGACAAGTTGGGACAAATCGGGACAAGTCTGGACAAGTCAGGACAAGTTGGAACAAATCGGGACCAGCCGGGATATTTTGAAAAAAATTAAAGCTACAAAAATTTTATGAACAAAAAATTTGATTTTTTTTTTTATATTTCAGCCAAAATTTAAACAGTTTTGAGAAAATAAGCTTACAGATTTTTTGTCAATCCAACCAAAATTATGAACCAAAACAAGTGTGACAATCAATTTTTGTTCGATCTGAAATTGACAAGTCGAAACAAGTCGGGACAAGTATGGACAAGTCGGGACAAGTCAGGACATGTCGGAACAAGTTGGGACAATCCGGGACAAGTCGGGACAAGTCGGTACAAGTTGGGACAATCCGGGACAAGTCGGGACAAGTCGGTACAAGTCGGGACAAATCGGTACAAATCGGTACAAGTCGGGACAAGTCTGGACAAGTCGGGACATGTAGGGACAAGTCAAGACAAGTCGGGACAAGTCGGAACAAGTCAGGACAAGTCAGGACATGGCGTGACAAGTTAGAACAAGTCAAAACAAGCCGGGACAAAATCGGGACAAGTCTGGACAAGTCAGTACAAGTCGGGACATGGCGTGACAAGTTAGAACAAGTCAGAACAAGTCGGGACAAGTTTGGACAATCTGGGACAGGTCGGGACAAGTCGGTACAAGTCTGGACAAGTCGGGACAAGTCGGTTGGGTTCGGGAAAAGTTTGGACAATACAGGACACGTTGGGACAAGTCGGTACAAGTTGGGACAATCGGGGACAAGTCGGGACAAGTCGGGACAAGTCGGTACAAGTCAAGACAAGTCGGATGAAGTCGGGACAAGGTTGGACAATCCGGGACAAGTCGGGACAAGTCGGTACAAGTCGGGACAAGTTTGGACAATCCGGGACATGTCAGGACCAGTCGGTACAAGTCGGGACAAGTTTGGACAAACCAGGACAAGTCGGGATAAGTCGGTACAAGTTGGGACAAGTCGGGACAAGTCTGGACAAGTCGGGACAAGTCGAGACAAGTCGGAAGAAGTCGGGACAAGGTTGGACAATCCGGGACAAGTCGGGACAAGTCGGGACAAGTCGGGACAAGTCGGTACAAGTCGGGACATGTCGGAACAAGTCGGGACAAATTTGGACAAACCAGGACAAGTCGGGACAAGTCGGGACAAGTCGGGACAAGTCGGTACAAGTTGGGACAAGTCGGGACAAGTCAGGACAAGTCGGAAAAAGTCGAAAGAAGTCGGGACAAGTCAGGACAAGTCAGGACAAGTCGGGACAAGTCGGGACAAGTCGGGATAAGACGTGACATGTCAGAACAAGTCGGGACAAGTCGGGACAAGTCGGGACAAGTCGGGACAAGTCTAGACAAGTCGGGACAAGTCAGGACAAGTCGAGAAATGTCGGGACAAGTTTGGACAATGAGGGACAAGTCGGGACAAGTTTGGACAATAAGGGACAAGTCAGGACAAGTCGGTACAAGTCGGGACAAGTCGGTACAAGTCGGGATAAGTCGTGACAAGTCAGGACAAGTCAGGACAAGTCGGGACAAGTCAGGACAAGTCGGGACAAGTCAGGACAAGTCGGGACAAGTCAGGACAAGTCGGGACAAGTCGGGACAAGTCGGGACAAGTTTGGACAATCCAAGACAAGTCGTGACAAGTCAGGACAAGTCAGAACAAGTCGGGACAAGTTAGGACAAGTCGGTAAAAGTCGGGATAAGTCGTGACAAGTCAGGACAAGTCAGGACAAGTCGGGACAAGTCAGGGCAAGTCGGGACAAGTCAGGACAAGTCGGGACAAGTCAGGACAAGTCGGGACAAGTCAGGACAAGTCGGGACAAGTTAGGACAAGTCGGTACAAGTCGGGATAAGTCGTGACAAGTCAGGACAAGTCAGGACAAGTCGGGATAAGTCGTGACAAGTCAGGACAAGTCAGGACAAGTCAAGACAAGTCAGGACAAGTCGGGACAAGTCGGGACAAGTCGGGACAAGTTTGGACAAGTCATGACAAGTCAGTTCAAGTCGGGAAAAGTTTGGACAATACGGGACAAGTCAGGACAAGTCGGTACAAGTCGGGACAAGTCGGTACAAGTCGGGACAAGTTTGGACAATCCAAGACAAGTCGTGACAAGTCAGGACAAGTCAGAACAAGTCGGGACAAGTCTAGACAAGTCGGGACAAGTCAGGACAAGTCGAGAAATGTCGGGACAAGTTTGGACAATAAGGGACAAGTCGGGACAAGTTTGGACAATAAGGGACAAGTCAGGACAAGTCGGTACAAGTCGGGACAAGTCGGTACAAGTCGGGACAAGTTTGGACAATCCAAGACAAGTCGTGACAAGTCAGGACAAGTCAGAACAAGTCGGGACAAGTTTGGACAAGTCGGTACAAGTCGGGATAAGTCGTGACAAGTCAGGACAAGTCAGGACAAGTCGGGACAAGTCAGGACAAGTCGGGACAAGTCAGGACAAGTCACGACAAGTCAGGACAAGTCGGGACAAGTCAGAACAAGTCGGGACAAGTTAGGACAAGTCGGTACAAGTCGGGATAAGTCGTGACAAGTCAGGACAAGTCAGGACAAGTCGGGATAAGTCGTGACAAGTCAGGACAAGTCAGGACAAGTCAGGACAAGTCGGGACAAGTCGGGACAAGTTTGGACAAGTCATGACAAGTCAGTTCAAGTCGGGAAAAGTTTGGACAATACGGGACACGTTGGGACAAGTCGGGACAAGTCGGTACAAGTCGGGACAATCCGCGACAAGTCGGTACAAGTCGGTACAAGTCGGGACATGTTTGGACAATCCGGGACAAGTCGAGACAAGTCGGGACAAGTCGTGACAAGTCAGGACAAGTCAAGACAAGTCAAAACAAGTCGAAACAAGTTGGGACAAGTCGGGACAAGTCAGGACAAGTCAGAACAAGTCAGAACATGTCTGGACAAGACGGGACAAGTCGGGACAAGTCGGTACAAGTCAGGACATGTTTGGACAATCCGGGACAAGTAGGGACAAGTCGGTACAAGTCAGGACGAGTCGGAACAAGTCAGGACAAGTCGGGACAAGTCGGAACAAGACGTGACAAGTCAGAACAAGTCGGGACAAGTCGGGACAAGTCGGGACAAGTCGGGACAAGTCGGGACTAGTCGGGACAAGTCGGTACAAGTCGGGACAAGTCGGAACAAGTCGGGACGAGTTGGGACAAGTTAGGACAAGTCAGGACAAGTCAGGATAAGTCGGGACAAGTTGGGACAAGTCGGGACAATTCGGGACAGGTCGGGACAAGTCCGGACAAGTCGGGACAAGACGTGACAAATCAGAACAAGTCGGGACAAGTCGTGACAAGTCGGGACAAGTCGGGACAAGTCGGGACAAGTCGGGACAAGTCGGTAAAAGTCGGGACAAGTCGGTTCAAGTCGGGAAAAGTTTGGACAAACCGGAACAAGTCGGGACAAGTCGGTTCAAGTTGGGACAAGTCGGGACAAGTCGGGACAAGTCGAGACAAGTCGGGACAAGTCGAGACAAGTTTGGACAAACCGGGACATGTCAGGACAAGTCGGTACAAGTCGGGACAAATCGGTACAAGTCGGGACAAGTCAGGACAAGTCGAGACAAGTTGGGACAAGTCGAGACAAGTCGGGACAAATCGAAACAAGTCAGGACAAGTCGAAAAAATTCGAAAGAAGTCAGGACAAGTCAGGACAAATCGGGACAAGTCGGGACAAGTCGGGATAAGACGTGACATGTCAGAACAAGTCGGGACAAGTCGGGACAATCCGGACAAGTCGGGACAAGTCGAGACAAGTCGGGACAAATCGAAACAAGTCAGGACAAGTCGAAAAAAGTCGAAAGAAGTCGGGACAAGTCAGGACAAATCGGGACAAGTCGGGACAAGTCGGGATAAGACGTGACATGTCAGAACAAGTCGGGACAAGTCGAGACAAGTCGGGACAAGTCGGGACAAGTCGAGACTAGTCAGGACTAGTCGAGAAATGTCGGGACAAGTTTGGACAATAAGGGACAAGTCGGGACAAGTTTGGACAATAAGGGACGAGTCGGTACAAGTCGGGACAAGTCGGGACAAGTTTGGACAATCCGGGACAAGTCGTGACAAGTCAGGACAAGTCAGGACAAGTCGAAACAAGTCGAAACAAGTCCAAACAAGTCGGTACAAGTCGGGACAAGTTTGGACAATCCGGGACAAGTCGGGACTAGTCGTGACAAGTCGGGACAAGTCGGGACAAGTCGGGACAAGTCGGGACAAGTCGGGACAAGTCGGGACAAGTTTAGACAATCCGGGACAAGTCGAGACATGTCGGGACAAGTCGGGACAGGTCGGGACAAGTCGGTACAATTCTGGACAAGTCGGGACAAGTCGGGACAAGTCGGGACAAGTCGGTACAAGTCGGGACAAGTCGGTACAAGTCGGGACAAGTTTGGACAAATTGGGACAAGTCGGGACAAGTCGGTACAAGTTGGGACAAGTCGAGACAAGTCGGGACAAGTCGGGACAGGTCGAGACAAGTCGGTACAAGTCTGGACAAGTCGGTTCAAATCGGGAAAAGTTTGGACAATACGGGACACGTTGGGACAAGTCGGTACAAGTCGGGACAATCCGGTACAAGTCGGTACAAGTCGGGACAAGTCGGTACAAGTCGGGACATGTTTGGACAATCCGGGACAAGTCGAGACAAGTCGGGACAAGTCGGGACAAGTCGGGACAAGTCGTGACAAGTCAGGACAAGTCGAAACAAGTCGAAACAAGTCGAGACAAGTCTGGACAAGACGGGACAAGTCGGGACAAGTCGGTACAAGTCAGGACAAGTTTGGACAATCCGGGACAAGTAGGGACAAGTCGGTACAAGTCAGGACGAGTCGGAACAAGTCAGGACAAGTCGGGACAAGTCGGAACAAGACGTGACAAGTCAGAACAAGTCGGGACAAAACGGGACAAGTCGGGACAAGTCGGGACAAGTCGGGACTAGTCGGGACAAGTCGGTACAAGTCAGGACAAGTCGGAACAAGTCGGGACGAGTTGGGACAAGTTAGGACGAGTCAGGACAAGTCAGGACAAGTCGGGATAAGTCGGGACAAGTTGGGACAAGTCGGGACAATTCGGGACAGGTCGGGACAAGTCCGGACAAGTCGGGACAAGACGTGACAAATCAGAACAAGTCGGGACAAGTCGAGACAAGTCGGGACAAGTCGGGACAAGTCGGGACAAGTCGGTACAAGTCGGTAAAAGTCGGTACAAGTCGGTACAAGTCGGGAAAAGTTTGGACAAACCGGAACAAGTCGGGACAAGTCGGTTCAAGTTGGGACAAGTCGGGACAAGTCGGGACAAGTCGAGACAAGTCGGGACAAGTCGAGACAAGTTTGGACAAACCGGGACATATCAGGACAAGTCGGTACAAGTCGGGACAAGTCAGGACAAGTCGAGACAAGTTGGGACAAGTCGAGACAAGTCGGGACAAATCGAAACAAGTCAGGACAAGTCGAAAAAAGTCGAAAGAAGTCGGGACAAGTCAGGACAAATCGGTACAAGTCGGGACAAGTCGGGATAAGACGTGACATGTCAGAACAAGTCGGGACAAGTCGGGACAATCCGGACAAGTCGGGACAAGTCGAGACAAGTCGGGACAAATCGAAACAAGTCAGGACAAGTCGAAAAAAGTCGAAAGAAGTCGGGACAAGTCAGGACAAATCGGGACAAGTCGGGACAAGTCGGGATAAGACGTGACATGTCAGAACAAGTCGAAACAAGTCGAGACAAGTCGAAACAAGTCGGGACAAGTCGAGACTAGTCAGGGCTAGTCGAGAAATGTCGGGACAAGTTTGGACAATAAGGGACAAGTCGGGACAAGTTTGGACAATAAGGGACAAGTCGGTACAAGTCGGGACAAGTCGGGACAAGTTTGGACAATCCGGGACAAGTCGTGACAAGTCAGGACAAGTCAGGACAAGTCGAAACAAGTCGAAACAAGTCGAAACAAGTCGGTACAAGTCGGGACAAGTTTGGACAATCCGGGACAAGTCGGGACTAGTCGGGACAAGTCGGGACAAGTCGGGACAAGTCGGGACAAGTTTAGACAATCCGGGACAAGTCGAGACAAGTCGGGACAAGTCGGGACAGGTCGAGACAAGTCGGTACAAGTCTGGACAAGTCGGGACAAGTCGGGACAAGTCGGGACAAGTCG
The DNA here is from genome assembly GCA_958502065.1 of Chrysolina americana. Lineage (NCBI taxonomy): Eukaryota > Metazoa > Arthropoda > Insecta > Coleoptera > Chrysomelidae > Chrysolina > Chrysolina americana. The sequence continues at coordinate 47,846,776 of OY293413.1, forward strand.
GTACAAGTCGGGACAAGTCGGTACAAGTCGGGACAAGTTTGGACAAACCGGGACAAGTCGGTACAAGTTGGGACAAGTCGAGACAAGTCGGGACAAGTTGGGACAGGTCGAGACAAGTCGGTACAAGTCTGGACAAGTCGGTTCAAATCGGAAAAGTTTGAACAATACGGGACACGTTGGGACAAGTCGGTACAAGTCGGGACAATCCGGTACAAGTCGGTACAAGTCGGGACAAGTCGGTACAAGTCGGGACATGTTTGGACAATCCGGGACAAGTCGAGACAAGTCGAGACAAGTCGGGACAAGTCGGGACAAGTCGTGACAAGTCAGGACAAGTCAAGACAAGTCGAAACAATTCGAAACAAGTTCGTACAAGTCGGGACAAGAAGGGACAAGTTTGGACAATGAGGGACAAGTCGGGACAAGTCGAAAGAAGTCGGGACAAGTCAGGACAAATCGGGACAAGTCGGGACAAGTCGGGATAAGACGTGACATGTCAGAACAAGTCGGGACAAGTCGGGACAAGTCCGGACAAGTCGGGACAAGTCGAGACAAGTCGGGACAAATCGAAACAAGTCAGGACAAGTCGAAAAAAGTCGAAAGAAGTCGGGACAAGTCAGGACAAATCGGGACAAGTCGGGACAAGTCGGGATAAGACGTGACATGTCAGAACAAGTCGGGACAAGTCGAGACAAGTCGGGACAAGTCGGGACAAGTCGAGACTAGTCAGGACTAGTCGAGAAATGTCGGGACAAGTTTGGACAATCCGGGACAAGTCGGGACTAGTCGGGACAAGTCGGGACAAGTCGGGACAAGTCGGGACAAGTCGGGACAAGTTTAGACAATCCGGGACAAGTCGAGACAAGTCGGGACAAGTCGGGACAGGTCGGGAGAAGTCGGTACAAGTCTGGACAAGTCGGGACAAGTCGGGACAAGTCGGGACAAGTCGGTACAAGTCGGGACAAGTCGGTACAAGTCGGGACAAGTTTGGACAAACCGGAACATGTCGGGACAAGTCGGTACAAGTTGGGACAAGTCGAGACAAGTCGGGACAAGTCGGGACAGGTCGAGACAAGTCGGTACAAGTCTGGACAAGTCGGTTCAAATCGGGAAAACTTTGGACAATACGGGACACGTTGGGACAAGTCGGTACAAGTCGGGACAATCCGGGACAAGTCGGTACAAGTCGGGACAAGTCGGTACAAGTCGGGACATGTTTGGACAATCCGGGACAAGTCTAGACAAGTCGGGACAAGTCGGGACAAGTCGGGACAAGTCGGGACAAGTCGTGACAAGTCAGGACAAGTCAAGACAAGTCGAAACAAGTCGAAACAAGTTGGGACAAGTCGGGACAAGTCAGGACAAGTCAAGACAAGTCGAAACAATTCGGAACAAGTTTGTACAAGTCGGGACAAGGAGGGACAAGTTTGGACAATGAGGGACAAGTCGGGACAAGTCGCTACAAGTCAGGACGAGTCGGAACAAGTCAGGACAAGTCGGGACATGACGTGACAAGTCAGAACGAGTCGGGACAAGTCGGGACAAGTCGGGACTAGCCGGTACAAGTTGAGACAAGTCTGTACAAGTCGGGACAAGTTTGGACAAACCGGGACAAGTCGGGACAAGACGGGACAAGTCGGTACAAGTTGGGACAAGTCGGGACAAGTCAGGACAAGTCGGGACAAGTCGAGACAAGTCGGGACAAATCGAAACATGTCAGGACAAGTCGAAAAAAGTCGAAAGAAGTCGGGACAAGTCAGGACAAATCGAGACAAGTCGGGATAAGACGTGACATGTCAGAACAAGTCGGGACAAGTCGGGACAAGTCGGGACAAGTCGAAACAAGTCGGGACAAGTCGGGACAAGTCGGGACAAGTCGGGACATGTCGGGACTAGTCAGGACTAGTCGAGAAATGTCGGGACAAGTTTGGACAATAAGGGACAAGTCGGGACAAATTTGGACAATAAGGGACAAGTCGGGACAAGTCGGTACAAGTCGGGACAAGTCGGTACAAGTCGGGACAAGTTTGGACAAACCAAGACAAGTCGTGACATGTCAGGACAAGTCAGAACAAGTCGGGACAAGTTAGGACAAGTCGGTACAAGTCGGGATAAGTCGTGACAAGTCAGGACAAGTCAGGACAAGTCGGGACAAGTCAGGACAAGTCGGGACAAGTCGGGACAAGTCGGGATAAGTCGTGACAAGTCAGGACAAGTCAGGACAAGTCGGGACAAGTCAGGACAAGTCATGACAAGTCGGGACAAGTCGGAACAAGTTTGGACAATCTGGGACAGGTCGGGACAAGTCGGTACATGTCTGGACAAGTCATGACAAGTCAGTTCAAGTCGGGAAAAGTTTGGACAATACGGGACACGTTGGGACAAGTCGGGACAAGTCGGTACAAGTCGGGACAATCCGCGACAAGTCGGTACAAGTCGGTACAAGTCGGGACATGTTTGGACAATCCGGGACAAGTCGAGACAAGTCGGGACAAGTCGTGACAAGTCAGGACAAGTCAAGACAAGTCGAAACAAGTCGAAACAAGTTGGGACAAGTCGGGACAAGTCAGGACAAGTCAGAACAAGTCAGGACATGTCTGGACAAGACGGGACAAGTCGGTACAAGTCGGGACAAGTCGGTACAAGTCGGGACAAGTTTGGACAATCCAAGACAAGTCGTGACAAGTCAGGACAAGTCAGAACAAGTCGGGACAAGTTAGGACAAGTCGGTACAAGTCGGGATAAGTCGTGACAAGTCAGGACAAGTCAGGACAAGTCGGGACAAGTCGGGACAAGTCGGTACAAGTCAGGACAAGTTTGGACAATCCGGGACAATTAGGGACAAGTCGGTACAAGTCAGGACGAGTCGGAACAAGTCAGGACAAGTCGGGACAAGTCGGAACAAGACGTGACAAGTCAGAACAAGTCGGGACAAGTCGGGACAAGTCGGGACAAGTCGGGACAAGTCGGGACTAGTCGGGACAAGTCGGTACAAGTCGGGACAAGTCGGAACAAGTCGGGACGAGTTAAGACAAGTTAGGACAAGTCAGGACAAGTCAGGACAAGTCGGGATAAGTCGGGACAAGTTGGGACAAGTCGGGACAATTCGAGACAGGTCGGGACAAGTCCGGACATGTCGGGACAAGACGGTACAAGTCGGGAAAAGTTTGGACAAACCGGAACAAGTCGGGACAAGTCGGTTCAAGTTGGGACAAGTCGGGACAAGTCGGTACAAGTCGGGACAAATCGGTACAAGTCGGGACAAGTCAGGACAAGTCGAGACAAGTTGGGACAAGTCGAGACAAGTCGGGACAAATCGAAACAAGTCAGGACAAGTCGAAAATAGTCGAAAGAAGTCGGGACAAGTCAGGACAAATCGGGACAAGTCAGGACAAGTCGGGATAAGACGTGACATGTCAGAACAAGTCGGGACAAGTCGGGACAATCCGGACAAGTCGGGACAAGTCGAGACAAGTCTCGACAAATCGAAACAAGTCAGGACAAGTCGAAAAAAGTCGAAAGAAGTCGGGACAAGTCAGGACAAATCGGGACAAGTCGGGACAAGTCGGGATAAGACGTGACATGTCAGAACAAGTCGGGACAAAACGAGACAAGTCGGGACAAGTCGAGACTAGTCAGGACTAGTCGAGAAATGTTGGGACAAGTTTGGACAATAAGGGACAAGTCGGGACAAGTTTGGACAATAAGGGACAAGTCGGTACAAGTCGGGACAAGTTTGGACAATCCGGGACAAGTCGTGACAAGTCAGGACAAGTCAGGACAAGTCGAAACAAGTCGAAACAAGTCGGTACAAGTCGGGACAAGTTTGGACAATCCGGGACAAGTCGGGACTAGTCGGGACATGTCGGGACAAGTCGGGACAAGTCGGGACAAGTCGGGACAAGTCGGGACAAGTCGGGACAAGTTTAGACAATCCGGGACAAGTCGAGACAAGTCGGGACAAGTCGGGACAGGTCGGGACATGTCGGTACAAGTCTGGACAAGTCGGGACAAGTCGGGACAAGTCGGGACAAGTCGGTACAAGTCGGGACAAGTCGGTACAAGTCGGGACAAGTCGGGACAAGTTTGGACAAACCGGGACAAGTCGGGACAAGTCGGTACAAGTTGGGACAAGTCGAGACAAGTCGGGACAAGTCGGGACAGGTCGAGACAAGTCGGTACACAAGTCTGGACAAGTCGGTTCAAATCGGGAAAAGTTTGGACAATACGGGACACGTTGGGACAAGTCGGTACAAGTCGGGACAATCCGGTACAAGTCGAGACAAGTCGGTACAAGTCGGGACATGTTTGGACAATCCGGGACGAGTCGAGACAAGTCGGGACAAGTCGGGACAAGTCGTGACAAGTCAGGACAAGACAAGACAAGTCGAAACAAGTCGAAACAAGTTGGGACAAGTCGGGACAAGTCAGGACAAGTCAAGACAAGTCGAAACAATTCGGAACAAGTTTGTACAAGTCGGGACAAGGAGGGACAAGTTTGGACAATGAGGGACAAGTCGAGACAAGTCGAAAAAAGTCGAAAAAAGTCGGGACAAGTCAGGACAAATCGGGACAAGTCGGGACAAGTCAGGATAAGACTTGACATGTCAGAACAAGTCGGGACAAGTCGGGACAATCCGGACAAGTCGGGACAAGTCGAGACAAGTCGGGACAAATCGAAACAAGTCAGGACAAGTCGAAAAAAGTCGAAAGAAGTCGGGACAAGTCAGGACAAATCGGGACAAGTCGGGACAAGTCGGGATAAGACGTGACATGTCAGAACAAGTCGGGACAAGTCGAGACAAGTCGGGACAAGTCGGGACAAGTCGAGACTAGTCAGGACTAGTCGAGAAATGTCGGGACAAGTTTGGACAATAAGGGACAAGTTGGGACAAGTTTGGACAATAAGGGACAACTCGGTACAAGTCGGGACAAGTTTGGACAATCCGGGACAAGTCGTGACAAGTCAGGACAAGTCAGGACAAGTCGAAACAAGTCGAAACAAGTCGGTACAAGTCGGGACAAGTTTGGACAATCCGGGACAAGTCGGGACTAGTCGGGACTAGTCGGGACAAGTCGGGACAAGTCGGGACAAGTCGGGACAAGTTTAGACAATCCGGGACAAGTCGAGACAAGTCGGGACAAGTCGGGACAGGTCGGGACAAGTCGGTACAAGTCTGGACAAGTCGGGACAAGTCGGGACAAGTCGGGACAAGTCGGTACAAGTCGGGACAAGTCGGCACAAGTCGGGACAAGTGTGGACAAACCGGGACAAGTCGGGACAAGTCGGTACAAGTTGGGACAATACGAGACAAGTCGGGACAAGTCGGGACAGGTCGAGACAAGTCGGTACAAGTCTGGACAAGCTTGGACAATCCGGGACAAGTCGAGACAAGTCGGGAAAAGTCGGGACAAGTCGGGACAAGTCAAAACAAGTCGAAACAAGTCGAAACAAGTTGGGACAAGTCGGGACAAGTCAGAACAAGTCGGAACATGTCTGGACAAGACGGGACAAGTCGGTACAAGTCAGGACGAGTCAAAACAAGTCAGGACAAGTCAAGACAAGTCGGGACAAGACGTGACAAGTCAGAACAAGTCGGGACAAGTCGGGACAAGTCAAGACAAGTCGGGACAAGTCGGGACAAGTCGGGACAAGTCGGGACAAGTCGGGACAAGTCGGGACAAGTCGGTACAAGTCGAAACAAGTCGAAACAAGTTGAGACAAGTCGGGACAAGTCAGAACAAGTCGGAACATGTCTGGACAAGACGGGACAAGTCGGTACAAGTCAGGACGGGTCAAAACAAGTCAGGACAAGTCAAGACAAGTCGGGACAAGACGTGACAAGTCAGAACAAGTCGGGACAAGTCGGGACAAGTCAAGACAAGTCGGGACAAGTCGGGACAAGTCGGGACAAGTCGGGACAAGTCGGTACAAGTCGGGACAAGTCGGAACAAGTCGGGACGAGTTGGGACAAGTTAGGACAATTCAGGACAAGTCAGGACAAGTCAGGACAAGTCGGGATAAGTCGGGACAAGTTGGGACAAGTCGGGACAATTCGGGACAGGTCGAGACAAGTCGTGACAAGTCAGGACAAGTCAATACAAGTCGAAACAAGTCGAAACAAGTTGGGACAAGTCGGGACGAGTCAGAACAAGTCGAAACATGTCTGGACAAGACGGGACAAGACGGGACAAGTCGGTACAAGTCAGGACAAGTTTGGACAATCCGGGACAAGTCGGGACAAGTCGGTACAAGTCAGGACGAGTCAAAACAAGTCAGGACAAGTCGGGACAAGTCGGGACAAGACATGACAAGTCAGAACAAGTCGGGACAAGTTGGGACAAGTCGGGACAAGTCGGGACAAGTTAAGACAAGTCGGTACAAGTCGGGACAAGTCGGAACAAGTCGGGACGAGTTGGGACAAGTTAGGACAAGTCAGGACAAGTCGGAACATGTCTGGACAAGACGGGACAAGTCGGGACAAGTCGGTACAAGTCAGGACAAATTTGGACAATCCGGGACAAGTCGAGACAAGTCGGGACAAGTCGGGACAAGTCGGGACAAGTCAAAACAAGTCGAAACAAGTTGGGACAAGTCGGGACAAGTCAGAACAAGTCGGAACATGTCTGGACAAGACGGGACAAGTCGGTACAAGTCAGGACGAGTCAAAACAAGTCAGGACAAGTCAAGACAAGTCGGGACAAGACGTGACAAGTCAGAACAAGTCGGGACAAGTCGGGACAAGTCAAGACAAGTCGGGACAAGTCGGGACAAGTCGGGACAAGTCGGGACAAGTCGGGACAAGTCGGTACAAGTCGGGACAAGTCGGAACAAGTCGGGACGAGTTGGGACAAGTTAGGACAATTCAGGACAAGTCAGGACAAGTCAGGACAAGTCGGGATAAGTCGGGACAAGTTGGGACAAGTCGGGACAATTCGGGACAGGTCGAGACAAGTCGTGACAAGTCAGGACAAGTCAATACAAGTCGAAACAAGTCGAAACAAGTTGGGACAAGTCGGGACGAGTCAGAACAAGTCGGAACATGTCTGGACAAGACGGGACAAGTCGGGACAAGTCGGTACAAGTCAGGACAAGTTTGGACAATCCGGGACAAGTCGGGACAAGTCAGGACGAGTCAAAACAAGTCAGGACAAGTCGGGACAAGTCGGGACAAGACGTGACAAGTCAGAACAAGTCGGGACAATTTGGGACAAGTCGGGACAAGTCGGAACAAGTCGGGACAAGTCAAGACAAGTCGGTACAAGTCGGGACAAGTCGGAACAAGTCGGGACGAGTTGGGACAAGTTAGGACAAGTCAGGACAAGTCAGGACAAGTCGGGATAAGTCGGGACAAGTTGGGACAAGTCGGGACAATTCGGGACAGGTCGGGACAAGTCCGGACAGGTCGGGACAAGACGTGACAAATCAGAACAAGTAGGGACAAGTCGAGACAAGTCGGGACAAGTCGGGACAAGTCGGGACAAGTCGGTTAAAGTCGGGACAAGTCGGTACAAGTCGGGAAAAGTTTGGACAAACCGAGACAAGTCGGGACAAGTCGGTACAAGTTGGGACAAGTCGGTACAAGTCAGGACAAGTCGGGACAAGTCGAGACAAGTCGAGACAAGTCTGGACAAATCGAATCAAGTCATGACAAGTCGAAAAAAGTCGAAAGAAGTCGGGACAAGTCAGGACAAGTCGGGACAAGTCGGGACAAGTGGGGACAAGTTGGGATAGGACGTGACGTGTCAGAACAAGTCGGGACAAGTCGGGACAAGTCGGGACAAGTCGGGACAAGTCAGGACAAGTCGAGAAATGTCGGGACAAGTTTGGACAATAAGGGACAAGTCGGGACAAATTTGGACAATTAGGGACAATTCGGGACAAGTCGGTACTAGTCGGGACAAGTCAGTACAAGTCGGGACAAGTTTGGACAATCCAAGAAAAGTTGGGACAAGTCGGAACAAGTTGGAACAAGTCGGGACATGTTTGGACAACCTGGGACAAGTCGTGACAAGTCAGGACAAGTCGAAACAAGTCGAAACAAAACGGGACAAGTCGGGACAAGTCAGGACAAGTCAGAACAAGTCAGGACAAGTTAGGACAAGTCAGGACAAGTTAGGACAAGTCGGGACAAGTCGGGACAAGTTTGGACAATCTGGGACAGGTCGGGACAAGTCGGTACAAGTCTGGACAAGTCGGGACAAGTCGGTTCAAGTCGGGAACAGTTTGGACAATACGGGACACGTTGGGACAAGTCGGTACAAGTTGTGACAATCCGGGACAAGTCGGTACAAGTCGGGACAAGTCGGTACAAGTTGGGACAAGTTTGGACAATCCGGGACAAGTCGAGACAGGTCGGGACAAGTCGGTACAAGTTTGGACAAGTCGGTTCAAGTCGGAACAAGTCGGGACATGGCGTGACAAGTTAGAACAAGTCAGAACAGGCCGGGACAAGTCGGGACAAGTCTGGACAAGTCGAGACAAGTCGGGACAAGTCAGTACAAGTCGGGACATGGCGTGACAAGTTAGAACAAGTCAGAACAATCTGGGACAAGTCGGGACAAGTCGGAACAAGTCAGGACAAGTCGGGACATGGCGTGACAAGTTAGAACAAGTCAGAACAAGCCGAAACAATTTGGGACAAGTTAGAACAAGTCAGAACAAGCCAGGACAAGTCGGGACAAGTCGGAACAAGTCAGGACAAGTCGAGACATGGCGTGACAAGTTAGAACAAGTCAGAACAAGTTAGGACAAGTCGGGACAAGTCTGGACAAGTCGGGACAAGTCGGGACAAGTGAGAACAAGTCAAAACGAGTCGGGACAAGTCGGAACAAGTCAGGACAAGTCGGGACATGGCGTGACAAGTTAGAACAAGTCGGAACAAGTCGGTACAAGTCGGGACAAGTCGGGACAAGTCGGTACAAGTCGGGACAATTCGGTACAAGTCGGGACAAGTTTGTACAAACCGGGACAAGTCGGGACAAGTCGGTACAAGTTGGAACAAGTCGAGACAAGTCGAGACAAGTCGGGACATATCGAAACAAGTCAGGACAAGTCGAAAAAAGTCGAAAGAAGTCGGAACAAGTCAGGACAATTCGGGACAAGTCGGGATAAGATTAGACATGTCGGAACAAGTCGGGACAAGTCAGGACAAGTCGGGACAAGTCGGGACAAGTCAGGACAAGTCAGGACATGTCGGGACAAGTTTGTACAATAAGTGACAAGTCGGGACAAGTTTGGACAATACGGGACACGTTGGGACAAGTCGGGACAAGTCTGGACAAGTTTGGACAATCCGGGACAAGTCAGGACAAGTCGGTACAAGTCAGGACGAGTCAAAACAAGTCAGGACAAGTCGGGACAAGTCGGAACATGACGTGACAAGTCAGAACAAGTCGGGACAAGTCGGGACAAGTCGGGACAAGTCGGGACAAGTCGGGACAAGTCGGAACAAGTCGGAACAAGTCGGGACGAGTTGGGACAAGTTAGGACAAGTCAGGACAAGTCAGGACAAGTCAGGACAAGTCGGGATAAGTCGGGACAAGTTGGGACAAGTCGGGACAATTCGGGACAGGTCGAGACAAGTCGTGACAAGTCAGGACAAGTCAATACAAGTCGAAACAAGTCGAAACAAGTTGGGACAAGTCGGAACAAGTCAGAACAAGTCGGAACATGTCTGGACAAGACGGGACAAGTCGGGACAAGTCGGTACAAGTCGGGACAAGTTTGGACAATCCGGGACAAGTCGGGACAAGTTGGTACAAGTCAGGACGAGTCAAAACAAGTCAGGACAAGTCGGGACAAGTCTGAACAAGACGTGACAAGTCAGAACAAGTCGGGACAAGTTGGGACAAGTCGGGACAAGTCGGGACAAGTCGGGACAAGTCAAGACAAGTCGGTACAAGTCGGGACAAGTCGGAACAAGTCGGGACGAGTTGGAACAAGTTAGGACAAGTCAGGACAAGTCAGGACATATCAGGACAAGTCGGGATAAGTCGAGACAAGTTGGGACAAGTCGGGACAATTCGGGACAGGTCGGGACAAGACGTGACAAATCAGAACAAGTAGGGACAAGTCGAGACAAGTCGGGACAACTCGGGACAAGTCGGGACAAGTCGGTTAAAGTCGGGACAAGTCGGTACAAGTCGGAAAATGTTTGGAAAAACTGGGACAAGTCGGGACAAGTCGGTACAAGTTGGGACAAGTCGGTACAAGTCAGGACAAGTCGGGACAAGTCGAGACAAGTCAGGACAAATCGAATCAAGTCATGACAAGTCGAAAAAAGTCGAAAGAAGTCGGGACAAGTCGAGACAAGTCGGGACATGTCGGGACAAGTGGGGACAAGTCGGTATAAGACGTGACGTGTCAGAACAAGTCGGGACAAGTCGGGACAAGTCGGGACAAGTCGGGAAAAGTCGGGACAAGTCAGGACAAGTCGAGAAATGTCGGGACAAGTTTGGACAATAAGGGACAAGTCGAGACAAGTTTGGACAATAAGGGACAATTCGGGACAAGTCGGTACTAGTCGGGACAAGTCAGTACAAGTCGGGACAAATTTGGACAATCCAAGAAAAGTTAGGACAAGTCGGAACAAGTTGGTACAAGTCGGGACATGTTTGGACAACCTGGGACGAGTCGTGACAAGTCAGGACAAGTCGAAACAAGTCGAAACAAAACGGGACAAGTCGGGACAAGTCAGGACAAGTCAGAATAAGTCAGGACAAGTTAGGACAAGTCAGGACAAGTCGGGACAAGTCGGGACAAGTCGGGACAAGTTTGGACAATCTGGGACAGGTCGGGACAAGTCGGTACAAGTCTGGACAAGTCTAGACAAGTCGGTTCAAGTCGGGAAAAGTTTGGACAATACGGGACACGTTGGGACAAGTCGGTACAAGTTGTGACAATCCGGGACAAGTCGGTACAAGTTGGGCACTAGTCGGTACAAGTTGGGACAAGTTTGGACAATCCGGGACAAGTCGAGACAAGTCGGGACAAGTCGGGACAGGTCGGGACAAGTCGGTACAAGTCTGGACAAGTCGGTTCAAGTCGGAACAAGTCGGGACATGGCGTGACAGGTTAGAACAAGTCAGAACAAGCCGGGACAAGTCGGGACAAGTCTGGACAAGTCGAGACAAGTCGGGACAAGTCAGTACAAGTCGGGACATGGCGTGACAAGTAAGAACAAGTCAGAACAATCCGGGACAAGTCGAGACAAGTCGGAACAAGTCAGGACAAGTCGGGACATGGCGTGACAAGTTAGAACAAGTCAGAACAAGCCGGAACAATTTGGGACAAGTTAGAACAAGTCAGAACAAGCCAGGACAAGTCGGGACAAGTCGGAACAAGTCAGGACAAGTCGAGACATGGCGTGACAAGTTAGAACAAGTCAGAACAAGCCGGGACAAGTCGGGACAAGTCCGGACAAGTCGGGACAAGTCGGGACAAGTGAGAACAAGTCAACACGAGTCGGGACCAGTCGGAACAAGTCAGGACAAGTCGGGATATGGCGTGACAAGTTAGAACAAGTCGGAACAAGTCGGTACAAGTCGGGACAAGTCGGGACAAGTCGGTACAAGTCGGGACAAGTCGGTACAAGTCGGGACAAGTTTGGACAAACCGGGACAAGTCGGGACAAGTCGGTACAAGTTGGGACAAGTCGAGACAAGTCGAGACAAGTCGGGACATATCGAAACAAGTCAGGACAAGTCGAAAAAATTCGAAAGAAGTCGGGACAAGTCAGGACAAGTCGGGACAAGTCGGGATAAGATTAGACATGTCGGAACAAGTCGGGACAAGTCGGGACAAGTCGGGACAAGTCGGGACAAGTCGGGACAAGTCGGGACAAGTCAGGACATGTCGGGACAAGTTTGTACAATAAGTGACAAGTCGGGACAAGTTTGGACAATACGGGACACGTTGGGACAAGTCGGGACAAGTCGGGACAAGTCGGGACAAGTCGGTACAAGTCGGGACAAGTCGGTACAAGTCGGGACAAGTTTGGACAAACTGGGACAAGTCGGGACAAGTCGGTACAAGTTGGTACAAGTCGGGACAAGCCAGGACAAGTCGGGACAATTCGAGAGAAGTCAGGACATATCGAAACAAGTCAGGACAAGTCGAAAAAAGTCGAAAGAAGTCGGGACAAGTCAGGACAAGTCGGGACAAGTCGGGATAAAATTAGACATGTCGGAACAAGTCGGGACAAGTCAGGACAAGTCGGGACAAGTCAGGACAAGTCAGAACAAGCCGGGACAAGTCGGGACAAGTCGGAACAAGTCAGGACAAATCAAGACATGGTGTGACAAGTTAGAACAAGTCAGAACAAGTCGGGACAAGTCGGGACAAGTCTGGACAAGTCGGTACAAGTCTGGACAAGTCGGTTCAAGTAGGAACAAGTCGGGACATGACGTGACAAGTTAGAACAAGTCGGGACATGTGGGGACAAGTCAAGACAAGTCGGGACAAGTCGGAACACGTCAGGACAAGTCGGGACATGGCGTGACAAGTTAGAACAAGTCAGAACAAGCCGGGACAAGTCTGGACAAGTCGAGGCAAGTCAGTACAAGTCGGGACATGGCGTGACAAGTTAGAACAAGTCAGAACAAGCCGGGACAAGTCGGGACAAGTCGGAACAAGTCAGGACAAGTCGGGACATGGCGTGACAAGTTAGACCAAGTCAAAACAAGCCGGAACAAGTCGGGACAAGTTAGAACAAGTCAGAACAAGCCGGGACAAGTCGGGACAAGTCGGAACAAGTCAGGACAAGTCGAGACATGGCGTGACAAGTTAGAACAAGTCAGAACAAGCCGGGACAAGTCGGGACAAGTCTGGACAAGTCGGGACAAGTCGGGACAAGTCGGGACAAGTCGGGACAAGTCTGGACAAGACGGGACAAGTCGGGACAAGTCTGGACAAGTCAGGACAAGTTTGGACAATGCGGGACAAGTCGGGACAATCCGTGACAAGTCGGGACAAGACGGAACAAGTCACGACAAGTCGGGAAAAGTCGGGACAAGACATGTCGGAACAAGTCGGGACTTTTGGGTCGGGTCGAGGAAAATATTATTGTAAATATATCTTTTGATAGAATCATTTTGAATTTCAAATAATTCTGGACTTTTCACCAGGGCTCCTTACCCAGACATTTTATCCTGATTTCATTTGTACATTTTACACGGAATTTCCACCTGGACTTCTTCACCCAGACTTCCTTCTTGGAATTTTATTTGGATTTCTTTGAAGTAGTTTGTGAAAAAAAATCAAAATTACACAAAAAAAAATAAAGATTTTAATATTTGTTTCAAATATTTCGGCATAAATTCAATTATCAAAAAATTTCAAAAAATATTTTTTTTTCAGATTTTTTTTAATTTTATCAAAATTGTGAACTGAAACAACTTTCACAATCTCATTTCTATTCAAAAAGAAACAAAAAAGTATCTCATTAAACACAGAATTAAAATAAAAATGTTTTGAAAAAAAAATCTTGGAAAATTACTTTTTTCACAAAGAAAATATTTGAGTCAGTCAATTTCTGAATATTTTGGTATCGAATCATCTCGCCAAAATTTTTTATAACGGCAAGAAATTTAATTTTTTTTTTTCTGATAAAAAAATTTACTTCACAAGGTCAAATCGAGTCAATGTTATGGCACTAAAATTCATCTTATCGTCTTGGACTCTATTCGCAATTGGGTCGGGTCGGGTAGGGTCGGGAAATGAGCTTTCAGATTTTTTGTCAATCTAACAAATATTATGAACCATGACAAATGTGACAAGTCGGGACAAGTTGGGACAAATCGGGACAAGTCTGGACAAGTCAGGACAAGTTGGGACAAATCGGGACCAGCCGGGATATTTTGAAAAAAATGAAAGCTACAAAAATTTTATAAACAAAAAATTTGATTTTTTTTTTTATATTTCAGCCAAAATTTAAACAGTTTTGAGAAAATAAGCTTACAGATTTTTTGTCAATCCAACAAAATTATGAACCAAAACAAGTGTGACAATCAATTTTTGTTCGAACTGAAATTGACAAGTCGGAACAAGTCGGGACAAGTATGGACAAGTCGGGACAAGTCGGGACAAGTTTGGTCAATCCGGGACAAGTCGGGACAAGTCGGGACGATTCGGGACAAGTCGGTACAAGTCGGGACAAGTTTGGACATTACGGGACAAGTCAGAACAAGTCGGGACAAGTCGGGACACAAGTCGGGACAAGTTTGGTCAATCTGGGACAAGTCGGTACAAGTCGGGACAAGTCGGTACAAGTCGGAACAAGTTGGGACAAGTCGGGACAAGAAGGGACAAGTCGGTACAATTCGGAACAAGTTTGTACAAGTCGGGACAAGGAGGGACAAGTTTGGACAATGAGGGACAAGTCGGGACAAGTCGCTACAAGTCAGGACGAGTCGGAACAATTCAGGACAAGTCGGGACATGACGTGACAAGTCAGAACAAGTCGGGACAAGTCGGGACAAGTCGGGACAAGTCGAGACAAGTCGGGACTAGCCGGTACAAGTTGAGACAAGTCTGTACAAGTCGGGACAAAGTTGGACAAACCGGGACAAGTCGGGACAAGTCGGTACAAGTTGGGACAAGTCGGGACAAGTCAGGACAAGTCGGGACAAGTCGAGACAAGTCGGGACAAATCGAAACAAGTCAGGACAAGTCGAAAAAAGTCGAAAGAAGTCGGGACAAGTCAGGACAAATCGGGACAAGTCGGGATAAGACGTGACATGTCAGAACAAGTTGGGACAAGTCGGGACAAGTCGGGACAAGTCGGGACAAGTCGGGACAAGTCGGGACAAGTCGGGACATGTCGGGACTAGTCAGGACAAGTTTGGACAATCCAAGACAAGTTGGGACGAGTCGGAACAAGTCGATACAAGTCGGGACATGTTTGTACAATCCGGGACAAGTTGTGACAAGTCAGGACAAGTCAGGACAAGTCGAAACAAGTCGAAACAAGTCGGGACAAGTCGGGACAAGTTTGGACAATCTGGGACAGGTCGGGACAAGTCGGTGCAAGTCTGGACAAGTCGGGACAAGTCGGTTCAAGTCGGGAAAAGGTTGGACAATACGGGACACGTTGGGACAAGTCGGTACAAGTTGAAACAATCCGGGACAAGTCGGTACAAGTCGGGACAAGTCGGTACAAGTCGGGACAAGTCGGTACAAGTCGGGACAAGTTTGGACAATCCGGGACAAGTCGAGACAAGTCGGGACATTTCGGGACAGGTCGAGACAAGTCGGTACAAGTCTGGACAAGTCGGTTCAAATCGGGAAAAGTTTGGACAATACGGGACACGTTGGGACAAGTCGGTACAAGTCGGGACAATCCGGGACAAGTCGGTACAAGTCGGGACAAGTCGGTACAAGTCGGGACATGTTAGGACAATCCGGGACAAGTCGAGACAAGTCGGGACAAGTCGGGACAAGTCGGGACAAGTCGTGACAAGTCAGGACAAGTCAAGACAAGTCGAAACAAGTCGAAACAAGTTGGGACAAGTCGGGACAAGTCAGGACAAGTCAAGACAAGTCGAAACAATTCGGAACAAGTTTGTACAAGTCGGGACAAGGAGGGACAAGTTTGGACAATGAGGGACAAGTCGGGACAAGTCGCTACAAGTCAGGATGAGTCGGAACAAGTCAGGACAAGTCGGGACATGACGTGACAAGTCAGAACAAGTCGGGACAAGTCGGGACAAGTCGGGACAAGTCGAGACAAGTCGGGACTAGCCGGTACAAGTTGAGACAAGTCTGTACAAGTCGGGACAAGTTTGGACAAACCGGGACAAGTCGGGACAAGTCGGTACAAGTTGGGACAAGTCGAGACAAGTCAGGACAAGTCGGGACAAGTCGAGACAAGTCGGGACAAATCGAAACATGTCAGGACAAGTCGAAAAAAGTCGAAAGAAGTCGGGACAAGTCAGGACAAATCGAGACAAGTCGGGATAAGACGTGACATGTCAGAACAAGTCGGGACAAGTCGGGACAAGTCGAAACAAGTCGGGACAAGTCGGGACAAGTCGGGACAAGTCGGGACAAGTCGGGACATGTCGGGACTAGTCAAGGCTAGTCGAGAAATGTCGGGACAAGTTTGGACAATCCGGGACAAGTCGGGACTAGTCGGGACAAGTCGGGACAAGTCGGGACAAGTCGGAACAAGTCGGGACAAGTTGGGACAAGTCGGGACAAGTTTAGACAATCCGGGACAAGTCGAGACAAGTCGGGACAAGTCAGGACAGGTCGGGACAAGTCGGTACAAGTCTGGACAAGTCGGGACAAGTCGGGACAAGTCGGGACAAGTCGGTACAAGTCGGGACAAGTCGGTACAAGTCGGGACAAGTTTGGACAAACCGGAACAAGTCGGACAAGTCGGTACAAGTTGGGTCAAGTCGAGACAAGTCGGGACAAGTCGGGACAGGTCGAGACAAGTCGGTACAAGTCTGGACAAGTCGGTTCAAATCGGGAAAACTTTGGACAATACGGGACACGTTGGGACAAGTCGGTACAAGTCGGGACAATCCGGGACAAGTCGGTACAAGTCGGGACAAGTCGGTACAAGTCGGGACATGTTTGGACAATCCGGACAAGTCTAGACAAGTCGGGACAAGTCGGGACGAGTCGAGACAAGTCGGGACAAGTCGTGACAAGTCAGGACAAGTCAAGACAAGTCGAAACAAGTCGAAACAAGTTGGGACAAGTCGGGACAAGTCAGGACAAGTCAAGACAAGTCGAAACAATCCGGAACAAGTTTGTACAAGTCGGGACAAGGAGGGACAAGTTTGGACAATGAGGGACAAGTCGGGACAAGTCGCTACAAGTCAGGACGAGTCGGAACAAGTCAGGACAAGTCGGGACATGACGTGACAAGTCAGGACGAGTCGGGACAAGTCGGGACAAGTCGGGACAAGTCGAGACAAGTCGGGACTAGCCGGTACAAGTTGAGACAAGTCTGTACAAGTCGGGACATGTTTGGACAATCCGGGACAAGTCTAGACAAGTCGGGACAAGTCGGGACGAGTCGGGACAAGTCGTGACAAGTCAGGACAAGTCAAGACAAGTCGAAACAAGTCGAAACAAGTTGGGACAAGTCGGGACAAGTCAGGACAAGTCAAGACAAGTCGAAACAATCCGGAACAAGTTTGTACAAGTCGGGACAAGGAGGGACAAGTTTGGACAATGAGGGACATGACGTGACAAGTCAGGACGAGTCGGGACAAGTCGGGACAAGTCAGGACAAGTCGGGACAAGTCGAGACAAGTCGGGACAAATCGAAACATGTCAGGACAAGTCGAAAAAAGTCGAAAGAAGTCGGGACAAGTCAGGACAAATCGAAACAAGTCGGGATAAGACGTGACATGTCAGAACAAGTCGGGAAAAGTCGGGACAAGTCGGGACAAGTCGAAACAAGTCGGGACAAGTCGGGACAAGTCGGGACAAGTCGGGACATGTCGGGACTAGTCAGGACTAGTCGAGAAATGTTGGGACAAGTTTGGACAATAAGGGACAAGTCGGGACAAATTTGGACAATAAGGGACAAGTCGGGACAAGTCGGTACAAGTCGGGACAAGTCGGTACAAGTCGGGACAAGTTTGGACAAACCATGACAAGTCGTGACAAGTCAGGACAAGTCAGAACAAGTCGGGACAAGTTAGGACAAGTCGGTACAAGTCGGGATATGGTCGTGACAAGTCAGGACAAGTCAGGACAAGTCGGGACAAGTCAGGACAAGTCAAGACAAGTCGAAACAAGTCGAAACAAGTTGGGACAAGTCGGGACAAGTCAGGACAAGTCAGAACAAGTCAGGACATGTCTGGACAAGACAAAACAAGTCGGTACAAGTCAGGACAAGTTTGGACAATCCGAGACAATTAGGGACAAGTCGGTACAAGTCAGGACGAGTCGGAACAAGTCAGGACAAGTCGAGACAAGTCGGGACAAGTCGTGACAAGTCAGGACAAGTCAAGACAAGTCGAAACAAGTCGAAACAAGTTGGGACAAGTCGGGACAAGTCAGGACAAGTCAGAACAAGTCAGGACATGTCTGGACAAGACAAGACAAGTCGGTACAAGTCAGGACAAGTTTGGACAATCCGGGACAATTAGGGACAAGTCGGTACAAGTCAGGACGAGTCGGAACAAGTCGGGACAAGTCGGGACAATCCGGACAAGTCGGGACAAGTCGAGACAAGTCGAAACAAGTCAGGACAAGTCGAAAAAAGTCGAAAGAAGTCGGGACAAGTCAGGACAAATCGGGACAAGTCGGGACAAGTCGGGATAAGACGTGACATGTCAGAACAAGTCGGGACAAGTCGAGACAAGTCGGGACAAGTCGGGACAAGTCAAGACTAGTCAGGGCTAGTCGAGAAATGTCGGGACAAGTTTGGACAATAAGGGACAAGTCGGGACAAGTCGGGACAAGTTTGGACAATAAGGGACAAGTCGGTACAAGTCGGGACAAGTCGGGACAAGTTTGGACAATCCGGGACAAGTCGTGACAAGTCAGGACAAGTCAGGACAAGTCGAAACAAGTCGAAACAAGTCGAAACAAGTCGGTACAAGTCGGGACAAGTTTGGACAATCCGGGACAAGTCGGGACTAGTCGGGACAAGTCGGGACAAGTCGGGACAAGTCGGGACAAGTTTAGACAATCCGGGACAAGTCGAGACAAGTCGGGACAAGTCGGGACAGGTCGGGACAAGTCGGTACAAGTCTGGACAAGTCGGGACAAGTCGGGACAAGTCGGGACAAGTCGGTACAAGTCGGGACAAGTCGGTACAAGTCGGGACAAGTTTGGACAAACCGGGACAAGTCGGTACAAGTTGGGACAAGTCGAGACAAGTCGGGACAAGTTGGGACAGGTCGAGACAAGTCGGTACAAGTCTGGACAAGTCGGTTCAAATCGGAAAAGTTTGAACAATACGGGACACGTTGGGACAAGTCGGTACAAGTCGGGACAATCCGGTACAAGTCGGTACAAGTCGGGACAAGTCGTTACAAGTCGGGACATGTTTGGACAATCCGGGACAAGTCGGGACAAGTCGGTTCAAGTTGGGACAAGTCGGGACAAGTCGGTACAAGTCGGGACAAATCGGTACAAGTCGGGACAAGTCAGGACAAGTCGAGACAAGTTGGGACAAGTCGAGACAAGTCGGGACAAATCGAAACAAGTCAGGACAAGTCGAAAATAGTCGAAAGAAGTCGGGACAAGTCAGGACAAATCGGGACAAGTCAGGACAAGTCGGGATAAGACGTGACTTGTCAGAACAAGTCGGGACAAGTCGGGACAATCCGGACAAGTCGGGACAAGTCGAGACAAGTCTCGACAAATCGAAACAAGTCAGGACAAGTCGAAAAAAGTCGAAAGAAGTCGGGACAAGTCAGGACAAATCGGGACAAGTCGGGACAAGTCGGGATAAGACGTGACATGTCAGAACAAGTCGGGACAAAACGAGACAAGTCGGAACAAGTCGAGACTAGTCAGGACTAGTCGAGAAATGTTGGGACAAGTTTGGACAATAAGGGACAAGTCGGGACAAGTTTGGACAATAAGGGACAAGTCGGTACAAGTCGGGACAAGTTTGGACAATCCGGGACAAGTCGTGACAAGTCAGGACAAGTCAGGACAAGTCGAAACAAGTCGAAACAAGTCGGTACAAGTCGGGACAAGTTTGGACAATCCGGGACAAGTCGGGACTAGTCGGGACATGTCGGGACAAGTCGGGACAAGTCGGGACAAGTCGGGACAAGTCGGGACAAGTTTAGACAATCCGGGACAAGTCGAGACAAGTCGGGACAAGTCGGGACAGGTCGGGACATGTCGGTACAAGTCTGGACAAGTCGGGACAAGTCGGGACAAGTCGGGACAAGTCGGTACAAGTCGGGACAAGTCGGTACAAGTCGGGACAAGTTTGGACAAACCGGGACAAGTCGGGACAAGTCGGTACAAGTTGGGACAAGTCGAGACAAGTCGGGACAGGTCGAGACAAGTCGGTACACAAGTCTGGACAAGTCGGTTCAAATCGGGAAAAGTTTGGACAATACGGGACACGTTGGGACAAGTCGGTACAAGTCGGGACAATCCGGTACAAGTCGGTACAAGTCGAGACAAGACGGTACAAGTCGGGACATGTTTGGACAATCCGGGACGAGTCGAGACAAGTCGGGACAAGTCGGGACAAGTCGGGACAAGTCGTGACAAGTCAGGACAAGTCAAGACAAGTCGAAACAAGTCGAAACAAGTTGGGACAAGTCGGGACAAGTCAGGACAAGTCAAGACAAGTCGAAACAATTCGGAACAAGTTTGTACAAGTCGGGACAAGGAGGGACAAGTTTGGACAATGAGGGACAAGTCGAGACAAGTCGAAAAAAGTCGAAAAAAGTCGGGACAAGTCAGGACAAATCGGGACAAGTCGGGACAAGTCAGGATAAGACTTGACATGTCAGAACAAGTCGGGACAAGTCGGGACAATCCGGACAAGTCGGGACAAGTCGAGACAAGTCGGGACAAATCGAAACAAGTCAGGACAAGTCGAAAAAAGTCGAAAGAAGTCGGGACAAGTCAGGACAAATCAGGACAAGTCGGGACAAGTCGGGATAAGACGTGACATGTCAGAACAAGTCGGGACAAGTCGAGACAAGTCGGGACAAGTCGGGACAAGTCGAGACTAGTCAGGACTAGTCGAGAAATGTCGGGACAAGTTTGGACAATAAGGGACAAGTCGGGACAAGTTTGGACAATAAGGGACAACTCGGTACAAGTCGGGACAAGTTTGGACAATCCGGGACAAGTCGTGACAAGTCAGGACAAGTCAGGACAAGTCGAAACAAGTCGAAACAAGTCGGTACAAGTCGGGACAAGTTTGGACAATCCGGGACAAGTCGGGACTAGTCGGGACAAGTCGGGACAAGTCGGGACAAGTCGGGACAAGTCGGGACAAGTTTAGACAATCCGGGACAAGTCGAGACAAGTCGGGACAAGTCGGGACAGGTCGGGACAAGTCGGTACAAGTCTGGACAAGTCGGGACAAGTCGGGACAAGTCGGGACAAGTCGGTACAAGTCGGGACAAGTCGGCACAAGTCGGGACAAGTGTGGACAAACCGGGACAAGTCGGGACAAGTCGGTACAAGTTGGGACAAGTCGAGACAAGTCGGGACAAGTCGGGACAGGTCGAGACAAGTCGGTACAAGTCTGGACAAGCTTGGACAATCCGGGACAAGTCGAGACAAGTCGGGAAAAGTCGGGACAAGTCGGGACAAGTCAAAACAAGTCGAAACAAGTCGAAACAAGTTGGGACAAGTCGGGACAAGTCAGAACAAGTCGGAACATGTCTGGACAAGACGGGACAAGTCGGTACAAGTCAGGACGAGTCAAAACAAGTCAGGACAAGTCAAGACAAGTCGGGACAAGACGTGACAAGTCAGAACAAGTCGGGACAAGTCGGGACAAGTCAAGACAAGTCGGGACAAGTCGGGACAAGTCGGGACAAGTCGGGACAAGTCGGGACAAGTCGGGACAAGTCGGTACAAGTCGAAACAAGTCGAAACAAGTTGGGACAAGTCGGGACAAGTCAGAACAAGTCGGAACATGTCTGGACAAGACGGGACAAGTCGGTACAAGTCAGGACGGGTCAAAACAAGTCAGGACAAGTCAAGACAAGTCGGGACAAGACGTGACAAGTCAGAACAAGTCGGGACAAGTCGGGACAAGTCAAGACAAGTCGGGACAAGTCGGGACAAGTCGGGACAAGTCGGGACAAGTCGGTACAAGTCGGGACAAGTCGGAACAAGTCGGGACGAGTTGGGACAAGTTAGGACAATTCAGGACAAGTCAGGACAAGTCAGGACAAGTCGGGATAAGTCGGGACAAGTTGGGACAAGTCGGGACAATTCGGGACAGGTCGAGACAAGTCGTGACAAGTCAGGACAAGTCAATACAAGTCGAAACAAGTCGAAACAAGTTGGGACAAGTCGGGACGAGTCAGAACAAGTCGAAACATGTCTGGACAAGACGGGACAAGACGGGACATGTCGGTACAAGTCAGGACAAGTTTGGACAATCCGGGACAAGTCGGGACAAGTCGGTACAAGTCAGGACGAGTCAAAACAAGTCAGGACAAGTCGGGACAAGTCGGGACAAGACATGACAAGTCAGAACAAGTCGGGACAAGTTGGGACAAGTCGGGACAAGTCGGGACAAGTTAAGACAAGTCGGTACAAGTCGGGACAAGTCGGAACAAGTCGGGACGAGTTGGGACAAATCGGTACAAGTCGGGACAAGTCTGGACAAGTCGGGACATGTAGGGACAAGTCAAGACAAGTCGGGACAAGTCGGAACAAGTCAGGACAAGTCGGGACATGGCGTGACAAGTTAGAACAAGTCAAAACAAGCCGGGACAAAATCGGGACAAGTCTGGACAAGTCAGTACAAGTCGGGACATGGCGTGACAAGTTAGAACAAGTCAGAACAAGTCGGGACAAGTTTGGACAATCTGGGACAGGTCGGGACAAGTCGGTACAAGTCTGGACAAGTCGGGACAAGTCGGTTGGGTTCGGGAAAAGTTTGGACAATACAGGACACGTTGGGACAAGTCGGTACAATTTGGGACAATCGGGGACAAGTCGGGACAAGTCGGGACAAGTCGGTACAAGTCAAGACAAGTCGGATGAAGTCGGGACAAGGTTGGACAATCCGGGACAAGTCGGGACAAGTCGGTACAAGTCGGGACAAGTTTGGACAATCCGGGACATGTCAGGACCAGTCGGTACAAGTCGGGACAAGTTTGGACAAACCAGGACAAGTCGGGATAAGTCGGTACAAGTTGGGACAAGTCGGGACAAGTCTGGACAAGTCGGGACAAGTCGAGACAAGTCGGAAGAAGTCGGGACAAGGTTGGACAATCCAGGACAAGTCGGGACAAGTCGGGACAAGTCGGAACAAGTCGGTACAAGTCGGGACATGTCGGAACAAGTCGGGACAAATTTGGACAAACCAGGACAAGTCGGGACAAGTCGGGACAAGTCGGGACAAGTCGGGACAAGTCGGTACAAGTTGGGACAAGTCGGGACAAGTCAGGACAAGTCGGAAAAAGTCGAAAGAAGTCGGGACAAGTCAGGACAAGTCAGGACAAGTCGGGACAAGTCGGGACAAGTCGGGATAAGACGTGACATGTCAGAACAAGTCGGGACAAGTCGGGACAAGTCGGGACAAGTCTAGACAAGTCGGGACAAGTCAGGACAAGTCGAGAAATGTCGGGACAAGTTTGGACAATGAGGGACAAGTCGGGACAAGTTTGGACAATAAGGGACAAGTCAGGACAAGTCGGTACAAGTCGGGACAAGTCGGTACAAGTCGGGATAAGTCGTGACAAGTCAGGACAAGTCAGGACAAGTCGGGACAAGTCAGGACAAGTCGGGACAAGTCAGGACAAGTCGGGACAAGTCAGGACAAGTCGGGACAAGTCGGGACAAGTCGGGACAAGTTTGGACAATCCAAGACAAGTCGTGACAAGTCAGGACAAGTCAGAACAAGTCGGGACAAGTTAGGACAAGTCGGTAAAAGTCGGGATAAGTCGTGACAAGTCAGGACAAGTCAGGACAAGTCGGGACAAGTCAGGGCAAGTCGGGACAAGTCAGGACAAGTCGGGACAAGTCAGGACAAGTCGGGACAAGTCAGGACAAGTCGGGACAAGTTAGGACAAGTCGGTACAAGTCGGGATAAGTCGTGACAAGTCAGGACAAGTCAGGACAAGTCGGGATAAGTCGTGACAAGTCAGGACAAGTCAGGACAAGTCAAGACAAGTCAGGACAAGTCGGGACAAGTCGGGACAAGTCGGGACAAGTTTGGACAAGTCATGACAAGTCAGTTCAAGTCGGGAAAAGTTTGGACAATACGGGACAAGTCAGGACAAGTCGGTACAAGTCGGGACAAGTCGGTACAAGTCGGGACAAGTTTGGACAATCCAAGACAAGTCGTGACAAGTCAGGACAAGTCAGAACAAGTCGGGACAAGTCTAGACAAGTCGGGACAAGTCAGGACAAGTCGAGAAATGTCGGGACAAGTTTGGACAATAAGGGACAAGTCGGGACAAGTTTGGACAATAAGGGACAAGTCAGGACAAGTCGGTACAAGTCGGGACAAGTCGGTACAAGTCGGGACAAGTTTGGACAATCCAAGACAAGTCGTGACAAGTCAGGACAAGTCAGAACAAGTCGGGACAAGTTTGGACAAGTCGGTACAAGTCGGGATAAGTCGTGACAAGTCAGTACAAGTCAGGACAAGTCGGGACAAGTCAGGACAAGTCGGGACAAGTCAGGACAAGTCACGACAAGTCAGGACAAGTCGGGACAAGTCAGAACAAGTCGGGACAAGTTAGGACAAGTCGGTACAAGTCGGGATAAGTCGTGACAAGTCAGGACAAGTCAGGACAAGTCGGGATAAGTCGTGACAAGTCAGGACAAGTCAGGACAAGTCAGGACAAGTCGGGACAAGTCGGGACAAGTTTGGACAAGTCATGACAAGTCAGTTCAAGTCGGGAAAAGTTTGGACAATACGGGACACGTTGGGACAAGTCGGGACAAGTCGGTACAAGTCGGGACAATCCGCGACAAGTCGGTACAAGTCGGTACAAGTCGGGACATGTTTGGACAATCCGGGACAAGTCGAGACAAGTCGGGACAAGTCGTGACAAGTCAGGACAAGTCAAGACAAGTCAAAACAAGTCGAAACAAGTTGGGACAAGTCGGGACAAGTCAGGACAAGTCAGAACAAGTCAGAACATGTCTGGACAAGACGGGACAAGTCGGGACAAGTCGGTACAAGTCAGGACATGTTTGGACAATCCGGGACAAGTAGGGACAAGTCGGTACAAGTCAGGACGAGTCGGAACAAGTCAGGACAAGTCGGGACAAGTCGGAACAAGACGTGACAAGTCAGAACAAGTCGGGACAAGTCGGGACAAGTCGGGACAAGTCGGGACAAGTCGGGACTAGTCGGGACAAGTCGGTACAAGTCGGGACAAGTCGGAACAAGTCGGGACGAGTTGGGACAAGTTAGGACAAGTCAGGACAAGTCAGGACAAGTCAGGATAAGTCGGGACAAGTTGGGACAAGTCGGGACAATTCGGGACAGGTCGGGACAAGTCCGGACAAGTCGGGACAAGACGTGACAAATCAGAACAAGTCGGGACAAGTCGAGACAAGTCGGGACAAGTCGGGACAAGTCGGGACAAGTCGGGACAAGTCGGTAAAAGTCGGGACAAGTCGGTTCAAGTCGGGAAAAGTTTGGACAAACCGGAACAAGTCGGGACAAGTCGGTTCAAGTTGGGACAAGTCGGGACAAGTCGGGACAAGTCGAGACAAGTCGGGACAAGTCGAGACAAGTTTGGACAAACCGGGACATGTCAGGACAAGTCGGTACAAGTCGGGACAAATCGGTACAAGTCGGGACAAGTCAGGACAAGTCGAGACAAGTTGGGACAAGTCGAGACAAGTCGGGACAAATCGAAACAAGTCAGGACATGTCGAAAAAATTCGAAAGAAGTCAGGACAAGTCAGGACAAATCGGGACAAGTCGGGACAAGTCGGGATAAGACGTGACATGTCAGAACAAGTCGGGACAAGTCGGGACAATCCGGACAAGTCGGGACAAGTCGAGACAAGTCGGGACAAATCGAAACAAGTCAGGACAAGTCGAAAAAAGTCGAAAGAAGTCGGGACAAGTCAGGACAAATCGGGACAAGTCGGGACAAGTCGGGATAAGACGTGACATGTCAGAACAAGTCGGGACAAGTCGAGACAAGTCGGGACAAGTCGGGACAAGTCGAGACTAGTCAGGACTAGTCGAGAAATGTCGGGACAAGTTTGGACAATAAGGGACAAGTCGGGACAAGTTTGGACAATAAGGGACGAGTCGGTACAAGTCGGGACAAGTCGGGACAAGTTTGGACAATCCGGGACAAGTCGTGACAAGTCAGGACAAGTCAGGACAAGTCGAAACAAGTCGAAACAAGTCCAAACAAGTCGGTACAAGTCGGGACAAGTTTGGACAATCCGGGACAAGTCGGGACTAGTCGTGACAAGTCGGGACAAGTCGGGACAAGTCGGGACAAGTCGGGACAAGTCGGGACAAGTTTAGACAATCCGGGACAAGTCGAGACATGTCGGGACAAGTCGGGACAGGTCGGGACAAGTCGGTACAATTCTGGACAAGTCGGGACAAGTCGGGACAAGTCGGGACAAGTCGGTACAAGTCGGGACAAGTCGGTACAAGTCGGGACAAGTTTGGACAAATTGGGACAAGTCGGGACAAGTCGGTACAAGTTGGGACAAGTCGAGACAAGTCGGGACAAGTCGGGACAGGTCGAGACAAGTCGGTACAAGTCTGGACAAGTCGGTTCAAATCGGGAAAAGTTTGGACAATACGGGACACGTTGGGACAAGTCGGTACAAGTCGGGACAATCCGGTACAAGTCGGTACAAGTCGGGACAAGTCGGTACAAGTCGGGACATGTTTGGACAATCCGGGACAAGTCGAGACAAGTCGGGACAAGTCGGGACAAGTCGGGACAAGTCGTGACAAGTCAGGACAAGTCGAAACAAGTCGAAACAAGTCGAGACAAGTCTGGACAAGACGGGACAAGTCGGGACAAGTCGGTACAAGTCAGGACAAGTTTGGACAATCCGGGACAAGTAGGGACAAGTCGGTACAAGTCAGGACGAGTCGGAACAAGTCAGGACAAGTCGGGACAAGTCGGAACAAGACGTGACAAGTCAGAACAAGTCGGGACAAAACGGGACAAGTCGGGACAAGTCGGGACAAGTCGGGACTAGTCGGGACAAGTCGGTACAAGTCAGGACAAGTCGGAACAAGTCGGGACGAGTTGGGACAAGTTAGGACGAGTCAGGACAAGTCAGGACAAGTCGGGATAAGTCGGGACAAGTTGGGACAAGTCGGGACAATTCGGGACAGGTCGGGACAAGTCCGGACAAGTCGGGACAAGACGTGACAAATCAGAACAAGTCGGGACAAGTCGAGACAAGTCGGGACAAGTCGGGACAAGTCGGGACAAGTCGGTACAAGTCGGTAAAAGTCGGGACAAGTCGGTACAAGTCGGGAAAAGTTTGGACAAACCGGAACAAGTCGGGACAAGTCGGTTCAAGTTGGGACAAGTCGGGACAAGTCGGGACAAGTCGAGACAAGTCGGGACAAGTCGAGACAAGTTTGGACAAACCGGGACATATCAGGACAAGTCGGTACAAGTCGGGACAAGTCAGGACAAGTCGAGACAAGTTGGGACAAGTCGAGACAAGTCGGGACAAATCGAAACAAGTCAGGACAAGTCGAAAAAAGTCGAAAGAAGTCGGGACAAGTCAGGACAAATCGGTACAAGTCGGGACAAGTCGGGATAAGACGTGACATGTCAGAACAAGTCGGGACAAGTCGGGACAATCCGGACAAGTCGGGACAAGTCGAGACAAGTCGGGACAAATCGAAACAAGTCAGGACAAGTCGAAAAAAGTCGAAAGAAGTCGGGACAAGTCAGGACAAATCGGGACAAGTCGGGACAAGTCGGGATAAGACGTGACATGTCAGAACAAGTCGAAACAAGTCGAGACAAGTCGAAACAAGTCGGGACAAGTCGAGACTAGTCAGGGCTAGTCGAGAAATGTCGGGACAAGTTTGGACAATAAGGGACAAGTCGGGACAAGTTTGGACAATAAGGGACAAGTCGGTACAAGTCGGGACAAGTCGGGACAAGTTTGGACAATCCGGGACAAGTCGTGACAAGTCAGGACAAGTCAGGACAAGTCGAAACAAGTCGAAACAAGTCGAAACAAGTCGGTACAAGTCGGGACAAGTTTGGACAATCCGGGACAAGTCGGGACTAGTCGGGACAAGTCGGGACAAGTCGGGACAAGTCGGGACAAGTTTAGACAATCCGGGACAAGTCGGGACAAGTCGGGACAAGTCGGGACAAGTCGGTACAAGTCGGTACAAGTCTGGACAAGTCGGGACAAGTCGGGACAAGTCGGGACAAGTCGGTACAAGTCGGGACAAGTCGGTACAAGTCGGGACAAGTTTGGACAAACCGGGACAAGTCGGTACAAGTTGGGACAAGTCGAGACAAGTCGGGACAAGTTGGGACAGGTCGAGACAAGTCGGTACAAGTCTGGACAAGTCGGTTCAAATCGGAAAAGTTTGAACAATACGGGACACGTTGGGACAAGTCGGTACAAGTCGGGACAATCCGGTACAAGTCGGTACAAGTCGGGACAAGTCGGTACAAGTCGGGACATGTTTGGACAATCCGGGACAAGTCGAGACAAGTCGAGACAAGTCGGGACAAGTCGGGACAAGTCGTGACAAGTCAGGACAAGTCAAGACAAGTCGAAACAATTCGAAACAAGTTCGTACAAGTCGGGACAAGAAGGGACAAGTTTGGACAATGAGGGACAAG
Source organism: Chrysolina americana (assembly GCA_958502065.1). Classification (NCBI taxonomy): domain Eukaryota; kingdom Metazoa; phylum Arthropoda; class Insecta; order Coleoptera; family Chrysomelidae; genus Chrysolina; species Chrysolina americana. The sequence continues at coordinate 47,875,243 of OY293413.1, forward strand.
TCGGGACAAGTCGAAAGAAGTCGGGACAAGTCAGGACAAATCGGGACAAGTCGGGACAAGTCGGGATAAGACGTGACATGTCAGAACAAGTCGGGACAAGTCGGGACAAGTCCGGACAAGTCGGGACAAGTCGAGACAAGTCGGGACAAATCGAAACAAGTCAGGACAAGTCGAAAAAAAGTCGAAAGAAGTCGGGACAAGTCAGGACAAATCGGGACAAGTCGGGACAAGTCGGGATAAGACGTGACATGTCAGAACAAGTCGGGACAAGTCGAGACAAGTCGGGACAAGTCGGGACAAGTCGAGACTAGTCAGGACTAGTCGAGAAATGTCGGGACAAGTTTGGACAATCCGGGACAAGTCGGGACTAGTCGGGACAAGTCGGGACAAGTCGGGACAAGTCGGGACAAGTCGGGACAAGTTTAGACAATCCGGGACAAGTCGAGACAAGTCGGGACAAGTCGGGACAGGTCGGGAGAAGTCGGTACAAGTCTGGACAAGTCGGGACAAGTCGGGACAAGTCGGGACAAGTCGGTACAAGTCGGGACAAGTCGGTACAAGTCGGGACAAGTTTGGACAAACCGGAACATGTCGGGACAAGTCGGTACAAGTTGGGACAAGTCGAGACAAGTCGGGACAAGTCGGGACAGGTCGAGACAAGTCGGTACAAGTCTGGACAAGTCGGTTCAAATCGGGAAAACTTTGGACAATACGGGACACGTTGGGACAAGTCGGTACAAGTCGGGACAATCCGGGACAAGTCGGTACAAGTCGGGACAAGTCGGTACAAGTCGGGACATGTTTGGACAATCCGGGACAAGTCTAGACAAGTCGGGACAAGTCGGGACAAGTCGGGACAAGTCGGGACAAGTCGTGACAAGTCAGGACAAGTCAAGACAAGTCGAAACAAGTCGAAACAAGTTGGGACAAGTCGGGACAAGTCAGGACAAGTCAAGACAAGTCGAAACAATTCGGAACAAGTTTGTACAAGTCGGGACAAGGAGGGACAAGTTTGGACAATGAGGGACAAGTCGGGACAAGTCGCTACAAGTCAGGACGAGTCGGAACAAGTCAGGACAAGTCGGGACATGACGTGACAAGTCAGAACGAGTCGGGACAAGTCGGGACAAGTCGGGACTAGCCGGTACAAGTTGAGACAAGTCTGTACAAGTCGGGACAAGTTTGGACAAACCGGGACAAGTCGGGACAAGACGGGACAAGTCGGTACAAGTTGGGACAAGTCGGGACAAGTCAGGACAAGTCGGGACAAGTCGAGACAAGTCGGGACAAATCGAAACATGTCAGGACAAGTCGAAAAAAGTCGATAGAAGTCGGGACAAGTCAGGACAAATCGAGACAAGTCGGGATAAGACGTGACATGTCAGAACAAGTCGGGACAAGTCGGGACAAGTCGGGACAAGTCGGGACAAGTCGAAACAAGTCGGGACAAGTCGGGACAAGTCGGGACATGTCGGGACTAGTCAGGACTAGTCGAGAAATGTCGGGACAAGTTTGGACAATAAGGGACAAGTCGGGACAAATTTGGACAATAAGGGACAAGTCGGGACAAGTCGGTACAAGTCGGGACAAGTCGGTACAAGTCGGGACAAGTTTGGACAAACCAAGACAAGTCGTGACATGTCAGGACAAGTCAGAACAAGTCGGGACAAGTTAGGACAAGTCGGTACAAGTCGGGATAAGTCGTGACAAGTCAGGACAAGTCAGGACAAGTCGGGACAAGTCAGGACAAGTCGGGACAAGTCGGGACAAGTCGGGATAAGTCGTGACAAGTCAGGACAAGTCAGGACAAGTCGGGACAAGTCAGGACAAGTCATGACAAGTCGGGACAAGTCGGAACAAGTTTGGACAATCTGGGACAGGTCGGGACAAGTCGGTACATGTCTGGACAAGTCATGACAAGTCAGTTCAAGTCGGGAAAAGTTTGGACAATACGGGACACGTTGGGACAAGTCGGGACAAGTCGGTACAAGTCGGGACAATCCGCGACAAGTCGGTACAAGTCGGTACAAGTCGGGACATGTTTGGACAATCCGGGACAAGTCGAGACAAGTCGGGACAAGTCGTGACAAGTCAGGACAAGTCAAGACAAGTCGAAACAAGTCGAAACAAGTTGGGACAAGTCGGGACAAGTCAGGACAAGTCAGAACAAGTCAGGACATGTCTGGACAAGACGGGACAAGTCGGGACAAGTCGGTACAAGTCAGGACAAGTTTGGACAATCCGGGACAAGTAGGGACAAGTCGGTACAAGTCGGGACAAGTCGGTACAAGTCGGGACAAGTTTGGACAATCCAAGACAAGTCGTGACAAGTCAGGACAAGTCAGAACAAGTCGGGACAAGTTAGGACAAGTCGGTACAAGTCGGGATAAGTCGTGACAAGTCAGGACAAGTCAGGACAAGTCGGGACAAGTCGGGACAAGTCGGTACAAGTCAGGACAAGTTTGGACAATCCGGGACAATTAGGGACAAGTCGGTACAAGTCAGGACGAGTCGGAACAAGTCAGGACAAGTCGGGACAAGTCGGAACAAGACGTGACAAGTCAGAACAAGTCGGGACAAGTCGGGACAAGTCGGGACAAGTCGGGACAAGTCGGGACTAGTCGGGACAAGTCGGTACAAGTCGGGACAAGTCGGAACAAGTCGGGACGAGTTAAGACAAGTTAGGACAAGTCAGGACAAGTCAGGACAAGTCGGGATAAGTCGGGACAAGTTGGGACAAGTCGGGACAATTCGGGACAGGTCGGGACAAGTCCGGACAAGTCGGGACAAGACGGTACAAGTCGGGAAAAGTTTGGACAAACCGGAACAAGTCGGGACAAGTCGGTTCAAGTTGGGACAAGTCGGGACAAGTCGGTACAAGTCGGGACAAATCGGTACAAGTCGGGACAAGTCAGGACAAGTCGAGACAAGTTGGGACAAGTCGAGACAAGTCGGGACAAATCGAAACAAGTCAGGACAAGTCGAAAATAGTCGAAAGAAGTCGGGACAAGTCAGGACAAATCGGGACAAGTCAGGACAAGTCGGGATAAGACGTGACATGTCAGAACAAGTCGGGACAAGTCGGGACAATCCGGACAAGTCGGGACAAGTCGAGACAAGTCTCGACAAATCGAAACAAGTCAGGACAAGTCGAAAAAAGTCGAAAGAAGTCGGGACAAGTCAGGACAAATCGGGACAAGTCGGGACAAGTCGGGATAAGACGTGACATGTCAGAACAAGTCGGGACAAAACGAGACAAGTCGGGACAAGTCGAGACTAGTCAGGACTAGTCGAGAAATGTTGGGACAAGTTTGGACAATAAGGGACAAGTCGGGACAAGTTTGGACAATAAGGGACAAGTCGGTACAAGTCGGGACAAGTTTGGACAATCCGGGACAAGTCGTGACAAGTCAGGACAAGTCAGGACAAGTCGAAACAAGTCGAAACAAGTCGGTACAAGTCGGGACAAGTTTGGACAATCCGGGACAAGTCGGGACTAGTCGGGACATGTCGGGACAAGTCGGGACAAGTCGGGACAAGTCGGGACAAGTCGGGACAAGTTTAGACAATCCGGGACAAGTCGAGACAAGTCGGGACAAGTCGGGACAGGTCGGGACATGTCGGTACAAGTCTGGACAAGTCGGGACAAGTCGGGACAAGTCGGGACAAGTCGGTACAAGTCGGGACAAGTCGGTACAAGTCGGGACAAGTTTGGACAAACCGGGACAAGTCGGGACAAGTCGGTACAAGTTGGGACAAGTCGAGACAAGTCGGGACAAGTCGGGACAGGTCGAGACAAGTCGGTACACAAGTCTGGACAAGTCGGTTCAAATCGGGAAAAGTTTGGACAATACGGGACACGTTGGGACAAGTCGGTACAAGTCGGGACAATCCGGTACAAGTCGGTACAAGTCGAGACAAGTCGGTACAAGTCGGGACATGTTTGGACAATCCGGACAAGTCGGGACAAGTCGAGACAAGTCGGGACAAATCGAAACAAGTCAGGACAAGTCGAAAAAAGTCGAAAGAAGTCGGGACAAGTCAGGACAAATCGGGACAAGTCGGGACAAGTCGGGATAAGACGTGACATGTCAGAACAAGTCGGGACAAGTCGAGACAAGTCGGGACAAGTCGGGACAAGTCGAGACTAGTCAGGACTAGTCGAGAAATGTCGGGACAAGTTTGGACAATAAGGGACAAGTCGGGACAAGTTTGGACAATAAGGGACAACTCGGTACAAGTCGGGACAAGTTTGGACAATCCGGGACAAGTCGTGACAAGTCAGGACAAGTCAGGACAAGTCGAAACAAGTCGAAACAAGTCGGTACAAGTCGGGACAAGTTTGGACAATCCGGGACAAGTCGGGACTAGTCGGGACAAGTCGGGACAAGTCGGGACAAGTCGGGACAAGTTTAGACAATCCGGGACAAGTCGAGACAAGTCGGGACAAGTCGGGACAGGTCGGGACAAGTCGGTACAAGTCTGGACAAGTCGGGACAAGTCGGGACAAGTCGGGACAAGTCGGTACAAGTCGGGACAAGTCGGCACAAGTCGGGACAAGTGTGGACAAACCGGGACAAGTCGGGACAAGTCGGTACAAGTTGGGACAAGTCGAGACAAGTCGGGACAAGTCGGGACAGGTCGAGACAAGTCGGTACAAGTCTGGACAAGCTTGGACAATCCGGGACAAGTCGAGACAAGTCGGGAAAAGTCGGGACAAGTCGGGACAAGTCAAAACAAGTCGAAACAAGTCGAAACAAGTTGGGACAAGTCGGGACAAGTCAGAACAAGTCGGAACATGTCTGGACAAGACGGGACAAGTCGGTACAAGTCAGGACGAGTCAAAACAAGTCAGGACAAGTCAAGACAAGTCGGGACAAGACGTGACAAGTCAGAACAAGTCGGGACAAGTCGGGACAAGTCAAGACAAGTCGGGACAAGTCGGGACAAGTCGGGACAAGTCGGGACAAGTCGGGACAAGTCGGGACAAGTCGGTACAAGTCGAAACAAGTCGAAACAAGTTGAGACAAGTCGGGACAAGTCAGAACAAGTCGGAACATGTCTGGACAAGACGGGACAAGTCGGTACAAGTCAGGACGGGTCAAAACAAGTCAGGACAAGTCAAGACAAGTCGGGACAAGACGTGACAAGTCAGAACAAGTCGGGACAAGTCGGGACAAGTCAAGACAAGTCGGGACAAGTCGGGACAAGTCGGGACAAGTCGGGACAAGTCGGTACAAGTCGGGACAAGTCGGAACAAGTCGGGACGAGTTGGGACAAGTTAGGACAATTCAGGACAAGTCAGGACAAGTCAGGACAAGTCGGGATAAGTCGGGACAAGTTGGGACAAGTCGGGACAATTCGGGACAGGTCGAGACAAGTCGTGACAAGTCAGGACAAGTCAATACAAGTCGAAACAAGTCGAAACAAGTTGGGACAAGTCGGGACGAGTCAGAACAAGTCGAAACATGTCTGGACAAGACGGGACAAGACGGGACAAGTCGGTACAAGTCAGGACAAGTTTGGACAATCCGGGACAAGTCGGGACAAGTCGGTACAAGTCAGGACGAGTCAAAACAAGTCAGGACAAGTCGGGACAAGTCGGGACAAGACATGACAAGTCAGAACAAGTCGGGACAAGTTGGGACAAGTCGGGACAAGTCGGGACAAGTTAAGACAAGTCGGTACAAGTCGGGACAAGTCGGGATAAGTCGTGACAATTCAGGACAAGTCAGGACAAGTCGGGACAAGTCAGGACAAGTCGGGACAAGTCGGGACAAGTCGGGACAAGTCGGGACAAGTTTGGACAATCTGGGACAGGTCGGGACAAGTCGGTACAAGTCTGGACAAGTCATGACAAGTCAGTTCAAGTCGGGAAAAGTTTGGACAATACGGGACACGTTGGGACAAGTCGGGACAAGTCGGTACAAGTCGGGACAATCCGCGACAAGTCGGTACAAGTCGGTACAAGTCGGGACATGTTTGGACAATCCGGGACAAGTCGAGACAAGTCGGGACAAGTCGTGACAAGTCAGGACAAGTCAAGACAAGTCGAAACAAGTCGAAACAAGTTGGGACAAGTCGGGACAAGTCAGGACAAGTCAGAACAAGTCAGGACATGTCTGGACAAGACAAGACAAGTCGGTACAAGTCAGGACAAGTTTGGACAATCCGGGACAATTAGGGACAAGTCGGTACAAGTCAGGACGAGTCGGAACAAGTCAGGACAAGTCGGGACAAGTCGGAACAAGACGTGACAAGTCAGAACAAGTCGGGACAAGTCGGGACAAGTCGGGACTAGTCGGGACAAGTCGGTACAAGTCGGGACAAGTCGGAACAAGTCGGGACGAGTTAAGACAAGTTAGGACAAGTCAGGACAAGTCAGGACAAGTCGGGATAAGTCGGGACAAGTTGGGACAAGTCGGGACAATTCGGGACAGGTCGGGACAAGTCCGGACAAGTCGGGACAAGACGTGACAAATCAGAACAAGTCGGGACAAGTCGAGACAAGTCGGGACAAGTCGGGACAAGTCGGGACAAATCGAAACATGTCAGGACAAGTCGAAAAAAGTCGATAGAAGTCGGGACAAGTCAGGACAAATCGAGACAAGTCGGGATAAGACGTGACATGTCAGAACAAGTCGGGACAAGTTTGGACAAACCGGGACAAGTCGGGACAAGACGGGACAAGTCGGTACAAGTTGGGACAAGTCGGGACAAGTCAGGACAAGTCGGGACAAGTCGAGACAAGTCGGGACAAATCGAAACATGTCAGGACAAGTCGAAAAAAGTCGATAGAAGTCGGGACAAGTCAGGACAAATCGAGACAAGTCGGGATAAGACGTGACATGTCAGAACAAGTCGGGACAAGTCGGGACAAGTCGGGACAAGTCGGGACAAGTCGAAACAAGTCGGGACAAGTCGGGACAAGTCGGGACATGTCGGGACTAGTCAGGACTAGTCGAGAAATGTCGGGACAAGTTTGGACAATAAGGGACAAGTCGGGACAAATTTGGACAATAAGGGACAAGTCGGGACAAGTCGGTACAAGTCGGGACAAGTCGGTACAAGTCGGGACAAGTTTGGACAAACCAAGACAAGTCGTGACATGTCAGGACAAGTCAGAACAAGTCGGGACAAGTTAGGACAAGTCGGTACAAGTCGGGATAAGTCGTGACAAGTCAGGACAAGTCAGGACAAGTCGGGACAAGTCAGGACAAGTCGGGACAAGTCGGGACAAGTCGGAACAAGTTTGGACAATCTGGGACAGGTCGGGACAAGTCGGTACATGTCTGGACAAGTCATGACAAGTCGGGACAAGTCGGAACAAGTTTGGACAATCTGGGACAGGTCGGGACAAGTCGGTACATGTCTGGACAAGTCATGACAAGTCAGTTCAAGTCGGGAAAAGTTTGGACAATACGGGACACGTTGGGACAAGTCGGGACAAGTCGGTACAAGTCGGGACAATCCGCGACAAGTCGGTACAAGTCGGTACAAGTCGGGACATGTTTGGACAATCCGGGACAAGTCGAGACAAGTCGGGACAAGTCGTGACAAGTCAGGACAAGTCAAGACAAGTCGAAACAAGTCGAAACAAGTTGGGACAAGTCGGGACAAGTCAGGACAAGTCAGAACAAGTCAGGACATGTCTGGACAAGACGGGACAAGTCGGGACAAGTCGGTACAAGTCAGGACAAGTTTGGACAATCCGGGACAAGTAGGGACAAGTCGGTACAAGTCGGGACAAGTCGGTACAAGTCGGGACAAGTTTGGACAATCCAAGACAAGTCGTGACAAGTCAGGACAAGTCAGAACAAGTCGGGACAAGTTAGGACAAGTCGGTACAAGTCGGGATAAGTCGTGACAAGTCAGGACAAGTCAGGACAAGTCGGGACAAGTCGGGACAAGTCGGTACAAGTCAGGACAAGTTTGGACAATCCGGGACAATTAGGGACAAGTCGGTACAAGTCAGGACGAGTCGGAACAAGTCAGGACAAGTCGGGACAAGTCGGAACAAGACGTGACAAGTCAGAACAAGTCGGGACAAGTCGGGACAAGTCGGGACAAGTCGGGACAAGTCGGGACTAGTCGGGACAAGTCGGTACAAGTCGGGACAAGTCGGAACAAGTCGGGACGAGTTAAGACAAGTTAGGACAAGTCAGGACAAGTCAGGACAAGTCGGGATAAGTCGGGACAAGTTGGGACAAGTCGGGACAATTCGGGACAGGTCGGGACAAGTCCGGACAAGTCGGGACAAGACGGTACAAGTCGGGAAAAGTTTGGACAAACCGGAACAAGTCGGGACAAGTCGGTTCAAGTTGGGACAAGTCGGGACAAGTCGGTACAAGTCGGGACAAATCGGTACAAGTCGGGACAAGTCAGGACAAGTCGAGACAAGTTGGGACAAGTCGAGACAAGTCGGGACAAATCGAAACAAGTCAGGACAAGTCGAAAATAGTCGAAAGAAGTCGGGACAAGTCAGGACAAATCGGGACAAGTCAGGACAAGTCGGGATAAGACGTGACATGTCAGAACAAGTCGGGACAAGTCGGGACAATCCGGACAAGTCGGGACAAGTCGAGACAAGTCTCGACAAATCGAAACAAGTCAGGACAAGTCGAAAAAAGTCGAAAGAAGTCGGGACAAGTCAGGACAAATCGGGACAAGTCGGGACAAGTCGGGATAAGACGTGACATGTCAGAACAAGTCGGGACAAAACGAGACAAGTCGGGACAAGTCGAGACTAGTCAGGACTAGTCGAGAAATGTTGGGACAAGTTTGGACAATAAGGGACAAGTCGGGACAAGTTTGGACAATAAGGGACAAGTCGGTACAAGTCGGGACAAGTTTGGACAATCCGGGACAAGTCGTGACAAGTCAGGACAAGTCAGGACAAGTCGAAACAAGTCGAAACAAGTCGGTACAAGTCGGGACAAGTTTGGACAATCCGGGACAAGTCGGGACTAGTCGGGACATGTCGGGACAAGTCGGGACAAGTCGGGACAAGTCGGGACAAGTCGGGACAAGTTTAGACAATCCGGGACAAGTCGAGACAAGTCGGGACAAGTCGGGACAGGTCGGGACATGTCGGTACAAGTCTGGACAAGTCGGGACAAGTCGGGACAAGTCGGGACAAGTCGGTACAAGTCGGGACAAGTCGGTACAAGTCGGGACAAGTTTGGACAAACCGGGACAAGTCGGGACAAGTCGGTACAAGTTGGGACAAGTCGAGACAAGTCGGGACAAGTCGGGACAGGTCGAGACAAGTCGGTACACAAGTCTGGACAAGTCGGTTCAAATCGGGAAAAGTTTGGACAATACGGGACACGTTGGGACAAGTCGGTACAAGTCGGGACAATCCGGTACAAGTCGGTACAAGTCGAGACAAGTCGGTACAAGTCGGGACATGTTTGGACAATCCGGGACGAGTCGAGACAAGTCGGGACAAGTCGGGACAAGTCGGGACAAGTCGTGACAAGTCAGGACAAGTCAAGACAAGTCGAAACAAGTCGAAACAAGTTGGGACAAGTCGGGACAAGTCAGGACAAGTCAAGACAAGTCGAAACAATTCGGAACAAGTTTGTACAAGTCGGGACAAGGAGGGACAAGTTTGGACAATGAGGGACAAGTCGAGACAAGTCGAAAAAAGTCGAAAAAAGTCGGGACAAGTCAGGACAAATCGGGACAAGTCGGGACAAGTCAGGATAAGACTTGACATGTCGGAACAAGTCGGGACAAGTCGGGACAATCCGGACAAGTCGGGACAAGTCGAGACAAGTCGGGACAAATCGAAACAAGTCAGGACAAGTCGAAAAAAGTCGAAAGAAGTCGGGACAAGTCAGGACAAATCGGGACAAGTCGGGACAAGTCGGGATAAGACGTGACATGTCAGAACAAGTCGGGACAAGTCGAGACAAGTCGGGACAAGTCGGGACAAGTCGAGACTAGTCAGGACTAGTCGAGAAATGTCGGGACAAGTTTGGACAATAAGGGACAAGTCGGGACAAGTTTGGACAATAAGGGACAACTCGGTACAAGTCGGGACAAGTTTGGACAATCCGGGACAAGTCGTGACAAGTCAGGACAAGTCAGGACAAGTCGAAACAAGTCGAAACAAGTCGGTACAAGTCGGGACAAGTTTGGACAATCCGGGACAAGTCGGGACTAGTCGGGACAAGTCGGGACAAGTCGGGACAAGTCGGGACAAGTTTAGACAATCCGGGACAAGTCGAGACAAGTCGGGACAAGTCGGGACAGGTCGGGACAAGTCGGTACAAGTCTGGACAAGTCGGGACAAGTCGGGACAAGTCGGGACAAGTCGGTACAAGTCGGGACAAGTCGGCACAAGTCGGGACAAGTGTGGACAAACCGGGACAAGTCGGGACAAGTCGGTACAAGTTGGGACAAGTCGAGACAAGTCGGGACAAGTCGGGACAGGTCGAGACAAGTCGGTACAAGTCTGGACAAGCTTGGACAATCCGGGACAAGTCGAGACAAGTCGGGAAAAGTCGGGACAAGTCGGGACAAGTCAAAACAAGTCGAAACAAGTCGAAACAAGTTGGGACAAGTCGGGACAAGTCAGAACAAGTCGGAACATGTCTGGACAAGACGGGACAAGTCGGTACAAGTCAGGACGAGTCAAAACAAGTCAGGACAAGTCAAGACAAGTCGGGACAAGACGTGACAAGTCAGAACAAGTCGGGACAAGTCGGGACAAGTCAAGACAAGTCGGGACAAGTCGGGACAAGTCGGGACAAGTCGGGACAAGTCGGGACAAGTCGGGACAAGTCGGTACAAGTCGAAACAAGTCGAAACAAGTTGAGACAAGTCGGGACAAGTCAGAACAAGTCGGAACATGTCTGGACAAGACGGGACAAGTCGGTACAAGTCAGGACGGGTCAAAACAAGTCAGGACAAGTCAAGACAAGTCGGGACAAGACGTGACAAGTCAGAACAAGTCGGGACAAGTCGGGACAAGTCAAGACAAGTCGGGACAAGTCGGGACAAGTCGGGACAAGTCGGGACAAGTCGGTACAAGTCGGGACAAGTCGGAACAAGTCGGGACGAGTTGGGACAAGTTAGGACAATTCAGGACAAGTCAGGACAAGTCAGGACAAGTCGGGATAAGTCGGGACAAGTTGGGACAAGTCGGGACAATTCGGGACAGGTCGAGACAAGTCGTGACAAGTCAGGACAAGTCAATACAAGTCGAAACAAGTCGAAACAAGTTGGGACAAGTCGGGACGAATCAGAACAAGTCGAAACATGTCTGGACAAGACGGGACAAGACGGGACAAGTCGGTACAAGTCAGGACAAGTTTGGACAATCCGGGACAAGTCGGGACAAGTCGGTACAAGTCAGGACGAGTCAAAACAAGTCAGGACAAGTCGGGACAAGTCGGGACAAGACATGACAAGTCAGAACAAGTCGGGACAAGTTGGGACAAGTCGGGACAAGTCGGGACAAGTTAAGACAAGTCGGTACAAGTCGGGACAAGTCGGAACAAGTCGGGACGAGTTGGGACAAGTTAGGACAAGTCAGGACAAGTCGGAACATGTCTGGACAAGACGGGACAAGTCGGGACAAGTCGGTACAAGTCAGGACAAATTTGGACAATCCGGGACAAGTCGAGACAAGTCGGGACAAGTCGGGACAAGTCGGGACAAGTCAAAACAAGTCGAAACAAGTCGAAACAAGTTGGGACAAGTCGGGACAAGTCAGAACAAGTCGGAACATGTCTGGACAAGACGGGACAAGTCGGTACAAGTCAGGACGAGTCAAAACAAGTCAGGACAAGTCAAGACAAGTCGGGACAAGACGTGACAAGTCAGAACAAGTCGGGACAAGTCGGGACAAGTCAAGACAAGTCGGGACAAGTCGGGACAAGTCGGGACAAGTCGGGACAAGTCGGGACAAGTCGGTACAAGTCGGGACAAGTCGGAACAAGTCGGGACGAGTTGGGACAAGTTAGGACAATTCAGGACAAGTCAGGACAAGTCAGGACAAGTCGGGATAAGTCGGGACAAGTTGGGACAAGTCGGGACAATTCGGGACAGGTCGAGACAAGTCGTGACAAGTCAGGACAAGTCAATACAAGTCGAAACAAGTCGAAACAAGTTGGGACAAGTCGGGACGAGTCAGAACAAGTCGGAACATGTCTGGACAAGACGGGACAAGTCGGGACAAGTCGGTACAAGTCAGGACAAGTTTGGACAATCCGGGACAAGTCGGGACAAGTCAGGACGAGTCAAAACAAGTCAGGACAAGTCGGGACAAGTCGGGACAAGACGTGACAAGTCAGAACAAGTCGGGACAATTTGGGACAAGTCGGGACAAGTCGGAACAAGTCGGGACAAGTCAAGACAAGTCGGTACAAGTCGGGACAAGTCGGAACAAGTCGGGACGAGTTGGGACAAGTTAGGACAAGTCAGGACAAGTCAGGACAAGTCGGGATAAGTCGGGACAAGTTGGGACAAGTCGGGACAATTCGGGACAGGTCGGAACAAGTCCGGACAGGTCGGGACAAGACGTGACAAATCAGAACAAGTATGGACAAGTCGAGACAAGTCGGGACAAGTCGGGACAAGTCGGGACAAGTCGGTTAAAGTCGGGACAAGTCGGTACAAGTCGGGAAAAGTTTGGACAAACCGAGACAAGTCGGGACAAGTCGGTACAAGTTGGGACAAGTCGGTACAAGTCAGGACAAGTCGGGACAAGTCGAGACAAGTCGAGACAAGTCTGGACAAATCGAATCAAGTCATGACAAGTCGAAAAAAGTCGAAAGAAGTCGGGACAAGTCAGGACAAGTCGGGACAAGTCGGGACAAGTGGGGACAAGTTGGGATAGGACGTGACGTGTCAGAACAAGTCGGGACAAGTCGGGACAAGTCGGGACAAGTCGGGACAAGTCAGGACAAGTCGAGAAATGTCGGGACAAGTTTGGACAATAAGGGACAAGTCGGGACAAATTTGGACAATTAGGGACAATTCGGGACAAGTCGGTACTAGTCGGGACAAGTCAGTACAAGTCGGGACAAGTTTGGACAATCCAAGAAAAGTTGGGACAAGTCGGAACAAGTTGGAACAAGTCGGGACATGTTTGGACAACCTGGGACAAGTCGTGACAAGTCAGGACAAGTCGAAACAAGTCGAAACAAAACGGGACAAGTCGGGACAAGTCAGGACAAGTCAGAACAAGTCAGGACAAGTTAGGACAAGTCAGGACAAGTTAGGACAAGTCGGGACAAGTCGGGACAAGTTTGGACAATCTGGGACAGGTCGGGACAAGTCGGTACAAGTCTGGACAAGTCGGGACAAGTCGGTTCAAGTCGGGAACAGTTTGGACAATACGGGACACGTTGGGACAAGTCGGTACAAGTTGTGACAATCCGGGACAAGTCGGTACAAGTCGGGACAAGTCGGTACAAGTTGGGACAAGTTTGGACAATCCGGGACAAGTCGAGACAGGTCGGGACAAGTCGGTACAAGTTTGGACAAGTCGGTTCAAGTCGGAACAAGTCGGGACATGGCGTGACAAGTTAGAACAAGTCAGAACAGGCCGGGACAAGTCGGGACAAGTCTGGACAAGTCGAGACAAGTCGGGACAAGTCAGTACAAGTCGGGACATGGCGTGACAAGTTAGAACAAGTCAGAACAATCTGGGACAAGTCGGGACAAGTCGGAACAAGTCAGGACAAGTCGGGACATGGCGTGACAAGTTAGAACAAGTCAGAACAAGCCGAAACAATTTGGGACAAGTTAGAACAAGTCAGAACAAGCCAGGACAAGTCGGGACAAGTCGGAACAAGTCAGGACAAGTCGAGACATGGCGTGACAAGTTAGAACAAGTCAGAACAAGTTAGGACAAGTCGGGACAAGTCTGGACAAGTCGGGACAAGTCGGGACAAGTGAGAACAAGTCAAAACGAGTCGGGACAAGTCGGAACAAGTCAGGACAAGTCGGGACATGGCGTGACAAGTTAGAACAAGTCGGAACAAGTCGGTACAAGTCGGGACAAGTCGGGACAAGTCGGTACAAGTCGGGACAATTCGGTACAAGTCGGGACAAGTTTGGACAAACCGGGACAAGTCGGGACAAGTCGGTACAAGTTGGAACAAGTCGAGACAAGTCGAGACAAGTCGGGACATATCGAAACAAGTCAGGACAAGTCGAAAAAAGTCGAAAGAAGTCGGAACAAGTCAGGACAATTCGGGACAAGTCGGGATAAGATTAGACATGTCGGAACAAGTCGGGACAAGTCAGGACAAGTCGGGACAAGTCGGGACAAGTCAGGACAAGTCAGGACATGTCGGGACAAGTTTGTACAATAAGTGACAAGTCGGGACAAGTTTGGACAATACGGGACACGTTGGGACAAGTCGGGACAAGTCTGGACAAGTTTGGACAATCCGGGACAAGTCAGGACAAGTCGGTACAAGTCAGGACGAGTCAAAACAAGTCAGGACAAGTCGGGACAAGTCGGAACATGACGTGACAAGTCAGAACAAGTCGGGACAAGTCGGGACAAGTCGGGACAAGTCGGGACAAGTCGGGACAAGTCGGAACAAGTCGGAACAAGTCGGGACGAGTTGGGACAAGTTAGGACAAGTCAGGACAAGTCAGGACAAGTCAGGACAAGTCGGGATAAGTCGGGACAAGTTGGGACAAGTCGGGACAATTCGGGACAGGTCGAGACAAGTCGTGACAAGTCAGGACAAGTCAATACAAGTCGAAACAAGTCGAAACAAGTTGGGACAAGTCGGAACAAGTCAGAACAAGTCGGAACATGTCTGGACAAGACGGGACAAGTCGGGACAAGTCGGTACAAGTCGGGACAAGTTTGGACAATCCGGGACAAGTCGGGACAAGTTGGTACAAGTCAGGACGAGTCAAAACAAGTCAGGACAAGTCGGGACAAGTCTGAACAAGACGTGACAAGTCAGAACAAGTCGGGACAAGTTGGGACAAGTCGGGACAAGTCGGGACAAGTCGGGACAAGTCAAGACAAGTCGGTACAAGTCGGGACAAGTCGGAACAAGTCGGGACGAGTTGGAACAAGTTAGGACAAGTCAGGACAAGTCAGGACATATCAGGACAAGTCGGGATAAGTCGAGACAAGTTGGGACAAGTCGGGACAATTCGGGACAGGTCGGGACAAGACGTGACAAATCAGAACAAGTAGGGACAAGTCGAGACAAGTCGGGACAACTCGGGACAAGTCGGGACAAGTCGGTTAAAGTCGGGACAAGTCGGTACAAGTCGGGAAATGTTTGGAAAAACTGGGACAAGTCGGGACAAGTCGGTACAAGTTGGGACAAGTCGGTACAAGTCAGGACAAGTCGGGACAAGTCGAGACAAGTCGGGACAAATCGAATCAAGTCATGACAAGTCGAAAAAAGTCGAAAGAAGTCGGGACAAGTCGAGACAAGTCGGGACATGTCGGGACAAGTGGGGACAAGTCGGTATAAGACGTGACGTGTCAGAACAAGTCGGGACAAGTCGGGACAAGTCGGGACAAGTCGGGAAAAGTCGGGACAAGTCAGGACAAGTCGAGAAATGTCGGGACAAGTTTGGACAATAAGGGACAAGTCGAGACAAGTTTGGACAATAAGGGACAATTCGGGACAAGTCGGTACTAGTCGGGACAAGTCAGTACAAGTCGGGACAAGTTTGGACAATCCAAGAAAAGTTAGGACAAGTCGGAACAAGTTGGTACAAGTCGGGACATGTTTGGACAACCTGGGACGAGTCGTGACAAGTCAGGACAAGTCGAAACAAGTCGAAACAAAACGGGACAAGTCGGGACAAGTCAGGACAAGTCAGAATAAGTCAGGACAAGTTAGGACAAGTCAGGACAAGTCGGGACAAGTCGGGACAAGTCGGGACAAGTTTGGACAATCTGGGACAGGTCGGGACAAGTCGGTACAAGTCTGGACAAGTCGGGACAAGTCGGTTCAAGTCGGGAAAAGTTTGGACAATACGGGACACGTTGGGACAAGTCGGTACAAGTTGTGACAATCCGGGACAAGTCGGTACAAGTTGGGCACTAGTCGGTACAAGTTGGGACAAGTTTGGACAATCCGGGACAAGTCGAGACAAGTCGGGACAAGTCGGGACAGGTCGGGACAAGTCGGTACAAGTCTGGACAAGTCGGTTCAAGTCGGAACAAGTCGGGACATGGCGTGACAGGTTAGAACAAGTCAGAACAAGCCGGGACAAGTCGGGACAAGTCTGGACAAGTCGAGACAAGTCGGGACAAGTCAGTACAAGTCGGGACATGGCGTGACAAGTAAGAACAAGTCAGAACAATCCGGGACAAGTCGAGACAAGTCGGAACAAGTCAGGACAAGTCGGGACATGGCGTGACAAGTTAGAACAAGTCAGAACAAGCCGGAACAATTTGGGACAAGTTAGAACAAGTCAGAACAAGCCAGGACAAGTCGGGACAAGTCGGAACAAGTCAGGACAAGTCGAGACATGGCGTGACAAGTTAGAACAAGTCAGAACAAGCCGGGACAAGTCGGGACAAGTCCGGACAAGTCGGGACAAGTCGGGACAAGTGAGAACAAGTCACCACGAGTCGGGACCAGTCGGAACAAGTCAGGACAAGTCGGGATATGGCGTGACAAGTTAGAACAAGTCGGAACAAGTCGGTACAAGTCGGGACAAGTCGGGACAAGTCGGTACAAGTCGGGACAAGTCGGTACAAGTCGGGACAAGTTTGGACAAACCGGGACAAGTCGGGACAAGTCGGTACAAGTTGGGACAAGTCGAGACAAGTCGAGACAAGTCGGGACATATCGAAACAAGTCAGGACAAGTCGAAAAAATTCGAAAGAAGTCGGGACAAGTCAGGACAAGTCGGGACAAGTCGGGATAAGATTAGACATGTCGGAACAAGTCGGGACAAGTCGGGACAAGTCGGGACAAGTCGGGACAAGTCGGGACAAGTCAGGACATGTCGGGACAAGTTTGTACAATAAGTGACAAGTCGGGACAAGTTTGGACAATACGGGACACGTTGGGACAAGTCGGGACAAGTCTGGACAAGTCGGGACAAGTCGGGACAAGTCGGTACAAGTCGGGACAAGTCGGTACAAGTCGGGACAAGTTTGGACAAACTGGGACAAGTCGGGACAAGTCGGTACAAGTTGGTACAAGTCGGGACAAGCCAGGACAAGTCGGGACAATTCGAGAGAAGTCAGGACATATCGAAACAAGTCAGGACAAGTCGAAAAAAGTCGAAAGAAGTCGGGACAAGTCAGGACAAGTCGGGACAAGTCGGGATAAAATTAGACATGTCGGAACAAGTCGGGACAAGTCAGGACAAGTCGGGACAAGTCAGGACAAGTCAGAACAAGCCGGGACAAGTCGGGACAAGTCGGAACAAGTCAGGACAAATCAAGACATGGTGTGACAAGTTAGAACAAGTCAGAACAAGCCGGGACAAGTCGGGACAAGTCTGGACAAGTCGGTACAAGTCTGGACAAGTCGGTTCAAGTAGGAACAAGTCGGGACATGACGTGACAAGTTAGAACAAGTCGGGACATGTGGGGACAAGTCAAGACAAGTCGGGACAAGTCGGAACACGTCAGGACAAGTCGGGACATGGCGTGACAAGTTAGAACAAGTCAGAACAAGCCGGGACAAGTCTGGACAAGTCGAGGCAAGTCAGTACAAGTCGGGACATGGCGTGACAAGTTAGAACAAGTCAGAACAAGCCGGGACAAGTCGGGACAAGTCGGAACAAGTCAGGACAAGTCGGGACATGGCGTGACAAGTTAGACCAAGTCAAAACAAGCCGGAACAAGTCGGGACAAGTTAGAACAAGTCAGAACAAGCCGGGACAAGTCGGGACAAGTCGGAACAAGTCAGGACAAGTCGAGACATGGCGTGACAAGTTAGAACAAGTCAGAACAAGCCGGGACAAGTCGGGACAAGTCTGGACAAGTCGGGACAAGTCGGGACAAGTCGGGACAAGTCGGGACAAGTCTGGACAAGACGGGACAAGTCGGGACAAGTCTGGACAAGTCAGGACAAGTTTGGACAATGCGGGACAAGTCGGGACAATCCGTGACAAGTCGGGACAAGACGGAACAAGTCACGACAAGTCGGGAAAAGTCGGGACAAGACATGTCGGAACAAGTCGGGACTTTTGGGTCGGGTCGAGGAAAATATTATTGTAAATATATCTTTTGATAGAATCATTTTGAATTTCAAATAATTCTGGACTTTTCACCAGGGCTCCTTACCCAGACATTTTATCCTGATTTCATTTGTACATTTTACACGGAATTTCCACCTGGACTTCTTCACCCAGACTTCCTTCTTGGAATTTTATTTGGATTTCTTTGAAGTAGTTTGTGAAAAAAAATCAAAATTACACAAAAAAAAATAAAGATTTTAATATTTGTTTCAAATATTTCGGCATAAATTCAATTATCAAAAAATTTCAAAAAATATTTTTTTTTCAGATTTTTTTTAATTTTATCAAAATTGTGAACTGAAACAACTTTCACAATCTCAATTCTATTCAAAAAGAAACAAAAAAGTATCTCATTAAACACAGAATTAAAATAAAAATGTTTTGAAAAAAAAATCTTGGAAAATTACTTTTTTCACAAAGAAAATATTTGAGTCAGTCAATTTCTGAATATTTTGGTATCGAATCATCTCGCCAAAATTTTTTATAACGGCAAGAAATTTAATTTTTTTTTTTCTGATAAAAAAATTTACTTCACAAGGTCAAATCGAGTCAATGTTATGGCACTAAAATTCATCTTATCGTCTTGGACTCTATTCGCAATTGGGTCGGGTCGGGTAGGGTCGGGAAATGAGCTTTCAGATTTTTTGTCAATCTAACAAATATTATGAACCATGACAAATGTGACAAGTCGGGACAAGTTGGGACAAATCGGGACAAGTCTGGACAAGTCAGGACAAGTTGGGACAAATCGGGACCAGCCGGGATATTTTGAAAAAAATGAAAGCTACAAAAATTTTATAAACAAAAAATTTGATTTTTTTTTTATATTTCAGCCAAAATTTAAACAGTTTTGAGAAAATAAGCTTACAGATTTTTTGTCAATCCAACAAAATTATGAACCAAAACAAGTGTGACAATCAATTTTTGTTCGAACTGAAATTGACAAGTCGGAACAAGTCGGGACAAGTATGGACAAGTCGGGACAAGTCGGGACAAGTTTGGTCAATCCGGGACAAGTCGGGACAAGTCGGGACGATTCGGGACAAGTCGGTACAAGTCGGGACAAGTTTGGACATTACGGGACAAGTCAGAACAAGTCGGGACAAGTCGGGACACAAGTCGGGACAAGTTTGGTCAATCTGGGACAAGTCGGTACAAGTCGGGACAAGTCGGTACAAGTCGGAACAAGTTGGGACAAGTCGGGACAAGAAGGGACAAGTCGGTACAATTCGGAACAAGTTTGTACAAGTCGGGACAAGGAGGGACAAGTTTGGACAATGAGGGACAAGTCGGGACAAGTCGCTACAAGTCAGGACGAGTCGGAACAATTCAGGACAAGTCGGGACATGACGTGACAAGTCAGAACAAGTCGGGACAAGTCGGGACAAGTCGGGACAAGTCGAGACAAGTCGGGACTAGCCGGTACAAGTTGAGACAAGTCTGTACAAGTCGGGACAAAGTTGGACAAACCGGGACAAGTCGGGACAAGTCGGTACAAGTTGGGACAAGTCGGGACAAGTCAGGACAAGTCGGGACAAGTCGAGACAAGTCGGGACAAATCGAAACAAGTCAGGACAAGTCGAAAAAAGTCGAAAGAAGTCGGGACAAGTCAGGACAAATCGGGACAAGTCGGGATAAGACGTGACATGTCAGAACAAGTTGGGACAAGTCGGGACAAGTCGGGACAAGTCGGGACAAGTCGGGACAAGTCGGGACAAGTCGGGACAAGTCGGGACATGTCGGGACTAGTCAGGACAAGTTTGGACAATCCAAGACAAGTTGGGACGAGTCGGAACAAGTCGATACAAGTCGGGACATGTTTGTACAATCCGGGACAAGTTGTGACAAGTCAGGACAAGTCAGGACAAGTCGAAACAAGTCGAAACAAGTCGGGACAAGTCGGGACAAGTTTGGACAATCTGGGACAGGTCGGGACAAGTCGGTGCAAGTCTGGACAAGTCGGGACAAGTCGGTTCAAGTCGGGAAAAGGTTGGACAATACGGGACACGTTGGGACAAGTCGGTACAAGTTGAAACAATCCGGGACAAGTCGGTACAAGTCGGGACAAGTCGGTACAAGTCGGGACAAGTCGGTACAAGTCGGGACAAGTTTGGACAATCCGGGACAAGTCGAGACAAGTCGGGACATTTCGGGACAGGTCGAGACAAGTCGGTACAAGTCTGGACAAGTCGGTTCAAATCGGGAAAAGTTTGGACAATACGGGACACGTTGGGACAAGTCGGTACAAGTCGGGACAATCCGGGACAAGTCGGTACAAGTCGGGACAAGTCGGTACAAGTCGGGACATGTTAGGACAATCCGGGACAAGTCGAGACAAGTCGGGACAAGTCGGGACAAGTCGGGACAAGTCGTGACAAGTCAGGACAAGTCAAGACAAGTCGAAACAAGTCGAAACAAGTTGGGACAAGTCGGGACAAGTCAGGACAAGTCAAGACAAGTCGAAACAATTCGGAACAAGTTTGTACAAGTCGGGACAAGGAGGGACAAGTTTGGACAATGAGGGACAAGTCGGGACAAGTCGCTACAAGTCAGGATGAGTCGGAACAAGTCAGGACAAGTCGGGACATGACGTGACAAGTCAGAACAAGTCGGGACAAGTCGGGACAAGTCGGGACAAGTCGAGACAAGTCGGGACTAGCCGGTACAAGTTGAGACAAGTCTGTACAAGTCGGGACAAGTTTGGACAAACCGGGACAAGTCGGGACAAGTCGTTACAAGTTGGGACAAGTCGGGACAAGTCGGAACACGTCAGGACAAGTCGGGACATGGCGTGACAAGTTAGAACAAGTCAGAACAAGCCGGGACAAGTCTGGACAAGTCGAGGCAAGTCAGTACAAGTCGGGACATGGCGTGACAAGTTAGAACAAGTCAGAACAAGCCGGGACAAGTCGGGACAAGTCGGAACAAGTCAGGACAAGTCGGGACATGGCGTGACAAGTTAGACCAAGTCAAAACAAGCCGGAACAAGTCGGGACAAGTTAGAACAAGTCAGAACAAGCCGGGACAAGTCGGGACAAGTCGGAACAAGTCAGGACAAGTCGAGACATGGCGTGACAAGTTAGAACAAGTCAGAACAAGCCGGGACAAGTCGGGACAAGTCTGGACAAGTCGGGACAAGTCGGGACAAGTCGGGACAAGTCGGGACAAGTCTGGACAAGACGGGACAAGTCGGGACAAGTCTGGACAAGTCAGGACAAGTTTGGACAATGCGGGACAAGTCGGGACAATCCGTGACAAGTCGGGACAAGACGGAACAAGTCACGACAAGTCGGGAAAAGTCGGGACAAGACATGTCGGAACAAGTCGGGACTTTTGGGTCGGGTCGAGGAAAATATTATTGTAAATATATCTTTTGATAGAATCATTTTGAATTTCAAATAATTCTGGACTTTTCACCAGGGCTCCTTACCCAGACATTTTATCCTGATTTCATTTGTACATTTTACACGGAATTTCCACCTGGACTTCTTCACCCAGACTTCCTTCTTGGAATTTTATTTGGATTTCTTTGAAGTAGTTTGTGAAAAAAAATCAAAATTACACAAAAAAAATAAAGATTTTAATATTTGTTTCAAATATTTCGGCATAAATTCAATTATCAAAAAATTTCAAAAAATATTTTTTTTTCAGATTTTTTTTAATTTTATCAAAATTGTGAACTGAAACAACTTTCACAATCTCAATTCTATTCATAAAGAAACAAAAAAGTATCTCATTAAACACAGAATTAAAATAAAAATGTTTTGAAAAAAAAATCTTGGAA
Organism: Chrysolina americana; assembly: GCA_958502065.1. Classification (NCBI taxonomy): domain Eukaryota; kingdom Metazoa; phylum Arthropoda; class Insecta; order Coleoptera; family Chrysomelidae; genus Chrysolina; species Chrysolina americana. The sequence continues at coordinate 47,897,234 of OY293413.1, forward strand.
AATTACTTTTTTCACAAAGAAAATATTTGAGTCAGTCAATTTCTGAATATTTTGGTATCGAATCATCTCGCCAAAATTTTTTATAACGGCAAGAAATTTAATTTTTTTTTTTCTGATAAAAAAATTTACTTCACAAGGTCAAATCGAGTCAATGTTATGGCACTAAAATTCATCTTATCGTCTTGGACTCTATTCGCAATTGGGTCGGGTCGGGTAGGGTCGGGAAATGAGCTTTCAGATTTTTTGTCAATCTAACAAATATTATGAACCATGACAAATGTGACAAGTCGGGACAAGTTGGGACAAATCGGGACAAGTCTGGACAAGTCAGGACAAGTTGGGACAAATCGGGACCAGCCGGGATATTTTGAAAAAAATGAAAGCTACAAAAATTTTATAAACAAAAAATTTGATTTTTTTTTTTATATTTCAGCCAAAATTTAAACAGTTTTGAGAAAATAAGCTTACAGATTTTTTGTCAATCCAACAAAATTATGAACCAAAACAAGTGTGACAATCAATTTTTGTTCGAACTGAAATTGACAAGTCGGAACAAGTCGGGACAAGTATGGACAAGTCGGGACAAGTCGGGACAAGTTTGGTCAATCCGGGACAAGTCGGGACAAGTCGGGACGATTCGGGACAAGTCGGTACAAGTCGGGACAAGTTTGGACATTACGGGACAAGTCAGAACAAGTCGGGACAAGTCGGGACACAAGTCGGGACAAGTTTGGTCAATCTGGGACAAGTCGGTACAAGTCGGGACAAGTCGGTACAAGTCGGAACAAGTTGGGACAAGTCGGGACAAGAAGGGACAAGTCGGTACAATTCGGAACAAGTTTGTACAAGTCGGGACAAGGAGGGACAAGTTTGGACAATGAGGGACAAGTCGGGACAAGTCGCTACAAGTCAGGACGAGTCGGAACAATTCAGGACAAGTCGGGACATGACGTGACAAGTCAGAACAAGTCGGGACAAGTCGGGACAAGTCGGGACAAGTCGAGACAAGTCGGGACTAGCCGGTACAAGTTGAGACAAGTCTGTACAAGTCGGGACAAAGTTGGACAAACCGGGACAAGTCGGGACAAGTCGGTACAAGTTGGGACAAGTCGGGACAAGTCAGGACAAGTCGGGACAAGTCGAGACAAGTCGGGACAAATCGAAACAAGTCAGGACAAGTCGAAAAAAGTCGAAAGAAGTCGGGACAAGTCAGGACAAATCGGGACAAGTCGGGATAAGACGTGACATGTCAGAACAAGTTGGGACAAGTCGGGACAAGTCGGGACAAGTCGGGACAAGTCGGGACAAGTCGGGACAAGTCGGGACATGTCGGGACTAGTCAGGACAAGTTTGGACAATCCAAGACAAGTTGGGACGAGTCGGAACAAGTCGATACAAGTCGGGACATGTTTGTACAATCCGGGACAAGTTGTGACAAGTCAGGACAAGTCAGGACAAGTCGAAACAAGTCGAAACAAGTCGGGACAAGTCGGGACAAGTTTGGACAATCTGGGACAGGTCGGGACAAGTCGGTGCAAGTCTGGACAAGTCGGGACAAGTCGGTTCAAGTCGGGAAAAGGTTGGACAATACGGGACACGTTGGGACAAGTCGGTACAAGTTGAAACAATCCGGGACAAGTCGGTACAAGTCGGGACAAGTCGGTACAAGTCGGGACAAGTCGGTACAAGTCGGGACAAGTTTGGACAATCCGGGACAAGTCGAGACAAGTCGGGACATTTCGGGACAGGTCGAGACAAGTCGGTACAAGTCTGGACAAGTCGGTTCAAATCGGGAAAAGTTTGGACAATACGGGACACGTTGGGACAAGTCGGTACAAGTCGGGACAATCCGGGACAAGTCGGTACAAGTCGGGACAAGTCGGTACAAGTCGGGACATGTTAGGACAATCCGGGACAAGTCGAGACAAGTCGGGACAAGTCGGGACAAGTCGGGACAAGTCGTGACAAGTCAGGACAAGTCAAGACAAGTCGAAACAATTCGGAACAAGTTTGTACAAGTCGGGACAAGGAGGGACAAGTTTGGACAATGAGGGACAAGTCGGGACAAGTCGCTACAAGTCAGGATGAGTCGGAACAAGTCAGGACAAGTCGGGACATGACGTGACAAGTCAGAACAAGTCGGGACAAGTCGGGACAAGTCGGGACAAGTCGAGACAAGTCGGGACTAGCCGGTACAAGTTGAGACAAGTCTGTACAAGTCGGGACAAGTTTGGACAAACCGGGACAAGTCGGGACAAGTCGGTACAAGTTGGGACAAGTCGAGACAAGTCAGGACAAGTCGGGACAAGTCGAGACAAGTCGGGACAAATCGAAACATGTCAGGACAAGTCGAAAAAAGTCGAAAGAAGTCGGGACAAGTCAGGACAAATCGAGACAAGTCGGGATAAGACGTGACATGTCAGAACAAGTCGGGACAAGTCGGGACAAGTCGAAACAAGTCGGGACAAGTCGGGACAAGTCGGGACAAGTCGGGACATGTCGGGACTAGTCAAGGCTAGTCGAGAAATGTCGGGACAAGTTTGGACAATCCGGGACAAGTCGGGACTAGTCGGGACAAGTCGGGACAAGTCGGGACAAGTCGGGACAAGTCGGGACAAGTTGGGACAAGTCGGGACAAGTTTAGACAATCCGGGACAAGTCGAGACAAGTCGGGACAAGTCAGGACAGGTCGGGACAAGTCGGTACAAGTCTGGACAAGTCGGGACAAGTCGGGACAAGTCGGGACAAGTCGGTACAAGTCGGGACAAGTCGGTACAAGTCGGGACAAGTTTGGACAAACCGGAACAAGTCGGACAAGTCGGTACAAGTTGGGTCAAGTCGAGACAAGTCGGGACAAGTCGGGACAGGTCGAGACAAGTCGGTACAAGTCTGGACAAGTCGGTTCAAATCGGGAAAACTTTGGACAATACGGGACACGTTGGGACAAGTCGGTACAAGTCGGGACAATCCGGGACAAGTCGGTACAAGTCGGGACAAGTCGGTACAAGTCGGGACATGTTTGGACAATCCGGACAAGTCTAGACAAGTCGGGACAAGTCGGGACGAGTCGGGACAAGTCGGGACAAGTCGTGACAAGTCAGGACAAGTCAAGACAAGTCGAAACAAGTCGAAACAAGTTGGGACAAGTCGGGACAAGTCAGGACAAGTCAAGACAAGTCGAAACAATCCGGAACAAGTTTGTACAAGTCGGGACAAGGAGGGACAAGTTTGGACAATGAGGGACAAGTCGGGACAAGTCGCTACAAGTCAGGACGAGACGGAACAAGTCAGGACAAGTCGGGACATGACGTGACAAGTCAGGACGAGTCGGGACAAGTCGGGACAAGTCGGGACAAGTCGAGACAAGTCGGGACTAGCCGGTACAAGTTGAGACAAGTCTGTACAAGTCGGGACATGTTTGGACAATCCGGGACAAGTCTAGACAAGTCGGGACAAGTCGGGACGAGTCGGGACAAGTCGTGACAAGTCAGGACGAGTCAAGACAAGTCGAAACAAGTCGAAACAAGTAGGGACAAGTCGGGACAAGTCAGGACAAGTCAAGACAAGTCGAAACAATCCGGAACAAGTTTGTACAAGTCGGGACAAGGAGGGACAAGTTTGGACAATGAGGGACAAGTCGGGACAAGTCGCTACAAGTCAGGACGAGTCGGAACAAGTCAGGACCAGTCGGGACATGACGTGACAAGTCAGGACGAGTCGGGACAAGTCGGGACAAGTCAGGACAAGTCGGGACAAGTCGAGACAAGTCGGGACAAATCGAAACATGTCAGGACAAGTCGAAAAAAGTCGAAAGAAGTCGGGACAAGTCAGGACAAATCGAAACAAGTCGGGATAAGACGTGACATGTCAGAACAAGTCGGGAAAAGTCGGGACAAGTCGGGACAAGTCGAAACAAGTCGGGACAAGTCGGGACAAGTCGGGACAAGTCGGGACATGTCGGGACTAGTCAGGACTAGTCGAGAAATATTGGGACAAGTTTGGACAATAAGGGACAAGTCGGGACAAATTTGGACAATAAGGGACAAGTCGGGACAAGTCGGCACAAGTCGGGACAAGTCGGTACAAGTCGGGACAAGTTTGGACAAACCATGACAAGTCGTGACAAGTCAGGACAAGTCAGAACAAGTCGGGACAAGTTAGGACAAGTCGGTACAAGTCGGGATATGGTCGTGACAAGTCAGGACAAGTCAGGACAAGTCGGGACAAGTCAGGACAAGTCAAGACAAGTCGAAACAAGTCGAAACAAGTTGGGACAAGTCGGGACAAGTCAGGACAAGTCAGAACAAGTCAGGACATGTCTGGACAAGACAAGACAAGTCGGTACAAGTCAGGACAAGTTTGGACAATCCGAGACAATTAGGGACAAGTCGGTACAAGTCAGGACGAGTCGGAACAAGTCAGGACAAGTCGAGACAAGTCGGGACAAGTCGTGACAAGTCAGGACAAGTCAAGACAAGTCGAAACAAGTCGAAACAAGTTGGGACAAGTCGGGACAAGTCAGGACAAGTCAGAACAAGTCAGGACATGTCTGGACAAGACAAGACAAGTCGGTACAAGTCAGGACAAGTTTGGACAATCCGGGACAATTAGGGACAAGTCGGTACAAGTCAGGACGAGTCGGAACAAGTCGGGACAAGTCGGGACAATCCGGACAAGTCGGGACAAGTCGAGACAAGTCGGGACAAATCGAAACAAGTCAGGACAAGTCGAAAAAAGTCGAAAGAAGTCGGGACAAGTCAGGACAAATCGGGACAAGTCGGGACAAGTCGGGATAAGACGTGACATGTCAGAACAAGTCGGGACAAGTCGAGACAAGTCGGGACAAGTCGGGACAAGTCGAGACTAGTCAGGGCTAGTCGAGAAATGTCGGGACAAGTTTGGACAATAAGGGACAAGTCGGGACAAGTTTGGACAATAAGGGACAAGTCGGTACAAGTCGGGACAAGTCGGGACAAGTTTGGACAATCCGGGACAAGTCGTGACAAGTCAGGACAAGTCAGGACAAGTCGAAACAAGTCGAAACAAGTCGAAACAAGTCGGTACAAGTCGGGACAAGTTTGGACAATCCGGGACAAGTCGGGACTAGTCGGGACAAGTCGGGACAAGTCGGGACAAGTCGGGACAAGTTTAGACAATCCGGGACAAGTCGAGACAAGTCGGGACAAGTCGGGACAGGTCGGGACAAGTCGGTACAAGTCTGGACAAGTCGGGACAAGTCGGGACAAGTCGGGACAAGTCGGTACAAGTCGGGACAAGTCGGTACAAGTCGGGACAAGTTTGGACAAACCGGGACAAGTCGGTACAAGTTGGGACAAGTCGAGACAAGTCGGGACAAGTTGGGACAGGTCGAGACAAGTCGGTACAAGTCTGGACAAGTCGGTTCAAATCGGAAAAGTTTGAACAATACGGGACACGTTGGGACAAGTCGGTACAAGTCGGGACAATCCGGTACAAGTCGGTACAAGTCGGGACAAGTCGGTACAAGTCGGGACATGTTTGGACAATCCGGGACAAGTCGGGACAAGTCGGTTCAAGTTGGGACAAGTCGGGACAAGTCGGTACAAGTCGGGACAAATCGGTACAAGTCGGGACAAGTCAGGACAAGTCGAGACAAGTTGGGACAAGTCGAGACAAGTCGGGACAAATCGAAACAAGTCAGGACAAGTCGAAAATAGTCGAAAGAAGTCGGGACAAGTCAGGACAAATCGGGACAAGTCAGGACAAGTCGGGATAAGACGTGACTTGTCAGAACAAGTCGGGACAAGTCGGGACAATCCGGACAAGTCGGGACAAGTCGAGACAAGTCTCGACAAATCGAAACAAGTCAGGACAAGTCGAAAAAAGTCGAAAGAAGTCGGGACAAGTCAGGACAAATCGGGACAAGTCGGGACAAGTCGGGATAAGACGTGACATGTCAGAACAAGTCGGGACAAAACGAGACAAGTCGGGACAAGTCGAGACTAGTCAGGACTAGTCGAGAAATGTTGGGACAAGTTTGGACAATAAGGGACAAGTCGGGACAAGTTTGGACAATAAGGGACAAGTCGGTACAAGTCGGGACAAGTTTGGACAATCCGGGACAAGTCGTGACAAGTCAGGACAAGTCAGGACAAGTCGAAACAAGTCGAAACAAGTCGGTACAAGTTGGGACAAGTTTGGACAATCCGGGACAAGTCGGGACTAGTCGGGACATGTCGGGACAAGTCGGGACAAGTCGGGACAAGTCGGGACAAGTCGGGACAAGTTTAGACAATCCGGGACAAGTCGAGACGAGTCGGGACAAGTCGGGACAGGTCGGGACATGTCGGTACAAGTCTGGACAAGTCGGGACAAGTCGGGACAAGTCGGGACAAGTCGGTACAAGTCGGGACAAGTCGGTACAAGTCGGGACAAGTTTGGACAAACCGGGACAAGTCGGGACAAGTCGGTACAAGTTGGGACAAGTCGATACAAGTCGGGACAGGTCGAGACAAGTCGGTACACAAGTCTGGACAAGTCGGTTCAAATCGGGAAAAGTTTGGACAATACGGGACACGTTGGGACAAGTCGGTACAAGTCGGGACAATCCGGTACAAGTCGGTACAAGTCGAGACAAGACGGTACAAGTCGGGACATGTTTGGACAATCCGGGACGAGTCGAGACAAGTCGGGACAAGTCGGGACAAGTCGGGACAAGTCGTGACAAGTCAGGACAAGTCAAGACAAGTCGAAACAAGTCGAAACAAGTTGGGACAAGTCGGGACAAGTCAGGACAAGTCAAGACAAGTCGAAACAATTCGGAACAAGTTTGTACAAGTCGGGACAAGGAGGGACAAGTTTGGACAATGAGGGACAAGTCGAGACAAGTCGAAAAAAGTCGAAAAAAGTCGGGACAAGTCAGGACAAATCGGGACAAGTCGGGACAAGTCAGGATAAGACTTGACATGTCAGAACAAGTCGGGACAAGTCGGGACAATCCGGACAAGTCGGGACAAGTCGAGACAAGTCGGGACAAATCGAAACAAGTCAGGACAAGTCGAAAAAAGTCGAAAGAAGTCGGGACAAGTCAGGACAAATCAGGACAAGTCGGGACAAGTCGGGATAAGACGTGACATGTCAGAACAAGTCGGGACAAGTCGAGACAAGTCGGGACAAGTCGGGACAAGTCGAGACTAGTCAGGACTAGTCGAGAAATGTCGGGACAAGTTTGGACAATAAGGGACAAGTCGGGACAAGTTTGGACAATAAGGGACAACTCGGTACAAGTCGGGACAAGTTTGGACAATCCGGGACAAGTCGTGACAAGTCAGGACAAGTCAGGACAAGTCGAAACAAGTCGAAACAAGTCGGTACAAGTCGGGACAAGTTTGGACAATCCGGGACAAGTCGGGACTAGTCGGGACAAGTCGGGACAAGTCGGGACAAGTCGGGACAAGTCGGGACAAGTTTAGACAATCCGGGACAAGTCGAGACAAGTCGGGACAAGTCGGGACAGGTCGGGACAAGTCGGTACAAGTCTGGACAAGTCGGGACAAGTCGGGACAAGTCGGGACAAGTCGGTACAAGTCGGGACAAGTCGGCACAAGTCGGGACAAGTGTGGACAAACCGGGACAAGTCGGGACAAGTCGGTACAAGTTGGGACAAGTCGAGACAAGTCGGGACAAGTCGGGACAGGTCGAGACAAGTCGGTACAAGTCTGGACAAGCTTGGACAATCCGGGACAAGTCGAGACAAGTCGGGAAAAGTCGGGACAAGTCGGGACAAGTCAAAACAAGTCGAAACAAGTCGAAACAAGTTGGGACAAGTCGGGACAAGTCAGAACAAGTCGGAACATGTCTGGACAAGACGGGACAAGTCGGTACAAGTCAGGACGAGTCAAAACAAGTCAGGACAAGTCAAGACAAGTCGGGACAAGACGTGACAAGTCAGAACAAGTCGGGACAAGTCGGGACAAGTCAAGACAAGTCGGGACAAGTCGGGACAAGTCGGGACAAGTCGGGACAAGTCGGGACAAGTCGGGACAAGTCGGTACAAGTCGAAACAAGTCGAAACAAGTTGGGACAAGTCGGGACAAGTCAGAACAAGTCGGAACATGTCTGGACAAGACGGGACAAGTCGGTACAAGTCAGGACGGGTCAAAACAAGTCAGGACAAGTCAAGACAAGTCGGGACAAGACGTGACAAGTCAGAACAAGTCGGGACAAGTCGGGACAAGTCAAGACAAGTCGGGACAAGTCGGGACAAGTCGGGACAAGTCGGGACAAGTCGGTACAAGTCGGGACAAGTCGGAACAAGTCGGGACGAGTTGGGACAAGTTAGGACAATTCAGGACAAGTCAGGACAAGTCAGGACAAGTCGGGATAAGTCGGGACAAGTTGGGACAAGTCGGGACAATTCGGGACAGGTCGAGACAAGTCGTGACAAGTCAGGACAAGTCAATACAAGTCGAAACAAGTCGAAACAAGTTGGGACAAGTCGGGACGAGTCAGAACAAGTCGAAACATGTCTGGACAAGACGGGACAAGACGGGACATGTCGGTACAAGTCAGGACAAGTTTGGACAATCCGGGACAAGTCGGGACAAGTCGGTACAAGTCAGGACGAGTCAAAACAAGTCAGGACAAGTCGGGACAAGTCGGGACAAGACATGACAAGTCAGAACAAGTCGGGACAAGTTGGGACAAGTCGGGACAAGTCGGGACAAGTTAAGACAAGTCGGTACAAGTCGGGACAAGTCGGAACAAGTCGGGACGAGTTGGGACAAGTTAGGACAAGTCAGGACAAGTCGGAACATGTCTGGACAAGACGGGACAAGTCGGGACAAGTCGGTACAAGTCAGGACAAATTTGGACAATCCGGGACAAGTCGAGACAAGTCGGGACAAGTCGGGACAAGTCGGGACAAGTCAAAACAAGTCGAAACAAGTCGAAACAAGTTGGGACAAGTCGGGACAAGTCAGAACAAGTCGGAACATGTCTGGACAAGACGGGACAAGTCGGTACAAGTCAGGACGAGTCAAAACAAGTCAGGACAAGTCAAGACAAGTCGGGACAAGACGTGACAAGTCAGAACAAGTCGGGACAAGTCGGGACAAGTCAAGACAAGTCGGGACAAGTCGGGACAAGTCGGGACAAGTCGGGACAAGTCGGGACAAGTCGGTACAAGTCGGGACAAGTCGGAACAAGTCGGGACGAGTTGGGACAAGTTAGGACAATTCAGGACAAGTCAGGACAAGTCAGGACAAGTCGGGATAAGTCGGGACAAGTTGGGACAAGTCGGGACAATTCGGGACAGGTCGAGACAAGTCGTGACAAGTCAGGACAAGTCAATACAAGTCGAAACAAGTCGAAACAAGTTGGGACAAGTCGGGACGAGTCAGAACAAGTCGGAACATGTCTGGACAAGACGGGACAAGTCGGGACAAGTCGGTACAAGTCAGGACAAGTTTGGACAATCCGGGACAAGTCGGGACAAGTCGGTACAAGTCAGGACGAGTCAAAACAAGTCAGGACAAGTCGGGACAAGTCGGGACAAGACGTGACAAGTCAGAACAAGTCGGGACAATTTGGGACAAGTCGGGACAAGTCGGAACAAGTCGGGACAAGTCAAGACAAGTCGGTACAAGTCGGGACAAGTCGGAACAAGTCGGGACGAGTTGGGACAAGTTAGGACAAGTCAGGACAAGTCAGGACAAGTCGGGATAAGTCGGGACAAGTTGGGACAAGTCGGGACAATTCGGGACAGGTCGGGACAAGTCCGGACAGGTCGGGACAAGACGTGACAAATCAGAACAAGTAGGGACAAGTCGAGACAAGTCGGGACAAGTCGGGACAAGTCGGGACATGTCGGTTAAAGTCAAGACAAGTCGGTACAAGTCGGGAAAAGTTTGGACAAACCGAGACAAGTCGGGACAAGTCGGTACAAGTTGGGACAAGTCGGTACAAGTCAGGACAAGTCGGGACAAGTCGAGACAAGTCGAGACAAGTCTGGACAAATCGAATCAAGTCATGACAAGTCGAAAAAAGTCGAAAGAAGTCGGGACAAGTCAGGACAAGTCGGGACAAGTCGGGACAAGTGGGGACAAGTTGGGATAGGACGTGACGTGTCAGAACAAGTCGGGACAAGTCGGGACAAGTCGGGACAAGTCAGGACAAGTCGAGAAATGTCGGGACAAGTTTGGACAATAAGGGACAAGTCGGGACAAATTTGGACAATTAGGGACAATTCGGGACAAGTCGGTACTAGTCGGGACAAGTCAGTACAAGTCGGGACAAGTTTGGACAATCCAAGAAAAGTTGGGACAAGTCGGAACAAGTTGGAACAAGTCGGGACATGTTTGGACAACCTGGGACAAGTCGTGACAAGTCAGGACAAGTCGAAACAAGTCGAAACAAAACGGGACAAGTCGGGACAAGTCAGGACAAGTCAGAACAAGTCAGGACAAGTTAGGACAAGTCAGGACAAGTCGGGACAAGTCGGGACAAGTCGGGACAAGGTTGGACAATCTGGGACAGGTCGGGACAAGTCGGTACAAGTCTGGACAAGTCGGGACAAGTCGGTTCAAGTCGGGAACAGTTTGGACAATACGGGACACGTTGGGACAAGTCGGTACAAGTTGTGACAATCCGGGATAAGTCGGTACAAGTCGGGACAAGTCGGTACAAGTTGGGACAAGTTTGGACAATCCGGGACAAGTCGAGACAGGTCGGGACAAGTCGGTACAAGTTTGGACAAGTCGGTTCAAGTCGGAACAAGTCGGGACATGGCGTGACAAGTTAGAACAAGTCAGAACAAGCCGGGACAAGTCGGGACAAGTCTGGACAAGTCGAGACAAGTCGGGACAAGTCAGTACAAGACGGGACATGGCGTGACAAGTTAGAACAAGTCAGAACAATCCGGGACAAGTCGGGACAAGTCGGAACAAGTCAGGACAAGTCGGGACATGGCGTGACAAGTTAGAACAAGTCAGAACAAGCCGAAACAATTTGGGACAAGTTAGAACAAGTCAGAACAAGCCAGGACAAGTCGGGACAAGTCGGAACAAGTCAGGACAAGTCGAGATATGGCGTGACAAGTTAGAACAAGTCAGAACAAGTTAGGACAAGTCGGGACAAGTCTGGACAAGTCGGGACAAGTCGGGACAAGTGAGAACAAGTCAAAACGAGTCGGGACAAGTCGGAACAAGTCAGGACAAGTCGGGACATGGCGTGACAAGTTAGAACAAGTCGGAACAAGTCGGTACAAGTCGGGACAAGTCGGGACAAGTCGGTACAAGACGGGACAATTCGGTACAAGTCGGGACAAGTTTGGACAAACCGGGACAAGTCGGGACAAGTCGGTACAAGTTGGAACAAGTCGAGACAAGTCGAGACAAGTCGGAACATATCGAAACAAGTCAGGACAAGTCGAAAAAAGTCGAAAGAAGTCGGAACAAGTCAGGACAATTCGGGACAAGTCGGGATAAGATTAGACATGTCGGAACAAGTCGGGACAAGTCAGGACAAGTCGGGACAAGTCGGGACAAGTCAGGACAAGTCAGGACATGTCGGGACAAGTTTGTACAATAAGTGACAAGTCGGGACAAGTTTGGACAATACGGGACACGTTGGGACAAGTCGGGACAAGTCTTGACAAGTTTGGACAATCCGGGACAAGTCAGGACAAGTCGGTACAAGTCAGGACGAGTCAAAACAAGTCAGGACAAGTCGGGACAAGTCGGAACAAGACGTGACAAGTCAGAACAAGTCGGGACAAGTCGGGACAAGTCGGGACAAGTCGGGACAAGTCGGAACAAGTCGGAACAAGTCGGGACGAGTTGGGACAAGTTAGGACAAGTCAGGACAAGTCAGGACAAGTCAGGACAAGTCGGGATAAGTCGGGACATGTTGGGACAAGTCGGGACAATTCGGGACAGGTCGAGACAAGTCGTGACAAGTCAGGACAAGTCAATACAAGTCGAAACAAGTCGAAACAAGTTGGGACAAGTCGGAACAAGTCAGAACAAGTCGGAACATGTCTGGACAAGACGGGACAAGTCGGGACAAGTCGGTACAAGTCGGGACAAGTTTGGACAATCCGGGACAAGTCGGGACAAGTCGGTACAAGTCAGGACGAGTCAAAACAAGTCAGGACAAGTCGGGACAAGTCTGAACAAGACGTGACAAGTCAGAACAAGTCGGGACAAGTTGGGACAAGTCGGGACAAGTCGGGACAAGTCGGGACAAGTCAAGACAAGTCGGTACAAGTCGGGACAAGTCGGAACAAGTCGGGACGAGTTGGAACAAGTTAGGACAAGTCAAGACAAGTCAGGACATATCAGGACAAGTCGGGATAAGTCGAGACAAGTTGGGACAAGTCGGGACAATTCGGGACAGGTCGGGACAAGACGTGACAAATCAGAACAAGTAGGGACAAGTCGAGACAAGTCGGGACAACTCGGGACAAGTCGGGACAAGTCGGTTAAAGTCGGGACAAGTCGGTACAAGTCGGGAAATGTTTGGACAAACTGGGACAAGTCGGGACAAGTCGGTACAAGTTGGGACAAGTCGGTACAAGTCAGGACAAGTCGGGACAAGTCGAGACAAGTCGGGACAAATCGAATCAAGTCATGACAAGTCGAAAAAAGTCGAAAGAAGTCGGGACAAGTCGAGACAAGTCGGGACATGTCGGGACAAGTGGGGACAAGTCGGTATAAGACGTGACGTGTCAGAACAAGTCGGGACAAGTCGGGACAAGTCGGGACAAGTCGGGACAAGTCAGGACAAGTCGAGAAATGTCGGGACAAGTTTGGACAATAAGGGACAAGTCGAGACAAGTTTGGACAATAAGGGACAATTCGGGACAAGTCGGTACTAGTCGGGACAAGTCAGTACAAGTCGGGACAAGTTTGGACAATCCAAGAAAAGTTAGGACAAGTCGGAACAAGTTGGTACAAGTCGGGACATGTTTGGACAACCTGGGACGAGTCGTGACAAGTCAGGACAAGTCGAAACAAGTCGAAACAAAACGGGACAAGTCGGGACAAGTCAGGACAAGTCAGAATAAGTCAGGACAAGTTAGGACAAGTCAGGACAAGTCGGGACAAGTCGGGACAAGTCGGGACAAGTTTGGACAATCTGGGACAGGTCGGGACAAGTCGGTACAAGTCTGGACAAGTCGGGACAAGTCGGTTCAAGTCGGGAAAAGTTTGGACAATACGGGACACGTTGGGACAAGTCGGTACAAGTTGTGACAATCCGGGACAAGTCGGTACAAGTTGGGCACTAGTCGGTACAAGTTGGGACAAGTTTGGACAATCCGGGACAAGTCGAGACAAGTCGGGACAAGTCGGGACAGGTCGGGACAAGTCGGTACAAGTCTGGACAAGTCGGTTCAAGTCGGAACAAGTCGGGACATGGCGTGACAAGTTAGAACAAGTCAGAACAAGCCGGGACAAGTCGGGACAAGTCTGGACAAGTCGAGACAAGTCGGGACAAGTCAGTACAAGTCGGGACATGGCGTGACAAGTAAGAACAAGTCAGAACAATCCTGGACATGTCGAGACAAGTCGGAACAAGTCAGGACAAGTCGGGACATGGCGTGACAAGTTAGAACAAGTCAGAACAAGCCGGAACAATTTGGGACGAGTTAGAACAAGTCAGAACAAGACAGGACAAGTCGGGACAAGTCGGAACAAGTCAGGACAAGTCGAGACATGGCGTGACAAGTTAGAACAAGTCAGAACAAGCCGGGACAAGTCGGGACAAGTCCGGACAAGTCGGGACAAGTCGGGACAAGTAAGAACAAGTCAACACGAGTCGGGACCAGTCGGAACAAGTCAGGACAAGTCGGGACATGGCGTGACAAGTTAGAACAAGTCGGAACAAGTCGGTACAAGTCGGGACAAGTCGGGACAAGTCGGTACAAGTCGGGACAAGTCGGTACAAGTCGGGACAAGTTTGGACAAACCGGGACAAGTCGGGACAAGTCGGTACAAGTTGGGACAAGTCGAGACAAGTCGAGACAAGTCGGGACATATCGAAACAAGTCAGGACAAGTCGAAAAAAGTCGAAAGAAGTCGGGACAAGTCAGGACAAGTCGGGACAAGTCGGGATAAGATTAGACATGTCGGAACAATTCGGGACAAGTCGGGACAAGTCGGGACAAGTCGGGACAAGTCGGGACAAGTCAGGACATGTCGGGACAAGTTTGTACAATAAGTGACAAGTCGGGACAAGTTTGGACAATACGGGACACGTTGGGACAAGTCGGGACAAGTCTGGACAAGTCGGGACAAGTCGGGACAAGTCGGTACAAGTCGGGACAAGTCGGTACAAGTCGGGACAAGTTTGGACAAACTGGGACAAGTCGGGACAAGTCGGTACAAGTTGGTACAAGTCGGGACAAGCCAGGACAAGTCGGGACAATTCGAGAGAAGTCGGGACATATCGAAACAAGTCAGGACAAGTCGAAAAAAGTCGAAAGAAGTCGGGACAAGTCAGGACAAGTCGGGACAAGTCGGGATAAAATTAGACATGTCGGAACAAGTCGGGACAAGTCGGGACAAGTCAGGACAAGTCGGGACAAGTCAGGACAAGTCAGAACAAGCCGGGACAAGTCGGGACAAGTCGGAACAAGTCAGGACAAATCAAGACATGGCGTGACAAGTTAGAACAAGTCAGAACAAGCCGGGACAAGTCGGGACAAGTCTGGACAAGTCGGTACAAGTCTGGACAAGTCGGTTCAAGTAGGAACAAGTCGGGACATGACGTGACAAGTTAGAACAAGTCGGGACATGTGGGGACAAGTCAAGACAAGTCGGGACAAGTCGGAACACGTCAGGACAAGTCGGGACATGGCGTGACAAGTTAGAACAAGTCAGAACAAGCCGGGACAAGTCTGGACAAGTCGAGGCAAGTCAGTACAAGTCGGGACATGGCGTGACAAGTTAGAACAAGTCAGAACAAGCCGGGACAAGTCGGGACAAGTCGGAACAAGTCAGGACAAGTCGGGACATGGCGTGACAAGTTAGACCAAGTCAAAACAAGCCGGAACAAGTCGGGACAAGTTAGAACAATTCAGAACAAGCCGGGACAAGTCGGGACAAGTCGGAACAAGTCAGGACAAGTCGAGACATGGCGTGACAAGTTAGAACAAGTCAGAACAAGCCGGGACAAGTCGGGACAAGTCTGGACAAGTCGGGACAAGTCGGGACAAGTCGGGACAAGTCGGGACAAGTCTGGACAAGACGGGACAAGTCGGGACAAGTCTGGACAAGTCAGGACAAGTTTGGACAATGCGGGACAAGTCGGGACAATCCGTGACAAGTCGGGACAAGACGGAACAAGTCACGACAAGTCGGGAAAAGTCGGGACAAGACATGTCGGAACAAGTCGGGACTTTTGGGTCGGGTCGAGGAAAATATTATTGTAAATATATCTTTTGATAGAATCATTTTGAATTTCAAATAATTCTGGACTTTTCACCAGGGCTCCTTACCCAGACATTTTATCCTGATTTCATTTGTACATTTTACACGGAATTTCCACCTGGACTTCTTCACCCAGACTTCCTTCTTGGAATTTTATTTGGATTTCTTTGAAGTAGTTTGTGAAAAAAAATCAAAATTACACAAAAAAAAATAAAGATTTTAATATTTGTTTCAAATATTTCGGCATAAATTCAATTATCAAAAAATTTCAAAAAATATTTTTTTTTCAGATTTTTTTTAATTTTATCAAAATTGTGAACTGAAACAACTTTCACAATCTCATTTCTATACAAAAAGAAACAAAAAAGTATCTCATTAAACACAGAATTAAAATAAAAATGTTTTGAAAAAAAAATCTTGGAAAATTACTTTTTTCACAAAGAAAATATTTGAGTCAGTCAATTTCTGAATATTTTGGTATCGAATCATCTCGCCAAAATTTTTTATAACGGCAAGAAATTTAATTTTTTTTTTCTGATAAAAAAATTTACTTCACAAGGTCAAATCGAGTCAATGTTATGGCACTAATATTCATCTTATCGTCTTGGACTCTATTCGCAATTGGGTCGGGTCGGGTAGGGTCCGGAAATGAGCTTTCAGATTTTTTGTCAATCTAACAAATATTATGAACCATGACAAATGTGACAAGTCGGGACAAGTTGGGACAAATCGGGACAAGTCTGGACAAGTCAGGACAAGTTGGGACAAATCGGGACCAGCCGGGATATTTTGAAAAAAATGAAAGCTACAAAAATTTTATAAACAAAAAATTTGATTTTTTTTTTTATATTTCAGCCAAAATTTAAACAGTTTTGAGAAAATAAGCTTACAGATTTTTTGTCAATCCAACAAAATTATGAACCAAAACAAGTGTGACAATCAATTTTTGTTCGAACTGAAATTGACAAGTCGGAACAAGTCGGGACAAGTATGGACAAGTCGGGACAAGTCGGGACAAGTTTGGTCAATCCGGGACAAGTCGGGACAAGTCGGGACGATTCGGGACAAGTCGGTACAAGTCGGGACAAGTAATGGACATTACGGGACAAGTCAGAAAAAGTCGGGACAAGTCGGGACACAAGTCGGGACAAGTTTGGTCAATCTGGGACAAGTCGGTACAAGTCGGGACAAGTCGGTACAAGTCGGAACAAGTTGGGACAAGTCGGGACAAGAAGGGACAAGTCGGTACAATTCGGAACAAGTTTGTACAAGTCGGGACAAGGAGGGACAAGTTTGGACAATGAGGGACAAGTCGGGACAAGTCGCTACAAGTCAGGACGAGTCGGAACAATTCAGGACAAGTCGGGACATGACGTGACAAGTCAGAACAAGTCGGGACAAGTCGGGACAAGTCGGGACAAGTCGAGACAAGTCGGGACTAGCCGGTACAAGTTGAGACAAGTCTGTACAAGTCGGGACAAAGTTGGACAAACCGGGACAAGTCGGGACAAGTCGGTACAAATTGGGACAAGTCGGGACAAGTCAGGACAAGTCGGGACAAGTCGAGACAAGTCGGGACAAATCGAAACAAGTCAGGACAAGTCGAAAAAAGTCGAAAGAAGTCGGGACAAGTCAGGACAAATCGGGACAAGTCGGGATAAGACGTGACATGTCAGAACAAGTCGGGACAAGTCGGGACAAGTCGGGACAAGTCGGGACAAGTCGGGACAAGTCGGGACATGTCGGGACTAGTCAGGACAAGTTTGGACAATCCAAGACAAGTTGGGACGAGTCGGAACAAGTCGATACAAGTCGGGACATGTTTGTACAATCCGGGACAAGTTGTGACAAGTCAGGACAAGTCAGGACAAGTCGAAACAAGTCGAAACAAGTCGGGACAAGTCGGGACAAGTTTGGACAATCTGGGACAGGTCGGGACAAGTCGGTGCAAGTCTGGACAAGTCGGGACAAGTCGGTTCAAGTCGGGAAAAGGTTGGACAATACGGGACACGTTGGGACAAGTCGGTACAAGTTGAAACAATCCGGGACAAGTCGGTACAAGTCGGGACAAGTCGGTACAAGTCGGGACAAGTCGGTACAAGTCGGGACAAGTTTGGACAATCCGGGACAAGTCGAGACAAGTCGGGACATTTCGGGACAGGTCGAGACAAGTCGGTACAAGTCTGGACAAGTCGGTTCAAATCGGGAAAAGTTTGGACAATACGGGACACGTTGGGACAAGTCGGTACAAGTCGGGACAATCCGGGACAAGTCGGTACAAGTCGGGACAAGTCGGTACAAGTCGGGACATGTTTGGACAATCCGGGACAAGTCGAGACAAGTCGGGACAAGTCGGGACAAGTCGGGACAAGTCGTGACAAGTCAGGACAAGTCAAGACAAGTCGAAACAAGTCGAAACAAGTTGGGACAAGTCGGGACAAGTCAGGACAAGTCAAGACAAGTCGAAACAATTCGGAACAAGTTTGTACAAGTCGGGACAAGGAGGGACAAGTTTGGACAATGAGGGACAAGTCGGGACAAGTCGCTACAAGTCAGGATGAGTCGGAACAAGTCAGGACAAGTCGGGACATGACGTGACAAGTCAGAACAAGTCGGGACAAGTCGGGACAAGTCTGGACAAGTCGAGACAAGTCGGGACTAGCCGGTACAAGTTGAGACAAGTCTGTACAAGTCGGGACAAGTTTGGACAAACCGGGACAAGTCGGGACAAGTCGGTACAAGTTGGGACAAGTCGAGACAAGTCAGGACAAGTCGGGACAAGTCGAGACAAGTCGGGACAAATCGAAACATGTCAGGACAAGTCGAAAAAAGTCGAAAGAAGTCGGGACAAGTCAGGACAAATCGAGACAAGTCGGGATAAGACGTGACATGTCAGAACAAGTCGGGACAAGTCGGGACAAGTCGAAACAAGTCGGGACAAGTCGGGACAAGTCGGGACAAGTCGGGACATGTCGGGACTAGTCAAGGCTAGTCGTGAAATGTCGGGACAAGTTTGGACAATCCGGGACAAGTCGGGACTAGTCGGGACAAGTCGGGACAAGTCGGGACAAGTCGGGACAAGTCGGGACAAGTTGGGACAAGTCGGGACAAGTTTAGACAATCCGGGGCAAGTCGAAACAAGTCGGGACAAGTCAGGACAGGTCGGGACAAGTCGGTACAAGTCTGGACAAGTCGGGACAAGTCGGGACAAGTCGGTACAAGTCGGGACAAGTCGGTACAAGTCGGGACAAGTTTGGACAAACCGGAACAAGTCGGACAAGTCGGTACAAGTTGGGTCAAGTCGAGACAAGTCGGGACAAGTCGGGACAGGTCGAGACAAGTCGGTACAAGTCTGGACAAGTCGGTTCAAATCGGGAAAACTTTGGACAATACGGGACACGTTGGGACAAGTCGGTACAAGTCGGGACAATCCGGGACAAGTCGGTACAAGTCGGGACAAGTCGGTACAAGTCGGGACATGTTTGGACAATCCGGGACAAGTCTAGACAAGTCGGGACAAGTCGGGACGAGTCGGGACAAGTCGGGACAAGTCGTGACAAGTCAGGACAAGTCAAGACAAGTCGAAACAAGTCGAAACAAGTTGGGACAAGTCGGGACAAGTCAGGACAAGTCAAGACAAGTCGAAACAATCCGGAACAAGTTTGTACAAGTCGGGACAAGGGGGGACAAGTTTGGACAATGAGGGACGAGTCGGGACAAGTCGCTACAAGTCAGGACGAGTCGGAACAAGTCAGGACAAGTCGGGACATGACGTGACAAGTCAGGACGAGTCGGGACAAGTCGGGACAAGTCGGGACAAGTCGAGACAAGTCGGGACTAGCCGGTACAAGTTGAGACAAGTCTGTACAAGTCGGGACATGTTTGGACAATCCGGGACAAGTCTAGACAAGTCGGGACAAGTCGGGACGAGTCGGGACAAGTCGGGACAAGTCGTGACAAGTCAGGACAAGTCAAGACAAGTCGAAACAAGTCGAAACAAGTTGGGACAAGTCGGGACAAGTCAGGACAAGTCAAGACAAGTCGAAACAATCCGGAACAAGTTTGTACAAGTCGGGACAAGGAGGGACAAGTTTGGACAATGAGGGACAAGTCGGGACAAGTCGCTACAAGTCAGGACGAGTCGGAACAAGTCAGGACCAGTCGGGACATGACGTGACAAGTCAGGACGAGTCGGGACAAGTCGGGACAAGTCAGGACAAGTCGGGACAAGTCGAGACAAGTCGGGACAAATCGAAACATGTCAGGACAAGTCGAAAAAAGTCGAAAGAAGTCGGGACAAGTCAGGACAAATCGAAACAAGTCGGGATAAGACGTGACATGTCAGAACAAGTCGGGAAAAGTCGGGACAAGTCGGGACAAGTCGAAACAAGTCGGGACAAGTCGGGACAAGTCGGGACAAGTCGGGACATGTCGGGACTAGTCAGGACTAGTCGAGAAATGTTGGGACAAGTTTGGACAATAAGGGACAAGTCGGGACAAATTTGGACAATAAGGGACAAGTCGGGACAAGTCGGTACAAGTCGGGACAAGTCGGTACAAGTCGGGACAAGTTTGGACAAACCATGACAAGTCGTGACAAGTCAGGACAAGTCAGAACAAGTCGGGACAAGTTAGGAAAAGTCGGTACAAGTCGGGATATGGTCGTGACAAGTCAGGACAAGTCAGGACAAGTCGGGACAAGTCAGGACAAGTCGGGACAAGTCGGGATAATTCGTGACAAGTCAGGACAAGTCAGGACAAGTCGGGACAAGTCAGGACAAGTCGGGACAAGTCGGGACAAGTCGGGACAAGTTTGGACAATCTGGGACAGGTCGAAACAAGTCGGTACAAGTCTGGACAAGTCATGACAAGTCAGTTCAAGTGGGGAAAAGTTTGGACAATACGGGACACGTTGGGACAAGTCGGGACAAGTCGGTACAAGTCGGGACAATCCGCGACAAGTCGGTACAAGTCGGTACAAGTCGGGACATGTTTGGACAATCCGGGACAAGTCGAGACAAGTCGGGACAAGTCGTGACAAGTCAGGACAAGTCAAGACAAGTCGAAACAAGTCGAAACAAGTTGGGACAAGTCGGGACAAGTCAGGACAAGTCAGATCAAGTCAGGACATGTCTGGACAAGACGGGACAAGTCGGGACAAGTCGGTACAAGTCAGGACAAGTTTGGACAATCCGGGACAAGTAGGGACAAGTCGGTACAAGTCGGGACAAGTCGGTACAAGTCGGGACAAGTTTGGACAATCCAAGACAAGTCGTGACAAGTCAGGACAAGTCAGAACAAGTCGGGACAAGTTAGGACAAGTCGGTACAAGTCGGGATAAGTCGTGACAAGTCAGGACAAGTCAGGACAAGTCGGGACAAGTCAGGACAAGTCGGGACAAGTCGGGACAAGTCGGGATAAGTCGTGACAATTCAGGACAAGTCAGGACAAGTCGGGACAAGTCAGGACAAGTCGGGACAAGTCGGGACAAGTCGGGACAAGTTTGGACAATCTGGGACAGGTCGGGACAAGTCGGTACAAGTCTGGACAAGTCATGACAAGTCAGTTCAAGTCGGGAAAAGTTTGGACAATACGGGACACGTTGGGACAAGTCGGGACAAGTCGGTACAAGTCGGGACAATCCGCGACAAGTCGGTACAAGTCGGTACAAGTCGGGACATGTTTGGACAATCCGGGACAAGTCGAGACAAGTCGGGACAAGTCGTGACAAGTCAGGACAAGTCAAGACAAGTCGAAACAAGTCGAAACAAGTTGGGACAAGTCGGGACAAGTCAGGACAAGTCAGAACAAGTCAGGACATGTCTGGACAAGACAAGACAAGTCGGTACAAGTCAGGACAAGTTTGGACAATCCGGGACAATTAGGGACAAGTCGGTACAAGTCAGGACGAGTCGGAACAAGTCAGGACAAGTCGGGACAAGTCGGAACAAGACGTGACAAGTCAGAACAAGTCGGGACAAGTCGGGACAAGTCGGGACTAGTCGGGACAAGTCGGTACAAGTCGGGACAAGTCGGAACAAGTCGGGACGAGTTAAGACAAGTTAGGACAAGTCAGGACAAGTCAGGACAAGTCGGGATAAGTCGGGACAAGTTGGGACAAGTCGGGACAATTCGGGACAGGTCGGGGCAAGTCCGGACAAGTCGGGACAAGACGTGACAAATCAGAACAAGTCGGGACAAGTCGAGACAAGTCGGGACAAGTCGGGACAAGTCGGGACAAGTCGGGACAAGTCGGTACAAGTCGGGAAAAGTTTGGACAAACCGGAACAAGTCGGGACAAGTCGGTTCAAGTTGGGACAAGTCGGGACAAGTCGGGACAAGTCGAGACAAGTCGGGACAAGTCGAGACAAGTTTGGACAAACCGGGACATGTCAGGACAAGTCGGTACAAGTCGGGACAAATCGGTACAAGTCGGGACAAGTCAGGACAAGTCGAGACAAGTTGGGACAAGTCGAGACAAGTCGGGACAAATCGAAACAAGTCAGGACAAGTCGAAAAAAGTCGAAAGAAGTCGGGACAAGTCAGGACAAATCGGGACAAGTCGGGACAAGTCGGGATAAGACGTGACATGTCAGAACAAGTCGGGACAAGTCGGGACAATCCGGACAAGTCGGGACAAGTCGAGACAAGTCTCGACAAATCGAAACAAGTCAGGACAAGTCGAAAAAAGTCGAAAGAAGTCGGGACAAGTCAGGACAAATCGGGACAAGTCGGGACAAGTCGGGATAAGACGTGACATGTCAGAACAAGTCGGGACAAAACGAGACAAGTCGGGACAAGTCGGGACAAGTCGAGACTAGTCAGGACTAGTCGAGAAATGTTGGGACAAGTTTGGACAATGAGGGACAAGTCGGGACAAGTTTGGACAATAAGGGACAAGTCGGTACAAGTCGTAACAAGTTTGGACAATCCGGGACAAGTCGTGACAAGTCAGGACAAGTCAGGACAAGTCGAAACAAGTCGAAACAAGTCGGTACAAGTCGGGACAAGTTTGGACAATCCGGGACAAGTCGGGACTAGTCGGGACAAGTCGGGACAAGTCGGGACAAGTCGGGACAAGTCGGGACAAGTTTAGACAATCCGGGACAAGTCGAGACAAGTCGGGACAAGTCGGGACAGGTCGGGACAAATCGGTACAAGTCTGGACAAGTCGGGACAAGTCGAGACAAGTCGGGACAAGTCGGTACAAGTCGGGACAAGTCGGTACAAGTCGGGACAAGTTTGGACAAACCGGGACAAGTCGGGACAAGTCGGTACAAGTTGGGACAAGTCGAGACAAGTCGGGAAAAGTCGGGACAGGTCGAGACAAGTCGGTACACAAGTCTGGACAAGTCGGTTCAAATCGGGAAAAGTTTGGACAATACGGGACACGTTGGGACAAGTCGGTACAAGTCGGGACAATCCGGTACGAGTCGGTACAAGTCGGGACAAGTCGGTACAAGTCGGGACATGTTTGGACAATCTGGGACAAGTCGAGACAAGTCGGGACAAGTCGGGACAAGTCGTGACAAGTCAGGACAAGTCAAGACAAGTCGAAACAAGTCGAAACAAGTTGGGACAAGTCGGGACAAGTCAGGACAAGTCAAGACAAGTCGAAACAATTCGGAACAAGTTTGTACAAGTCGGGACAAGGAGGGACAAGTTTGGACAATGAGGGACAAGTCGGGACAAGTCGAAAAAAGTCGAAAGAAGTCGGGACAAGTCAGGACAAATCGGGACAAGTCGGGACAAGTCGGGATAAGACGTGACATGTCAGAACAAGTCGGGACAAGTCGGGACAATCCGGACAAGTCGGGACAAGTCGAGACAAGTCGGGACAAATCGAAACAAGTCAGGACAAGTCGAAAAAAGTCGAAAGAAGTCGGGACAAGTCAGGACAAATCGGGACAAGTCGGGACAAGTCGGGATAAGACGTGACATGTCAGAACAAGTCGGGACAAGTCGAGACAAGTCGGGACAAGTCGGGACAAGTCGAGACTAGTCAGGACTAGTCGAGAAATGTCGGGACAAGTTTGGACAATATGGGACAAGTCGGGACAAGTTTGGACAATAAGGGACAACTCGGTACAAGTCGGGACAAGTTTGGACAATCCGGGACAAGTCGTGACAAGTCAGGACAAGTCAGGACAAGTCGAAACAAGTCGAAACAAGTCGAAACAAGTCGGTACAAGTCGGGACAAGTTTGGACAATCCGGGACAAGTCGGGACTAGTCGGGACAAGTCGGGACAAGTCGGGACAAGTCGGGACAAGTCGGGACAAGTCGGGACAAGTTCAGACAATCCGGGACAAGTCGAGACAAGTCGGGACAAGTCGGGACAGGTCGGGACAAGTCGGTACAAGTCTGGACAAGTCGGGACAAGTCGGGACAAGTCGGAACAAGTCAGTACAAGTCGGGACATGGCGTGACAAGTTAGAACAAGTCAGAACAAGCCGAGACAAGTCGGGACAAGTCTGGACAAGTCGAGACAAGTCGGGACAAGTCAGTACAAGTCGGGATATGGCGTGACAAGTTAGAACAAGTCAGAACAAGTCGGGACAAGTTTGGACAATCTGGGACAAGTCGGTACAAGTCGGGACAAGTTTGGACAATCCGGGACAAGTCGAGACAAGTCAAGACAAGTCGGGACAGGTCGGGACAAGTCGGTACAAGTCTGGACAAGTCGGTTCAAGTCGGGAAAAGTTTGGACAATACGGGACACGTTGGGACAAGTCGGTACAAGTCGGGACAATCCGGGACAAGTCGGTACAAGTCGGGACAAGTCGGTACAAGTCGGGACATGTTTAAACAATCCGGGACAAGTCGAGACAAGTCGGGACAAGTCGAGACAAGTCGGGACAAGTCGGGACAAGTCGGGACAAGTCGGGACAAGTCGGTACAAGTCGGTACAAGTCGGGACAAGTCGGTAAAATTCGGGACAAGTCAGGAAAAGTCGGGACAGGTCGGGACATGACGTGACAAGTTCGAACAAGTCAGAACAAGTCGGGACAAGTCGGGACAAGTCTGGATAAGTCGGGACAAGTCGGGACATGTCTGGACAAGACGGGACATTTCGGGACAAGTCGGGACAAGTCAGGACAAGTTTGGACAATCCGGGACAAGTCGGGACAAGACGGAACAAGTCACGACAAGTCGGGAAAAGTCGGGACAAGACATGTCGGAACAAGTCGGGACTTTTGGGTCGGGTCGAGGAAAATATTATTGTAAATATATCTTTTGATAGAATCATTTTGAATTTCAAATAATTCTGGACTTTTCACCAGGGCTCCTTACCCAGACATTTTATCCTGATTTCATTTGGACATTTTACACGGAATATCCACCTGGACTTCTTCACCCAGACTTTCTTCTTGGAATTTTATTTGGATTTCTTTGAAGTAGTTTGTGAAAAAGAATCAAAATTACAAAAAAAACTAAAGATTTTAATATTTGTTTCAAATATTTCAGCAAAAATTCAATTATCAAAAAATTTCAAAAAATATTTTTTTTCAGATTTTTTTTAATTTTATCAAAATTGTGAACTGAAACAACTTTCACAATCCAATTTCTATTCAAGAAGAATCAAAAAAGTATCTCATTAAACACAGAATTGAAATAAAAGAGTTTTGAAAAAAAAAAAATCTTGGAAAATTACTTTTTTCACAAAGAAAATATTGAGTCAGTCAATTTCTGAATATTTTGGTATCGAATCATCTCGCCAAAATTTTTCATAACGGCAAGAAATTTAATTTTTTTTTTTCTGAAAAAAAAATTCACTTCCCAAGGTCAAATCGAGTCAATGTTATGGCACTAATAATCATCTTATCGTATTGGACTCTATTCGCAATTAGGTCGGGTCGGGTAGGGTCGGGAAATGAGCTTTCAGATTTTTTGTCAATCCAACAAATATTATGAACCATAACAAATGTGACAAGTCGGGACAAGTTGGGACAAATCGGGACAAGTCTGGACAAGTCAGGACAAGTTGGGACAAATCGGGACCAGCCGGGATATTTCGAAAAAAATTAAAGCTACAAAAATTTTATGAACAAAAAATTTGATTTTTTTTTTTATATTTCAGCCAAAATTTAAACAGTTTTGAGAAAATTAGCTTACAGATTTTTTGTCAATCCAACCTAAATTATGAACCAAAACAAGTGTGACAATCAATTTTTGCTCGAACTGAAATTGACAAGTCGGAACAAGTCGGGACAAGTATGGACAAGTCGGGACAAGTCAGGACAAGTCGGGACAAGTTGGGACAAGTTGGGACAAGTCGGGACAAGTCGGTACAAGTCGTTAATATTCGGGACAAGTTTGGACAATCCGGGACAAGTCGGGAAAAGTCGGTACAAGACGGGACTAGTCGGGACAAGTCGGGACAAGTCGGGACAAGTCGGGACAAGTCGGGACAAGTCGGTACAAGTCGGTACAAGTCGGGACAAGTCGGGACAAGTCGGTACAAGTCGGGACAAGTTGGTAAAAGTCAGGACAAGTCAGGAAAAGTCGGGACAAGTCGGGACATGACGTGACGAGTTCGAACAAGTCGGTACAAGTCGGGACAAGTCGGTACAAGTCGGGACATGTTTAGACAATCCGGGACAAGTCGAGACAAGTCGGGACAAGTCGGGACAAGTCGGGACAAGTCGGGACAAGTCGTGACAAGTCAGGACAAGTCAAGGCAAGTCGAAACAAGTCGAAACAAGTTGGGACAAGTCGGGACAAGTCAGGACAAGTCAGAACAAGTCGGGACATGTCTGGACAAGACGAGACAAGTCGGGACAAGTCGGTACAAGTCAGGACAAGTTTGGACAATCCGGGACAAGTCGGGACAAGTCGGGACAAGTCGAAACAAGTCGGGACAAGTCGGGACAAGTCGGGACAAGTCAGAACAAGTCGGGACAAGTTAGGACAAGTCGAGACAAGTCGGTATAAGACGTGACGTGTCAGAACAAGTCGGGACAAGTCGGGACAAGTAGGGACAAGTCGGGACAAGTCGGGACAATTCGGTACAAGTCAAGACAAGTTTGGACAATACGAGACAAGTCGGGACAAGTCGGTAAGAGTCAGTACAAGTCGGGACAAGTTTGGACAATCCGGGACGAGTCGGGACAAGTCGGTACAAGTCGGGACAAGTCGGTAAAAGTCAGGACAAGTCAAGACAAGTCAAGACAAGTCGAAACAAGTCGAAACAAGTTGGGACAAGTCGGGACAAGTCAGGACAACTCAGAACAAGTCGGGACAAGTCGGTACAAGACGGGACTAGTCGGGACAAGTCGGGACAAGTCGGGACAAGTCGGGACAAGTCGGGACAAGTCGGTACAAGTCGGTACAAGTCGGGACAAGTCGGGACAAGTCGGTACAAGTCGGGACAAGTTGGTAAAAGTCAGGACAAGTCAGGAAAAGTCGGGACAAGTCGGGACATGACGTGACGAGTTCGAACAAGTCGGTACAAGTCGGGACAAGTCGGTACAAGTCGGGACATGTTTAGACAATCCGGGACAAGTCGAGACAAGTCGGGACAAGTCGGGACAAGTCGGGACAAGTCGGGACAAGTCGTGACAAGTCAGGTCAAGTCAAGGCAAGTCGAAACAAGTCGAAACAAGTTGGGACAAGTCGGGACAAGTCAGGACAAGTCAGAACAAGTCGGGACATGTCTGGACAAGACGAGACAAGTCGGGACAAGTCGGTACAAGTCAGGACAAGTTTGGACAATCCGGGACAAGTCGGGACAAGTCGGGACAAGTCGAAACAAGTCGGGACAAGTCGGGACAAGTCGGGACAAGTCAGAACAAGTCGGGACAAGTTAGGACAAGTCGAGACAAGTCGGTATAAGACGTGACGTGTCAGAACAAGTCGGGACAAGTCGGGACAAGTAGGGACAAGTCGGGACAAGTCGGGACAATTCGGTACAAGTCAAGACAAGTTTGGACAATACGAGACAAGTCGGGACAAGTCGGTAAGAGTCAGTACAAGTCGGGACAAGTTTGGACAATCCGGGACGAGTCGGGACAAGTCGGTACAAGTCGGGACAAGTCGGTAAAAGTCAGGACAAGTCAAGACAAGTCAAGACAAGTCGAAACAAGTCGAAACAAGTTGGGACAAGTCGGGACAAGTCAGGACAACTCAGAACAAGTCGGGACATGTCTGGACAAGACGGGACAAGTCGGGACAAGTCGGTACAAGTCAGGACAAGTTTGGACAATCCGGGACAAGTCGGGACAAGTCGGGACAATTCGGGACAAGTCGGGACAAGTCGGGACAAGTCGGTACAAGTCGGGACAAGTCGGAAAAAGTCGGGACAAGTCGGGACAAGACGTGACATGTCAGAACAAGTCGGGACAAGTCGGGACAAGTCAGGACAAGTCGGGACAAGTCGGGACAAGTCAGGACAAGTCGAGAAATGTCGGGACAAGTTTGGACAATAAGGGACAAGTCGGGACAAGTTTGGACAATAAGGGACAAGTCGGGACAAGTCGGTACAAGTCGAGACAAGTCGGTACAAGTCGGGACAAGTTTGGACAATCCGGGACAAGTCGGGACAAGACGTGACATGTCAGAACAACTCGGGACAAGTCGGGACAAGTCAGGACAAGTCGAGAAATGTCGGGACAAGTTTGGACAATAAGGGACAAGTCGGGACAAGTCAGGACAACTCAGAACAAGTCGGGACATGTCTGGACAAGACGGGACAAGTCGGGACAAGTCGGTACAAGTCAGGACAAGTTTGGACAATCCGGGACAAGTCGGGACAAGTCGGGACAAGACGTGACATGTCAGAACAAGTCGGGACAAGTCGGGACAATTCGGGACAAGTCGGGACAAGTCGGGACAAGTCGGGACAAGTCGGTACAAGTCGGGACAAGTCGGAAAAAGTCGGGACAAGTCGGGACAAGACGTGACATGTCAGAACAAGTCGGGACAAGTCGGGACAAGTCAGGACAAGTCGGGACAAGTCGGGACAAGTCAGGACAAGTCGAGAAATGTCGGGACAAGTTTGGACAATAAGGGACAAGTCGGGACAAGTTTGGACAATAAGGGACAAGTCGGAACAAGTCGGTACAAGTCGGGACATGTTTGGACAATCCGGGACAAGTCGTGACAAGTCAGGACAAGTCAGGACAAGTCGAAACAAGTCGAAACAAGTCGGGACATGTCGGGACAAGTCAGGACAAGTCAGAACAAGTCAGGCCAAGTTAGGACAAGTCGGTACAAGTCGGGACAAGTCGAGACGAGTCGGGACAAGTTTGGACAATCTGGGACAGGTCGGGACAAGTCGGTACAAGTCTGGACAAGTCGGGACAAGTCGGTTCAAGTCGGGAAAAGTTTGGACAATACGGGACACGTTGGGACAAGTCGGTACAAGTTGGGACAATCCGGGACAAGTCGGTACAAGTCGGGACAAGTCGGTACAAGTCGGGACAAGTTTGGATAATCCGGGACAAGTCGGGACAAGTCGAGACGATTCGGGAAAAGTCGGTACAAGTCGGGACAAGTTTGGACATTACGGGACAAGTCGGGACAAGTCGGTACAAGTCGGTATAAGTCGGTACAAGTCGGAACAAGTTTGGACAATCCGAGACAAGTCGGGACAAGTCGGTACAAGTCAGGACGAGTCGGAACAAGTCAGGACAAGTCGGGACAAGTCGGCACATGACGTGACAAGTCAGAACAAGTCGGGACAAGTCGGGACATAAGGCGGGACAAGTTTGGTCAATCTGGGACAAGTCAGTACAAGTCGGGACAAGTCGGTACAAGTCGGAACAAGTTTGGACAAGTCGGGACAAGAAGGGACAAGTCGGTACAATTCGGAACAAGTTTGTACAAGTCGGGACAAGGAGGGACAAGTTTGGACAATGAGGGACAAGTCGGGACAAGTCGGTACAAGTCAGGACAAGTCGGGACAAGTCGGGACATGACGTGACAAGTCAGAACAAGTCGGGACAAGTCGGGACAAGTCGGGACAAGTCGGGACAAGTCGGGACAAGTCGGGACAAGTCGGGACAAGTCGGGACAAGTCGGGACAAGTCGGGACAAGTCGGGACAAGTCGGGACAAGTCAGGACAAGTCGGGACAAGTCGGGACACAAGTCGGGACAAGTTTGGTCAATCTGGGACAAGTCGGTACAAGTCGGGACAAGTCGGTACTAGTCGGAACAAGTTTGGACAAGTCGGGACAAGAAGGGACAAGTCGGTACAATTCGGAACAAGTTTGTACAAGTCGGGACAAGGAGGGACAAGTTTGGACAATGAGGGACAAGTCGGGACAAGTCGGAACAAGTCAGGACAAGTCGGGACAAGTCGGGACATGACGTGACAAGTCACAACAAGTCGGGACAAGTCGGGACAAGTCGGGACAAGTCGGGACAAGTCGGGACAAGTCGGGACAAGTCGGGACAAGTCGGGACAAGTCAGGACAAGTCGAGACAAGTCGGGACAAGTCGGGACAGGTTGGGACAAGTCGGTACAAGTCGGTACAAGTCTGGACAAGTCGGGAAAAGTTTGGACAATACGGGACACGTTGGGACAAGTCGGTACAAGTCGGGACAATCCGGGACAAGTCGGTACAAGTCGGGACAAGTCGGTACAAGTCGGGACATGTTTGGACAATCCGGGACAAGACGGGACAAGTCGGGACAAGTCGGGACAAGTCAGGACAAGTTTGGACAATCCGGGACAAGTCGGGACAAGACGGAACAAGTCACGACAAGTCGGGAAAAGTCGGGACAAGACATGTCGGAACAAGTCGGGACTTTTGGGTCGGGTCAAGGAAAATATTATTGTAAATATATCTTTTGATAGAATCATTTTGAATTTCAAATAATTCTGGACTTTTCACCAGGGCTCCTTACCCAGACATTTTATCCTGATTTCATTTGGACATGTTACACGGAATTTTCACCTGGACTTCTTCACCTAGACTTTCTTCTTGGAATTTTATTTGGATTTCTTTGAAGTAGTTTGTGAAAAAGAATCAAAATTACAAAAAAAACTAAAGATTTTAATATTTGTTTCAAATATTTCAGCAAAAATTCAATTATCAAAAAATTTCAAAAAATATTTTTTTTCAGATTTTTTTTAATTTTATCAAAATTGTGAACTGAAACAACTTTCACAATCCAATTTCTATTCAAGAAGAATCAAAAAAGTATCTCATTAAACACAGAATTGAAATAAAAGAGTTTTGAAAAAAAAAAATCTTGAAAAATTACTTTTTTCACAAAGAAAATATTGAGTCAGTCAATTTCTGAATATTTTGGTATCGAATCATCTCGCCAAAATTTTTCATAACGGCAAGAAATTTAATTTTTTTTTTTCTGAAAAAAAATTCACTTCCCAAGGTCAAATCGAGTCAATGTTATGGCACTAATAATCATCTTATCGTATTGGACTCTATTCGCAATTAGGTCGGGTCGGGTAGGGTCGGGAAATGAGCTTTCAGATTTTTTGTCAATCCAACAAATATTATGAACCATAACAAATGTGACAAGTCGGGACAAGTTGGGACAAATCGGGACAAGTCTGGACAAGTCAGGACAAGTTGGGACAAATCGGGACCAGCCGGGATATTTCGAAAAAAATTAAAGCTACAAAAATTTTATGAACAAAAAATTTGATTTTTTTTTTTATATTTCAGCCAAAATTTAAACAGTTTTGAGAAAATTAGCTTACAGATTTTTTGTCAATCCAACCTAAATTATGAACCAAAACAAGTGTAACAATCAATTTTTGCTCGAACTGAAATTGACAAGTCGGAACAAGTCGGGACATGTATGGACAAGTCGGGACAAGTCAGGACAAGTCGGGACAAGTTGGGACAAGTTGGGACAAGTCGGGACAAGTCGGTACAAGTCGTTAATATTCGGGACAAGTTTGGACAATCCGGGACAAGTCGGGAAAAGTCGGTACAAGACGGGACTAGTCGGGACAAGTCGGGACAAGTCGGGACAAGTCGGGACAAGTCGGGACAAGTCGGTACAAGTCGGTACAAGTCGGGACATGTCGGGACAAGTCGGTACAAGTCGGGACATGTTGGTAAAAGTCAGGACAAGTCAGGAAAAGTCGGGACAAGTCGGGACATGACGTGACGAGTTCGAACAAGTCGGTACAAGTCGGGACAAGTCGGTACAAGTCGGGACATGTTTAGACAATCCGGGACAAGTCGAGACAAGTCGGGACAAGTCGGGACAAGTCGGGACAAGTCGGGACAAGTCGTGACAAGTCAGGACAAGTCAAGGCAAGTCGAAACAAGTCGAAACAAGTTGGGACAAGTCGGGACAAGTCAGGACAAGTCAGAACAAGTCGGGACATGTCTGGACAAGACGGGACAAGTCGGGACAAGTCGGTACAAGTCAGGACAAGTTTGGACAATCCGGGACAAGTCGGGACAAGTCGGGACAAGTCGAAACAAGTCGGGACAAGTCGGGACAAGTCGGGACAAGTCAGAACAAGTCGGGACAAGTTAGGACAAGTCGAGACAAGTCGGGATAAGACGTGACGTGTCAGAACAAGTCGGGACAAGTCGGGACAAGTAGGGACAAGTCGGGACAAGTCGGGACAATTCGGTACAAGTCAAGACAAGTTTGGACAATACGAGACAAGTCGGGACAAGTCGGTAAGAGTCAGTACAAGTCGGGACAAGTTTGGACAATCCGGGACGAGTCGGGACAAGTCGGTACAAGTCGGGACAAGTCGGTAAAAGTCAGGACAAGTCAAGACAAGTCAAGACAAGTCGAAACAAGTCGAAACAAGTTGGGACAAGTCGGGACAAGTCAGGACAACTCAGAACAAGTCGGGACATGTCTGGACAAGACGGGACAAGTCGGGACAAGTCGGTACAAGTCAGGACAAGTTTGGACAATCCGGGACAAGTCGGGACAAGTCGGGACAAGTCAGGACAAGTCGGTAAAAGTCGGGACAAGTCAGGAAAAGTCGGTTATATTTCAGCCAAAATTTAAACAGTTTTGAGAAAATAAGCTTACAGATTTTTTGTCAATCCAACCAAAATTATGAACCAAAACAAGTGTGACAATCAATTTTTGTTCGAACTGAAATTGACAAGTCGGAACAAGTCGGGACAAGTATGGACAAGTCAGGACAAGTCGACACAAGTCGAAACAAGTCGGGACAAGTCAGGACAAGTCGAGACAAGTTAAAACGAGTCAAAACAAGTTGGGACAATGCGGACAAGTCGGGACAAGTCGGTACAAGTCGGGACAAGTCGGGACAAGTTGGGAAAATCCGGGGCAAGTCGGGACAAGTCGTTACAAGTCGGGACAAATCGGTACAAATCGGTACAAGTCGGGACAAGTCTGGACAAGTCGGGACATGTAGGGACAAGTCAAGACAAGTCGGGACAAGTCGGAACAAGTCAGGACAAGTCGGGACAAGGCGTGACAAGTTAGAACAAGTCAAAACAAGCCGGGACAAGTCTGGAAAAGTCAGTACAAGTCGGGACATGGCGTGACAAGTTAGAACAAGTCAGAACAAGCCGGGACAAGTCGGGACAAGTCTGGACAAGTCGAGACAAGTCGGGACAAGTCAAAACAAGTCGGGACATGGCGTGACAAGTTAGAACAAGTCAGAACAATCCGGGACAAGTCGGAACAAGTCAGGACAAGTCGGGACATGGCGTGACAATTTAGAACAAGTCAGAACAAGCCGGAACAAGTCGGGACAAGTTAGAACAAGTCAGAACAAGCCGGGAAAAGTCGGAACAAGTCGGAACAAGTCAGGACAAGTCGAGACATGGCGTGACAAGTTAAAACAAGTCAGAACAAGCCGGGACAAGTCGGGACAAGTCTGGACAAGTCGGAATAAGACGTGACATGTCAGACCAAGTCGGGACAAGTCGGGACAAGTCAGGACAAGTCGGTACAAGTCGGGACAAGTCAGGACGAGTCGAGAAATGTCGGGACAAGTTTGGACAATAAGGGACAAGTCGGGACAAGTTTGGACAATGAGGGACAAGTCAGGACATGTCGGGACAAGTCGGTACAAGTCGGGACAAGTTTGGACAATTCAAGACAAGTTGGGACAAGTCGGAACAAGTCGGTACAAGTCGGGACATATTTGGACAATCCGGGACAAGTTTTGACAAGTCAGGACAAGACAGGACAAGTCGAAACAAGTCGAAACAAGTCAGGACAAGTGGGGACAAGTTGGGACAAGTTGGGACAAGTCGGGACAAGTCGGGACAAGTCAGGACAAGTCGAGAAATGTCGGGACAAGTTTGGACAATAAGGGACAAGTCGGGACAAGTTTGGACAATAAGGGACAAGTCGGGACAAGTCGGTACAAGTCGGGACAAGTCAGTACAAGTCAGAACAAGTTTGGACAATCCAAGAAAAGTTGGGACAAGTCGGAACAAGTTGGTACAAGTCGGGACATGTTTGGACAACCTGGGACAAGTCGTGACAAGTCAGAACAAGTCGAAACAAGTCGAAACAAAACGGGACAAGTCGGGACAAGTCAGGACAAGTCAGAATAAGTCAGGACAAGTTAGGACAAGTCAGGACAAGTCGGGACAAGTCGGGACAAGTTTGGACAATCTGGAACAGGTCGGGACAAGTCGGTACAAGTCTGGACAAGTCGGTTCAAGTCGGGAAAAGTTTGGACAATACGGGACACGTTGGGACAAGTCGAGACAAGTCGGGACATTTCGGGACAGGACGGGACAAGTCGGTACAAGTCTGGACAAGTCGGTTCAAATCGGGAAAAGTTTGGACAATACGGGACACGTTGGGACAAGTCGGTACAAGTCGGGACAATCCGGGACAAGTCGGTACAAGTCGGGACAAGTCGGTACAAGTCGGGACATGTTTGGACAATCCGGGACAAGTCGAGACAAGTCGGGACAAGTCGGGACAAGTCGTGACAAGTCAGGACAAGTCAAGACAAGTCGAAACAAGTCGAAACAAGTTGGGACAAGTCGGTACAAGTCAGGACAAGTCAGAACAAGTCGGGACATGTCTGGACAAGACGGGACAAGTCGGGACAAGTCGGTACAAGTCAGGACAAGTTTGGACAATCCGGGACAAGTCGGGACAAGTCGGGACAAGTCGGGACAAGTCGGAACAAGTCGGGACGAGTTGCGACAAGTTAGGACAAGTCAGGACAAGTCAGGACAAGTCAGGACAAGTCAGGACAAGTCAGGACAAGTCAGGACAAGTCGGGATAAGTCGGGACAAGTTGGGACAAGTCGGGACAATTCGGGACAGGTCAGGACAAGTCCGGACAAGTCGGGACAAGACGTGACAAATCTGAACAAGTAGGGACAAGTCGAGACAAGTAGGGACAAGTCGGGACAAGTCGGGACAAGTCGGTTAAGGTCGGGACAAGTCGGTACAAGTCGGGAAAAGTTTGGACAAACCGGGACAAGTCGGGACAAGTCGGTACAAGTTGGGACAAGTCGGTACAAGTCAGGACAAGTCGGGACAAGTCGAGACAAGTCGGGACAAATCGAAACAAGTCAGGACAAGTCGAAAAAAGTCGAAAGAAGTCGGGACAAGTCAGGACAAGTCGGGACAAGTCGGGACAAGTCGGGACAAGTCGGGACAAGTGGGGACAAGTCGAGATAAGACGTGACGTGTCAGAACAAGTCGGGACAAGTCGGGACAAGTCGGGACAAGGTAGGACAAGTCGGGACAAGTCAGGACAAGTCGAGAAATGTCGGGACAAGTTTGGACAATAAGGGACAAGTCGGGACAAGTTTGGACAATAAGGGACAAGTCGGGACAAGTCGGTACAAGTCGGGACAAGTCAGTACAAGTCGGGACAAGTTTGGACAATCCAAGAAAAGTTGGGACAAGTTGGAACAAGTTGATACAAGTCGGGACATGTTTGGACAATCCAAGACAAGTCAGAACAAGTCGGGACAAGTTAGGACAAGTCGGTACAAGTCGGGACAAGTCGTGACAAGTCAGGACAAGTCGGGACAAGTCGGGACAAGTCGGGACACAAGTTTGGACAATCTGGGACAGGTCGGGACAAGTCGGTACAAGTCTGGACAAGTCGGGACAAGTCTGTTCAAGTCGGAAAAAGTTTGGACAATACGGGACACGTTGGGACAAGTCGGTACAAGTTGTGACAATCCGGGACAAGTCGGTACAAGTCGGGACAAGTCGGTACAAGTTGGGACAAGTTTGGACAATCCGGGACAAGTCGAGACAAGTCGGGACAAGTCGGTACAAGTTGGGACAAGTTTGGACAATCCGGGACAAGTCGAGACAAGTCGGGACAAGTCGGGACAGGTCGGGACAAGTCGTTACAAGTCTGGACAAGTCGGTTCAAGTCGGAACAAGTCGGGACATGACGTGATAAGTTAGAACAAGTCGGGACATGTGGGGACAAGTCAAGACAAGTCGGGACAAGTCGGAACAAGTCAGGACAAGTCGGGAAATGGCGTGACAAGTTAGAACAAGTCAGAACAAGCCGGGACAAGTCGGGACAAGTCTGGACAAGTCAGTAAAAGTCGGGACATGGCGAGACAAGTTAGAACAAGTCAGAACAAGCCGGGACAAGTCGGGACAAGTCTGGACAAGTCGAGGCAAGTCAGTACAAGTCGGGACATTGCGTGACAAGTTAGAACAAGTCAGAACAAGCCGTGACAGGTCGGGGCAAGTCGGAACAAGTCAGGACAAGTCGGGACATGGCGTGACAAGTTAGACCAAGACAGAACAAGCCGGAACAAGTCAGGACAAGTCGGGACAAGTTGGGACAAGTTGGGACAAGTCGGGACAAGTCGGTACAAGTCGTTAATATTCGGGACAAGTTTGGACAATCCGGGACAAGTCGGGAAAAGTCGGTACAAGACGGGACTAGTCGGGACAAGTCGGGACAAGTCGGGACAAGTCGGGACAAGTCGGGACAAGTCGGTACAAGTCGGTACAAGTCGGGACAAGTCGGGACAAGTCGGTACAAGTCGGGACAAGTTGGTAAAAGTCAGGACAAGTCAGGAAAAGTCGGGACAAGTCGGGACATGACGTGACGAGTTCGAACAAGTCGGTACAAGTCGGGACAAGTCGGTACAAGTCGGGACATGTTTAGACAATCCGGGACAAGTCGAGACAAGTCGGGACAAGTCGGGACAAGTCGGGACAAGTCGGGACAAGTCGTGACAAGTCAGGACAAGTCAAGGCAAGTCGAAACAAGTCGAAACAAGTTGGGACAAGTCGGGACAAGTCAGGACAAGTCAGAACAAGTCGGGACATGTCTGGACAAGACGAGACAAGTCGGGACAAGTCGGTACAAGTCAGGACAAGTTTGGACAATCCGGGACAAGTCGGGACAAGTCGGGACAAGTCGAAACAAGTCGGGACAAGTCGGGACAAGTCGGGACAAGTCAGAACAAGTCGGGACAAGTCAGAACAAGTCGGGACAAGTTAGGACAAGTCGAGACAAGTCGGTATAAGACGTGACGTGTCAGAACAAGTCGGGACAAGTCGGGACAAGTCGGGACAAGTCGGGACAATTCGGTACAAGTCAAGACAAGTTTGGACAATACGAGACAAGTCGGGACAAGTCGGTAAGAGTCAGTACAAGTCGGGACAAGTTTGGACAATCCGGGACAAGTCGGGACAAGTCGGGACAAGTCGGGACAAGTCGGGACAAGTCGGGACAAGTCGGGACAAGTCAGGACAAGTCGAGACAAGTCGGGACAAGTCGGGACAGGTTGGGACAAGTCGGTACAAGTCGGTACAAGTCTGGACAAGTCGGGAAAAGTTTGGACAATACGGGACACGTTGGGACAAGTCGGTACAAGTCGGGACAATCCGGGACAAGTCGGTACAAGTCGGGACAAGTCGGTACAAGTCGGGACATGTTTGGACAATCCGGGACAAGACGGGACAAGTCGGGACAAGTCGGGACAAGTCAGGACAAGTTTGGACAATCCGGGACAAGTCGGGACAAGACGGAACAAGTCACGACAAGTCGGGAAAAGTCGGGACAAGACATGTCGGAACAAGTCGGGACTTTTGGGTCGGGTCGAGGAAAATATTATTGTAAATATATCTTTTGATAGAATCATTTTGAATTTCAAATAATTCTGGACTTTTCACCAGGGCTCCTTACCCAGACATTTTATCCTGATTTCATTTGGACATGTTACACGGAATTTTCACCTGGACTTCTTCACCTAGACTTTCTTCTTGGAATTTTATTTGGATTTCTTTGAAGTAGTTTGTGAAAAAGAATCAAAATTACAAAAAAAACTAAAGATTTTAATATTTGTTTCAAATATTTCAGCAAAAATTCAATTATCAAAAAATTTCAAAAAATATTTTTTTTCAGATTTTTTTTAATTTTATCAAAATTGTGAACTGAAACAACTTTCACAATCCAATTTCTATTCAAGAAGAATCAAAAAAGTATCTCATTAAACACAGAATTGAAATAAAAGAGTTTTGAAAAAAAAAAATCTTGAAAAATTACTTTTTTCACAAAGAAAATATTGAGTCAGTCAATTTCTGAATATTTTGGTATCGAATCATCTCGCCAAAATTTTTCATAACGGCAAGAAATTTAATTTTTTTTTTTCTGAAAAAAAATTCACTTCCCAAGGTCAAATCGAGTCAATGTTATGGCACTAATAATCATCTTATCGTATTGGACTCTATTCGCAATTAGGTCGGGTCGGGTAGGGTCGGGAAATGAGCTTTCAGATTTTTTGTCAATCCAACAAATATTATGAACCATAACAAATGTGACAAGTCGGGACAAGTTGGGACAAATCGGGACAAGTCTGGACAAGTCAGGACAAGTTGGGACAAATCGGGACCAGCCGGGATATTTCGAAAAAAATTAAAGCTACAAAAATTTTATGAACAAAAAATTTGATTTTTTTTTTTATATTTCAGCCAAAATTTAAACAGTTTTGAGAAAATTAGCTTACAGATTTTTTGTCAATCCAACCTAAATTATGAACCAAAACAAGTGTAACAATCAATTTTTGCTCGAACTGAAATTGACAAGTCGGAACAAGTCGGGACATGTATGGACAAGTCGGGACAAGTCAGGACAAGTCGGGACAAGTTGGGACAAGTTGGGACAAGTCGGGACAAGTCGGTACAAGTCGTTAATATTCGGGACAAGTTTGGACAATCCGGGACAAGTCGGGAAAAGTCGGTACAAGACGGGACTAGTCGGGACAAGTCGGGACAAGTCGGGACAAGTCGGGACAAGTCGGGACAAGTCGGTACAAGTCGGTACAAGTCGGGACAAGTCGGGACAAGTCGGTACAAGTCGGGACATGTTGGTAAAAGTCAGGACAAGTCAGGAAAAGTCGGGACAAGTCGGGACATGACGTGACGAGTTCGAACAAGTCGGTACAAGTCGGGACAAGTCGGTACAAGTCGGGACATGTTTAGACAATCCGGGACAAGTCGAGACAAGTCGGGACAAGTCGGGACAAGTCGGGACAAGTCGGGACAAGTCGTGACAAGTCAGGACAAGTCAAGGCAAGTCGAAACAAGTCGAAACAAGTTGGGACAAGTCGGGACAAGTCAGGACAAGTCAGAACAAGTCGGGACATGTCTGGACAAGACGGGACAAGTCGGGACAAGTCGGTACAAGTCAGGACAAGTTTGGACAATCCGGGACAAGTCGGGACAAGTCGGGACAAGTCGAAACAAGTCGGGACAAGTCGGGACAAGTCGGGACAAGTCAGAACAAGTCGGGACAAGTTAGGACAAGTCGAGACAAGTCGGGATAAGACGTGACGTGTCAGAACAAGTCGGGACAAGTCGGGACAAGTAGGGACAAGTCGGGACAAGTCGGGACAATTCGGTACAAGTCAAGACAAGTTTGGACAATACGAGACAAGTCGGGACAAGTCGGTAAGAGTCAGTACAAGTCGGGACAAGTTTGGACAATCCGGGACGAGTCGGGACAAGTCGGTACAAGTCGGGACAAGTCGGTAAAAGTCAGGACAAGTCAAGACAAGTCAAGACAAGTCGAAACAAGTCGAAACAAGTTGGGACAAGTCGGGACAAGTCAGGACAACTCAGAACAAGTCGGGACATGTCTGGACAAGACGGGACAAGTCGGGACAAGTCGGTACAAGTCAGGACAAGTTTGGACAATCCGGGACAAGTCGGGACAAGTCGGGACAAGTCAGGACAAGTCGGTAAAAGTCGGGACAAGTCAGGAAAAGTCGGTTATATTTCAGCCAAAATTTAAACAGTTTTGAGAAAATAAGCTTACAGATTTTTTGTCAATCCAACCAAAATTATGAACCAAAATAAGTGTGACAATCAATTTTTGTTCGAACTGAAATTGACAAGTCGGAACAAGTCGGGACAAGTATGGACAAGTCAGGACAAGTCGACACAAGTCGAAACAAGTCGGGACAAGTCAGGACAAGTCGAGACAAGTTAAAACGAGTCAAAACAAGTTGGGACAATGCGGACAAGTCGGGACAAGTCGGTACAAGTCGGGACAAGTCGGGACAAGTTGGGAAAATCCGGGGCAAGTCGGGACAAGTCGTTACAAGTCGGGACAAATCGGTACAAATCGGTACAAGTCGGGACAAGTCTGGACAAGTCGGGACATGTAGGGACAAGTCAAGACAAGTCGGGACAAGTCGGAACAAGTCAGGACAAGTCGGGACAAGGCGTGACAAGTTAGAACAAGTCAAAACAAGCCGGGACAAGTCTGGAAAAGTCAGTACAAGTCGGGACATGGCGTGACAAGTTAGAACAAGTCAGAACAAGCCGGGACAAGTCGGGACAAGTCTGGACAAGTCGAGACAAGTCGGGACAAGTCAAAACAAGTCGGGACATGGCGTGACAAGTTAGAACAAGTCAGAACAATCCGGGACAAGTCGGAACAAGTCAGGACAAGTCGGGACATGGCGTGACAATTTAGAACAAGTCAGAACAAGCCGGAACAAGTCGGGACAAGTTAGAACAAGTCAGAACAAGCCGGGAAAAGTCGGAACAAGTCGGAACAAGTCAGGACAAGTCGAGACATGGCGTGACAAGTTAAAACAAGTCAGAACAAGCCGGGACAAGTCGGGACAAGTCTGGACAAGTCGGAATAAGACGTGACATGTCAGACCAAGTCGGGACAAGTCGGGACAAGTCAGGACAAGTCGGTACAAGTCGGGACAAGTCAGGACGAGTCGAGAAATGTCGGGACAAGTTTGGACAATAAGGGACAAGTCGGGACAAGTTTGGACAATGAGGGACAAGTCAGGACATGTCGGGACAAGTCGGTACAAGTCGGGACAAGTTTGGACAATTCAAGACAAGTTGGGACAAGTCGGAACAAGTCGGTACAAGTCGGGACATATTTGGACAATCCGGGACAAGTTTTGACAAGTCAGGACAAGACAGGACAAGTCGAAACAAGTCGAAACAAGTCAGGACAAGTGGGGACAAGTTGGGACAAGTTGGGACAAGTCGGGACAAGTCGGGACAAGTCAGGACAAGTCGAGAAATGTCGGGACAAGTTTGGACAATAAGGGACAAGTCGGGACAAGTTTGGACAATAAGGGACAAGTCGGGACAAGTCGGTACAAGTCGGGACAAGTCAGTACAAGTCAGAACAAGTTTGGACAATCCAAGAAAAGTTGGGACAAGTCGGAACAAGTTGGTACAAGTCGGGACATGTTTGGACAACCTGGGACAAGTCGTGACAAGTCAGAACAAGTCGAAACAAGTCGAAACAAAACGGGACAAGTCGGGACAAGTCAGGACAAGTCAGAATAAGTCAGGACAAGTTAGGACAAGTCAGGACAAGTCGGGACAAGTCGGGACAAGTTTGGACAATCTGGAACAGGTCGGGACAAGTCGGTACAAGTCTGGACAAGTCGGTTCAAGTCGGGAAAAGTTTGGACAATACGGGACACGTTGGGACAAGTCGAGACAAGTCGGGACATTTCGGGACAGGACGGGACAAGTCGGTACAAGTCTGGACAAGTCGGTTCAAATCGGGAAAAGTTTGGACAATACGGGACACGTTGGGACAAGTCGGTACAAGTCGGGACAATCCGGGACAAGTCGGTACAAGTCGGGACAAGTCGGTACAAGTCGGGACATGTTTGGACAATCCGGGACAAGTCGAGACAAGTCGGGACAAGTCGGGACAAGTCGTGACAAGTCAGGACAAGTCAAGACAAGTCGAAACAAGTCGAAACAAGTTGGGACAAGTCGGTACAAGTCAGG
This sequence comes from Chrysolina americana, assembly GCA_958502065.1. NCBI lineage: Eukaryota > Metazoa > Arthropoda > Insecta > Coleoptera > Chrysomelidae > Chrysolina > Chrysolina americana. The sequence goes on from OY293413.1 coordinate 47,938,810, forward strand.
ACAAGTCAGAACAAGTCGGGACATGTCTGGACAAGACGGGACAAGTCGGGACAAGTCGGTACAAGTCAGGACAAGTTTGGACAATCCGGGACAAGTCGGGACAAGTCGGGACAAGTCGGGACAAGTCGGAACAAGTCGGGACGAGTTGCGACAAGTTAGGACAAGTCAGGACAAGTCAGGACAAGTCAGGACAAGTCAGGACAAGTCAGGACAAGTCAGGACAAGTCGGGATAAGTCGGGACAAGTTGGGACAAGTCGGGACAATTCGGGACAGGTCAGGACAAGTCCGGACAAGTCGGGACAAGACGTGACAAATCTGAACAAGTAGGGACAAGTCGAGACAAGTCGGGACAAGTCGGGACAAGTCGGGACAAGTCGGTTAAGGTCGGGACAAGTCGGTACAAGTCGGGAAAAGTTTGGACAAACCGGGACAAGTCGGGACAAGTCGGTACAAGTTGGGACAAGTCGGTACAAGTCAGGACAAGTCGGGACAAGTCGAGACAAGTCGGGACAAATCGAAACAAGTCAGGACAAGTCGAAAAAAGTCGAAAGAAGTCGGGACAAGTCAGGACAAGTCGGGACAAGTCGGGACAAGTCGGGACAAGTCGGGACAAGTGGGGACAAGTCGAGATAAGACGTGACGTGTCAGAACAAGTCGGGACAAGTCGGGACAAGTCGGGACAAGGTAGGACAAGTCGGGACAAGTCAGGACAAGTCGAGAAATGTCGGGACAAGTTTGGACAATAAGGGACAAGTCGGGACAAGTTTGGACAATAAGGGACAAGTCGGGACAAGTCGGTACAAGTCGGGACAAGTCAGTACAAGTCGGGACAAGTTTGGACAATCCAAGAAAAGTTGGGACAAGTTGGAACAAGTTGATACAAGTCGGGACATGTTTGGACAATCCAAGACAAGTCAGAACAAGTCGGGACAAGTTAGGACAAGTCGGTACAAGTCGGGACAAGTCGTGACAAGTCAGGACAAGTCGGGACAAGTCGGGACAAGTCGGGACACAAGTTTGGACAATCTGGGACAGGTCGGGACAAGTCGGTACAAGTCTGGACAAGTCGGGACAAGTCTGTTCAAGTCGGAAAAAGTTTGGACAATACGGGACACGTTGGGACAAGTCGGTACAAGTTGTGACAATCCGGGACAAGTCGGTACAAGTCGGGACAAGTCGGTACAAGTTGGGACAAGTTTGGACAATCCGGGACAAGTCGAGACAAGTCGGGACAAGTCGGTACAAGTTGGGACAAGTTTGGACAATCCGGGACAAGTCGAGACAAGTCGGGACAAGTCGGGACAGGTCGGGACAAGTCGTTACAAGTCTGGACAAGTCGGTTCAAGTCGGAACAAGTCGGGACATGACGTGATAAGTTAGAACAAGTCGGGACATGTGGGGACAAGTCAAGACAAGTCGGGACAAGTCGGAACAAGTCAGGACAAGTCGGGAAATGGCGTGACAAGTTAGAACAAGTCAGAACAAGCCGGGACAAGTCGGGACAAGTCTGGACAAGTCAGTAAAAGTCGGGACATGGCGAGACAAGTTAGAACAAGTCAGAACAAGCCGGGACAAGTCGGGACAAGTCTGGACAAGTCGAGGCAAGTCAGTACAAGTCGGGACATTGCGTGACAAGTTAGAACAAGTCAGAACAAGCCGTGACAGGTCGGGGCAAGTCGGAACAAGTCAGGACAAGTCGGGACATGGCGTGACAAGTTAGACCAAGACAGAACAAGCCGGAACAAGTCAGGACAAGTTAGAACAAGTCAGAGCAAGCCGGGACAAGTCGGGACAAGTCGGAACAAGTCAGGACAAGTCGAGACATGGCGTGACAAGTTAGAACAAGTCAGAACAAGCCGGGACAAGTCGGGACAAGTCTGGACAAGACGGCACAAGTCGGGACAAGTCTGGACAAGACGGGACAAGACGGGACAAGTCTGGACAGGTCAGGACAAGTTTGGACAATGCGGGACAAGTCGGGACAATCCGTGACAAGTCGGGACAAGACGGAACAAGTCACGACAAGTCGGGAAAAGTCGGGACAAGACATGTCGGAACAAGTCGGGACTTTTGGGTCGGGTCGAGGAAAATTTTATTGTAAATATATCTTTTGATAGAATCATTTTGAATTTCAAATAATTCTGGACTTTTCACCAGGGCTCCTTACCCAGACATTTTATCCTGATTTCATTTGTACATTTTACACGGAATTTCCACCTGGACTTCTTCACCCAGACTTTCTTCTTGGAATTTTATTTGGATTTCTTTGAAGTAGTTTGTGAAAATAAATCAAAATTACAAAAAAAAACTAAAGATTTTATTATTTGTTTCAAATATTTCAGCAAAAATTCAATTATCAAAAAATTTCAAAAATTATTTTTTTTTTTCTGATTTTTTTTAATTTTATCAAAATTGTGAACTGAAACAACTTTCACAATCCAATTTCTATTCAAGAAGAAACAAAAAAGTATCTCATTAAACACAGAATTGAAATAAAAATGTATTGAAAAAAAAATCTTGGAAAATTACTTTTTTCACAAAGAAAATATTTGAGTCAGTCAATTTCTGAATATTTTGGTATCGAATCATCTCGCCAAAATTTTTTATAACGGCAAGAAATTTAATTTTTTTTTTTTCTGAAAAAAAAATTTACTTCACAAGGTCAAATCGAGTCAATGTTATGGCACTAATATTCATCTTATCGTCTTGGACTCTATTCGCAATTAGGTCGGGTCGGGTAGGGTCCGGAAATGAGCTTTCAGATTTTTTGTCAATCCAACAAATATTATGAACCATGACAAATGTGACAAGTCGGGACATGACGTGATAAGTTAGAACAAGTCGGGACATGTGGGGACAAGTCAAGACAAGTCGGGACAAGTCGGAACAAGTCAGGACAAGTCGGGAAATGGCGTGACAAGTTAGAACAAGTCAGAACAAGCCGGGACAAGTCGGGACAAGTCTGGACAAGTCAGTAAAAGTCGGGACATGGCGAGACAAGTTAGAACAAGTCAGAACAAGCCGGGACAAGTCGGGACAAGTTTGGACAAGTCGAGGCAAGTCAGTACAAGTCGGGACATTGCGTGACAAGTTAGAACAAGTCAGAACAAGCCGAGACAGGTCGGGGCAAGTCGGAACAAGTCAGGACAAGTCGGGACATGGCGTGACAAGTTAGACCAAGACAGAACAAGCCGGAACAAGTCAGGACAAGTTAGAACAAGTCAGAGCAAGCCGGGACAAGTCGGGACAAGTCGGAACAAGTCAGGACAAGTCGAGACATGGCGTGACAAGTTAGAACAAGTCAGAACAAGCCGGGACAAGTCGGGACAAGTCTGGACAAGACGGCACAAGTCGGGACAAGTCTGGACAAGACGGGACAAGACGGGACAAGTCTGGACAGGTCAGGACAAGTTTGGACAATGCGGGACAAGTCGGGACAATCCGTGACAAGTCGGGACAAGACGGAACAAGTCACGACAAGTCGGGAAAAGTCGGGACAAGACATGTCGGAACAAGTCGGGACTTTTGGGTCGGGTCGAGGAAAATTTTATTGTAAATATATCTTTTGATAGAATCATTTTGAATTTCAAATAATTCTGGACTTTTCACCAGGGCTCCTTACCCAGACATTTTATCCTGATTTCATTTGTACATTTTACACGGAATTTCCACCTGGACTTCTTCACCCAGACTTTCTTCTTGGAATTTTATTTGGATTTCTTTGAAGTAGTTTGTGAAAATAAATCAAAATTACAAAAAAAAACTAAAGATTTTATTATTTGTTTCAAATATTTCAGCAAAAATTCAATTATCAAAAAATTTCAAAAATTATTTTTTTTTTCTGATTTTTTTTAATTTTATCAAAATTGTGAACTGAAACAACTTTCACAATCCAATTTCTATTCAAGAAGAAACAAAAAAGTATCTCATTAAACACAGAATTGAAATAAAAATGTTTTGAAAAAAAAATCTTGGAAAATTACTTTTTTCACAAAGAAAATATTTGAGTCAGTCAATTTCTGAATATTTTGGTATCGAATCATCTCGCCAAAATTTTTTATAACGGCAAGAAATTTAATTTTTTTTTTTCTGAAAAAAAAATTTACTTCACAAGGTCAAATCGAGTCAATGTTATGGCACTAATATTCATCTTATCGTCTTGGACTCTATTCGCAATTAGGTCGGGTCGGGTAGAGTCCGGAAATGAGCTTTCAGATTTTTTGTCAATCCAACAAATATTATGAACCATGACAAATGTGACAAGTCGGGACAAGTTGGGACAAATCGGGACAAGTCTGGACAAGTCAGGACAAGTTGGGAAAAATCGGGATCAGCCGGGATATTTTGAAAAATATGAAACCTACAAAAATTTTATAAACAAAAAATTTGAATTTTTTTTTATATTTCAGCCAAAATTTAAACAGTTTTGAGAAAATATGCTTACAGATTTTCTGTCGAACTGAAATTGACAAGTCGGAACAAGTCGGGACAAGTATGGACAAGTCAGGACAAGTCGGGACAAGTCGGGACAAGTTTGGTCAATCCGGGACAAGTCGGGACAAGTCGGGACGATTCGGGACAAGTCGGTACAAGTCGGGACAAGTTTGGACATTACGGGACAAGTCGGGACAAGTCGGTACAAGTCGGTATAAGTCGGTACAAGTCGGGACAAGTTTGGACAATCCGAGACAAGTCGGGACAAGTCGGTACAAGTCAGGACGAGTCGAAACAAGTCAGGACAAGTCGGGACAAGTCGGCACATGACGTGACAAGTCAGAACAAGTCGGGACACAAGGCGGGACAAGTTTGGTCAATCTGGGACAAGTCAGTACAAGTCGGGACAAGTCGGTACAAGTCGGAACAAGTTTGGACAAGTCGGGACAAGAAGGGACAAGTCGGTACAATTCGGAACAAGTTTGTACAAGTCGGGACAAGGAGGGACAAGTTTGGACAATGAGGGACAAGTCGGTACAAGTCGGGACAAGTCGGGACAAGTCGGGACAAGTCGGGACAAGTCGGGACAAGTCGGGACAAGTCAGGACAAGTCGGGACAAGTCGGGACACAAGTCGGGACAAGTTTGGTCAATCTGGGACAAGTCGGTACAAGTCGGGACAAGTCGGTACTAGTCGGAACAAGTTTGGACAAGTCGGGACAAGAAGGGACAAGTCGGTACAATTCGGAACAAGTTTGTACAAGTCGGGACAAGGAGGGACAAGTTTGGACAATGAGGGACAAGTCGGGACAAGTCGGAACAAGTCAGGACAAGTCGGGACAAGTCGGGACATGACGTGACAAGTCAGAACAAGTCGGGACAAGTCGGGACAAGTCGGGACAAGTCGGGACAAGTCGGGACAAGTCAGGACAAGTCGAGACAAGTCGGGACAAGTCGGGACAGGTTGGGACAAGTCGGTACAAGTCGGTACAAGTCTGGACAAGTCGGGAAAAGTTTGGACAATACGGGACACGTTGGGACAAGTCGGTACAAGTCGGGACAATCCGGGACAAGTCGGTACAAGTCGGGACAAGTCGGTACAAGTCGGGACATGTTTGGACAATCCGGGACAAGACGGGACAAGTCGGGACAAGTCGGGACAAGTCAGGACAAGTTTGGACAATCCGGGACAAGTCGGGACAAGACGGAACAAGTCACGACAAGTCGGGAAAAGTCGGGACAAGACATGTCGGAACAAGTCGGGACTTTTGGGTCGGGTCGAGGAAAATATTATTGTAAATATATCTTTTGATAGAATCATTTTGAATTTCAAATAATTCTGGACTTTTTACCAGGGCTCCTTACCCAGACATTTTATCCTGATTTCATTTGGACATGTTACACGGAATTTTCACCTGGACTTCTTCACCTAGACTTTCTTCTTGGAATTTTATTTGGATTTCTTTGAAGTAGTTTGTAAAAAAGAATCAAAATTACAAAAAAAAAACTAAAGATTTCAATATTTGTTTCAGATATTTCAGCAAAAATTCAATTATCAAAAAATTTCAAAAAATATTTTTTGTCAGATTTGTTTTTATTTTATCAAAATTGTGAACTGAAACAACTTTCACAATCCAATTTCTATTCAAGAAGAATCAAAAAAGTATCTCATTAAACACAGAATTGAAATAAAAAAGTTTTGAAAAAAAAATCTTGGAAAATTACTTTTTTCACAAAGAAAATATTGAGTCAGTCAATTTCTGAATATTTTGGGATCGAATCATCTCGCCAAAATTTTTCATTACGGCAAGAAATTATTTTTTTTTTTCTGAAAAAAAAATTCACTTCACAAGGTCAAATCGAGTCAATGTTATGGCACTAATATTCATCTTATCGTATTGGACTCTATTCGCAATTAGGTCGGGTCGGGTAGGGTCGGGAAATAAGCTTTCAGATTTTTTGTCAATCCAAAAAATATTATGAACCATAACAAATGTGACAAGTCGGGACAAGTTGGGACAAATCGGGACAAGTCTGGACAAGTCAGGACAAGTTGGAACAAATCGGGACCAGCCGGGATATTTTGAAAAAAATTAAAGCTACAAAAATTTTATGAACAAAAAATTTGATTTTTTTTTTTTATATTTCAGCCAAAATTTAAACAGTTTTGAGAAAATAAGCTTACAGATTTTTTGTCAATCCAACCAAAATTATGAACCAAAACAAGTGTGACAATCAATTTTTGTTCGATCTGAAATTGACAAGTCGAAACAAGTCGGGACAAGTATGGACAAGTCGGGACAAGTCAGGACAAGTCGGAACAAGTTGGGACAATCCGGGACAAGTCGGGACAAGTCGGTACAAGTTGGGACAATCCGGGACAAGTCGGGACAAGTCGGTACAAGTCGGGACAAATCGGTACAAATCGGTACAAGTCGGGACAAGTCTGGACAAGTCGGGACATGTAGGGACAAGTCAAGACAAGTCGGGACAAGTCGGAACAAGTCAGGACAAGTCGGGACATGGCGTGACAAGTTAGAACAAGTCAAAACAAGCCGGGACAAAATCGGGACAAGTCTGGACAAGTCAGTACAAGTCGGGACATGGCGTGACAAGTTAGAACAAGTCAGAACAAGCCAAGACAAGTCGGGACAAGTCTGGACAAGTCGAGACAAGTCGGGACAAGTCAGTACAAGTCGGGACATGGCGTGACAAGTTAGAACAAGTCAGAACAAGTCGGGACAAGTTTGGACAATCTGGGACAGGTCGGGACAAGTCGGTACAAGTCTGGACAAGTCGGGACAAGTCGGTTGGGTTCGGGAAAAGTTTGGACAATACAGGACACGTTGGGACAAGTCGGTACAAGTTGGGACAATCGGGGACAAGTCGGGACAAGTCGGGACAAGTCGGTACAAGTCAAGACAAGTCGGATGAAGTCGGGACAAGGTTGGACAATCCGGGACAAGTCGGGACAAGTCGGTACAAGTCGGGACAAGTTTGGACAATCCGGGACATGTCAGGACCAGTCGGTACAAGTCGGGACAAGTTTGGACAAACCAGGACAAGTCGGGATAAGTCGGTACAAGTTGGGACAAGTCGGGACAAGTCTGGACAAGTCGGGACAAGTCGAGACAAGTCGGAAGAAGTCGGGACAAGGTTGGACAATCCGGGACAAGTCGGGACAAGTCGGGACAAGTCGGGACAAGTCGGTACAAGTCGGGACATGTCGGAACAAGTCGGGACAAATTTGGACAAACCAGGACAAGTCGGGACAAGTCGGGACAAGTCGGGACAAGTCGGTACAAGTTGGGACATGTCGGGACAAGTCAGGACAAGTCGGAAAAAGTCGAAAGAAGTCGGGACAAGTCAGGACAAGTCAGGACAAGTCGGGACAAGTCGGGACAAGTCGGGATAAGACGTGACATGTCAGAACAAGTCGGGACAAGTCGGGACAAGTCGGGACAAGTCTAGACAAGTCGGGACAAGTCAGGACAAGTCGAGAAATGTCGGGACAAGTTTGGACAATGAGGGACAAGTCGGGACAAGTTTGGACAATAAGGGACAAGTCAGGACAAGTCGGTACAAGTCGGGACAAGTCGGTACAAGTCGGGACAAGTTTGGACAATCCAAGACAAGTCGTGACAAGTCAGGACAAGTCAGAACAAGTCGGGACAAGTTAGGACAAGTCGGTACAAGTCGGGATAAGTCGTGACAAGTCAGGACAAGTCAGGACAAGTCGGGACAAGTCAGGACAAGTCGGGACAAGTCAGGACAAGTCGGGACAAGTCAGGACAAGTCGGGACAAGTCGGGACAAGTCGGGACAAGTTTGGACAATCCAAGACAAGTCGTGACAAGTCAGGACAAGTCAGAACAAGTCGGGACAAGTTAGGACAAGTCGGTAAAAGTCGGGATAAGTCGTGACAAGTCAGGACAAGTCAGGACAAGTCGGGACAAGTCAGGGCAAGTCGGGACAAGTCAGGACAAGTCGGGACAAGTCAGGACAAGTCGGGACAAGTCAGGACAAGTCGGGACAAGTTAGGACAAGTCGGTACAAGTCGGGATAAGTCGTGACAAGTCAGGACAAGTCAGGACAAGTCGGGATAAGTCGTGACAAGTCAGGACAAGTCAGGACAAGTCAAGACAAGTCAGGACAAGTCGGGACAAGTCGGGACAAGTCGGGACAAGTTTGGACAAGTCATGACAAGTCAGTTCAAGTCGGGAAAAGTTTGGACAATACGGGACAAGTCAGGACAAGTCGGTACAAGTCGGGACAAGTCGGTACAAGTCGGGACAAGTTTGGACAATCCAAGACAAGTCGTGACAAGTCAGGACAAGTCAGAACAAGTCGGGACAAGTCTAGACAAGTCGGGACAAGTCAGGACAAGTCGAGAAATGTCGGGACAAGTTTGGACAATAAGGGACAAGTCGGGACAAGTTTGGACAATAAGGGACAAGTCAGGACAAGTCGGTACAAGTCGGGACAAGTCGGTACAAGTCGGGACAAGTTTGGACAATCCAAGACAAGTCGTGACAAGTCAGGACAAGTCAGAACAAGTCGGGACAAGTTTGGACAAGTCGGTACAAGTCGGGATAAGTCGTGACAAGTCAGGACAAGTCAGGACAAGTCGGGACAAGTCAGGACAAGTCGGGACAAGTCAGGACAAGTCACGACAAGTCAGGACAAGTCGGGACAAGTCAGAACAAGTCGGGACAAGTTAGGACAAGTCGGTACAAGTCGGGATAAGTCGTGACAAGTCAGGACAAGTCAGGACAAGTCGGGATAAGTCGTGACAAGTCAGGACAAGTCAGGACAAGTCAGGACAAGTCGGGACAAGTCGGGACAAGTTTGGACAAGTCATGACAAGTCAGTTCAAGTCGGGAAAAGTTTGGACAATACGGGACACGTTGGGACAAGTCGGGACAAGTCGGTACAAGTCGGGACAATCCGCGACAAGTCGGTACAAGTCGGTACAAGTCGGGACATGTTTGGACAATCCGGGACAAGTCGAGACAAGTCGGGACAAGTCGTGACAAGTCAGGACAAGTCAAGACAAGTCAAAACAAGTCGAAACAAGTTGGGACAAGTCGGGACAAGTCAGGACAAGTCAGAACAAGTCAGAACATGTCTGGACAAGACGGGACAAGTCGGGACAAGTCGGTACAAGTCAGGACAAGTTTGGACAATCCGGGACAAGTAGGGACAAGTCGGTACAAGTCAGGACGAGTCGGAACAAGTCAGGACAAGTCGGGACAAGTCGGAACAAGACGTGACAAGTCAGAACAAGTCGGGACAAGTCGGGACAAGTCGGGACAAGTCGGGACAAGTCGGGACTAGTCGGGACAAGTCGGTACAAGTCGGGACAAGTCGGAACAAGTCGGGACGAGTTGGGACAAGTTAGGACAAGTCAGGACAAGTCAGGACAAGTCAGGATAAGTCGGGACAAGTTGGGACAAGTCGGGACAAGTCCGGACAAGTCGGGACAAGACGTGACAAATCAGAACAAGTCGGGACAAGTCGAGACAAGTCGGGACAAGTCGGGACAAGTCGGGACAAGTCGGGACAAGTCGGTAAAAGTCGGGACAAGTCGGTTCAAGTCGGGAAAAGTTTGGACAAACCGGAACAAGTCGGGACAAGTCGGTTCAAGTTGGGACAAGTCGGGACAAGTCGGGACAAGTCGAGACAAGTCGGGACAAGTCGAGACAAGTTTGGACAAACCGGGACATGTCAGGACAAGTCGGTACAAGTCGGGACAAATCGGTACAAGTCGGGACAAGTCAGGACAAGTCGAGACAAGTTGGGACAAGTCGAGACAAGTCGGGACAAATCGAAACAAGTCAGGACAAGTCGAAAAAATTCGAAAGAAGTCAGGACAAGTCAGGACAAATCGGGACAAGTCGGGACAAGTCGGGATAAGACGTGACATGTCAGAACAAGTCGGGACAAGTCGGGACAATCCGGACAAGTCGGGACAAGTCGAGACAAGTCGGGACAAATCGAAACAAGTCAGGACAAGTCGAAAAAAGTCGAAAGAAGTCGGGACAAGTCAGGACAAATCGGGACAAGTCGGGACAAGTCGGGATAAGACGTGACATGTCAGAACAAGTCGGGACAAGTCGAGACAAGTCGGGACAAGTCGGGACAAGTCGAGACTAGTCAGGACTAGTCGAGAAATGTCGGGACAAGTTTGGACAATAAGGGACAAGTCGGGACAAGTTTGGACAATAAGGGACGAGTCGGTACAAGTCGGGACAAGTCGGGACAAGTTTGGACAATCTGGGACAAGTCGTGACAAGTCAGGACAAGTCAGGACAAGTCGAAACAAGTCGAAACAAGTCCAAACAAGTCGGTACAAGTCGGGACAAGTTTGGACAATCCGGGACAAGTCGGGACTAGTCGTGACAAGTCGGGACAAGTCGGGACAAGTCGGGACAAGTCGGGACAAGTCGGGACAAGTCGGGACAAGTTTAGACAATCCGGGACAAGTCGAGACATGTCGGGACAAGTCGGGACAGGTCGGGACAAGTCGGTACAATTCTGGACAAGTCGGGACAAGTCGGGACAAGTCGGGACAAGTCGGTACAAGTCGGGACAAGTCGGTACAAGTCGGGACAAGTTTGGACAAATTGGGACAAGTCGGGACAAGTCGGTACAAGTTGGGACAAGTCGAGACAAGTCGGGACAAGTCGGGACAGGTCGAGACAAGTCGGTACAAGTCTGGACAAGTCGGTTCAAATCGGGAAAAGTTTGGACAATACGGGACACGTTGGGACAAGTCGGTACAAGTCGGGACAATCCGGTACAAGTCGGTACAAGTCGGGACAAGTCGGTACAAGTCGGGACATGTTTGGACAATCCGGGACAAGTCGAGACAAGTCGGGACAAGTCGGGACAAGTCGGGACAAGTCGTGACAAGTCAGGACAAGTCGAAACAAGTCGAAACAAGTCGAGACAAGTCTGGACAAGACGGGACAAGTCGGGACAAGTCGGTACAAGTCGGGACAAGTTGGTAAAAGTCAGGACAAGTCAGGAAAAGTCGGGACAAGTCGGGACATGACGTGACGAGTTCGAACAAGTCGGTACAAGTCGGGACAAGTCGGTACAAGTCGGGACATGTTTAGACAATCCGGGACAAGTCGAGACAAGTCGGGACAAGTCGGGACAAGTCGGGACAAGTCGGGACAAGTCGTGACAAGTCAGGACAAGTCAAGGCAAGTCGAAACAAGTCGAAACAAGTTGGGACAAGTCGGGACAAGTCAGGACAAGTCAGAACAAGTCGGGACATGTCTGGACAAGACGAGACAAGTCGGGACAAGTCGGTACAAGTCAGGACAAGTTTGGACAATCCGGGACAAGTCGGGACAAGTCGGGACAAGTCGAAACAAGTCGGGACAAGTCGGGACAAGTCGGGACAAGTCAGAACAAGTCGGGACAAGTCAGAACAAGTCGGGACAAGTTAGGACAAGTCGAGACAAGTCGGTATAAGACGTGACGTGTCAGAACAAGTCGGGACAAGTCGGGACAAGTCGGGACAATTCGGTACAAGTCAAGACAAGTTTGGACAATACGAGACAAGTCGGGACAAGTCGGTAAGAGTCAGTACAAGTCGGGACAAGTTTGGACAATCCGGGACGAGTCGGGACAAGTCGGTACAAGTCGGGACAAGTCGGTAAAAGTCAGGACAAGTCAAGACAAGTCAAGACAAGTCGAAACAAGTCGAAACAAGTTGGGACAAGTCGGGACAAGTCAGGACAACTCAGAACAAGTCGGGACATGTCTGGACAAGACGGGACAAGTCGGGACAAGTCGGTACAAGTCAGGACAAGTTTGGACAATCCGGGACAAGTCGGGACAAGTCGGGACAATTCGGGACAAGTCGGGACAAGTCGGGACAAGTCGGTACAAGTCGGGACAAGTCGGAAAAAGTCGGGACAAGTCGGGACAAGACGTGACATGTCAGAACAAGTCGGGACAAGTCGGGACAAGTCAGGACAAGTCGGGACAAGTCGGGACAAGTCAGGACAAGTCGAGAAATGTCGGGACAAGTTTGGACAATAAGGGACAAGTCGGGACAAGTTTGGACAATAAGGGACAAGTCGGGACAAGTCGGTACAAGTCGAGACAAGTCGGTACAAGTCGGGACAAGTTTGGACAATCCGGGACAAGTCGGGACAAGTCGGGACAAGACGTGACATGTCAGAACAACTCGGGACAAGTCGGGACAAGTCAGGACAAGTCGAGAAATGTCGGGACAAGTTTGGACAATAAGGGACAAGTCGGGACAAGTCAGGACAACTCAGAACAAGTCGGGACATGTCTGGACAAGACGGGACAAGTCGGGACAAGTCGGTACAAGTCAGGACAAGTTTGGACAATCCGGGACAAGTCGGGACAAGTCGGGACAAGACGTGACATGTCAGAACAAGTCGGGACAAGTCGGGACAATTCGGGACAAGTCGGGACAAGTCGGGACAAGTCGGGACAAGTCGGTACAAGTCGGGACAAGTCGGAAAAAGTCGGGACAAGTCGGGACAAGACGTGACATGTCAGAACAAGTCGGGACAAGTCGGGACAAGTCAGGACAAGTCGGGACAAGTCGGGACAAGTCAGGACAAGTCGAGAAATGTCGGGACAAGTTTGGACAATAAGGGACAAGTCGGGACAAGTTTGGACAATAAGGGACAAGTCGGAACAAGTCGGTACAAGTCGGGACATGTTTGGACAATCCGGGACAAGTCGTGACAAGACGGAACAAGTCACGACAAGTCGGGAAAAGTCGGGACAAGACATGTCGGAACAAGTCGGGACTTTTGGGTCGGGTCGAGGAAAATATTATTGTAAATATATCTTTTGATAGAATCATTTTGAATTTCAAATAATTCTGGACTTTTCACCAGGGCTCCTTACCCAGACATTTTATCCTGATTTCATTTGGACATGTTACACGGAATTTTCACCTGGACTTCTTCACCTAGACTTTCTTCTTGGAATTTTATTTGGATTTCTTTGAAGTAGTTTGTGAAAAAGAATCAAAATTACAAAAAAAACTAAAGATTTTAATATTTGTTTCAAATATTTCAGCAAAAATTCAATTATCAAAAAATTTCAAAAAATATTTTTTTTCAGATTTTTTTTAATTTTATCAAAATTGTGAACTGAAACAACTTTCACAATCCAATTTCTATTCAAGAAGAATCAAAAAAGTATCTCATTAAACACAGAATTGAAATAAAAGAGTTTTGAAAAAAAAAAATCTTGGAAAATTACTTTTTTCACAAAGAAAATATTGAGTCAGTCAATTTCTGAATATTTTGGTATCGAATCATCTCGCCAAAATTTTTCATAACGGCAAGAAATTTAATTTTTTTTTTTCTGAAAAAAAATTCACTTCCCAAGGTCAAATCGAGTCAATGTTATGGCACTAATAATCATCTTATCGTATTGGACTCTATTCGCAATTAGGTCGGGTCGGGTAGGGTCGGGAAATGAGCTTTCAGATTTTTTGTCAATCCAACAAATATTATGAACCATAACAAATGTGACAAGTCGGGACAAGTTGGGACAAATCGGGACAAGTCTGGACAAGTCAGGACAAGTTGGGACAAATCGGGACCAGCCGGGATATTTCGAAAAAAATTAAAGCTACAAAAATTTTATGAACAAAAAATTTGATTTTTTTTTTTATATTTCAGCCAAAATTTAAACAGTTTTGAGAAAATTAGCTTACAGATTTTTTGTCAATCCAACCTAAATTATGAACCAAAACAAGTGTAACAATCAATTTTTGCTCGAACTGAAATTGACAAGTCGGAACAAGTCGGGACATGTATGGACAAGTCGGGACAAGTCAGGACAAGTCGGGACAAGTTGGGACAAGTTGGGACAAGTCGGGACAAGTCGGTACAAGTCGTTAATATTCGGGACAAGTTTGGACAATCCGGGACAAGTCGGGAAAAGTCGGTACAAGACGGGACTAGTCGGGACAAGTCGGGACAAGTCGGGACAAGTCGGGACAAGTCGGGACAAGTCGGTACAAGTCGGTACAAGTCGGGACAAGTCGGGACAAGTCGGTACAAGTCGGGACATGTTGGTAAAAGTCAGGACAAGTCAGGAAAAGTCGGGACAAGTCGGGACATGACGTGACGAGTTCGAACAAGTCGGTACAAGTCGGGACAAGTCGGTACAAGTCGGGACATGTTTAGACAATCCGGGACAAGTCGAGACAAGTCGGGACAAGTCGGGACAAGTCGGGACAAGTCGGGACAAGTCGTGACAAGTCAGGACAAGTCAAGGCAAGTCGAAACAAGTCGAAACAAGTTGGGACAAGTCGGGACAAGTCAGGACAAGTCAGAACAAGTCGGGACATGTCTGGACAAGACGGGACAAGTCGGGACAAGTCGGTACAAGTCAGGACAAGTTTGGACAATCCGGGACAAGTCGGGACAAGTCGGGACAAGTCGAAACAAGTCGGGACAAGTCGGGACAAGTCGGGACAAGTCAGAACAAGTCGGGACAAGTTAGGACAAGTCGAGACAAGTCGGGATAAGACGTGACGTGTCAGAACAAGTCGGGACAAGTCGGGACAAGTAGGGACAAGTCGGGACAAGTCGGGACAATTCGGTACAAGTCAAGACAAGTTTGGACAATACGAGACAAGTCGGGACAAGTCGGTAAGAGTCAGTACAAGTCGGGACAAGTTTGGACAATCCGGGACGAGTCGGGACAAGTCGGTACAAGTCGGGACAAGTCGGTAAAAGTCAGGACAAGTCAAGACAAGTCAAGACAAGTCGAAACAAGTCGAAACAAGTTGGGACAAGTCGGGACAAGTCAGGACAACTCAGAACAAGTCGGGACATGTCTGGACAAGACGGGACAAGTCGGGACAAGTCGGTACAAGTCAGGACAAGTTTGGACAATCCGGGACAAGTCGGGACAAGTCGGGACAAGTCAGGACAAGTCGGTAAAAGTCGGGACAAGTCAGGAAAAGTCGGTTATATTTCAGCCAAAATTTAAACAGTTTTGAGAAAATAAGCTTACAGATTTTTTGTCAATCCAACCAAAATTATGAACCAAAATAAGTGTGACAATCAATTTTTGTTCGAACTGAAATTGACAAGTCGGAACAAGTCGGGACAAGTATGGACAAGTCAGGACAAGTCGACACAAGTCGAAACAAGTCGGGACAAGTCAGGACAAGTCGAGACAAGTTAAAACGAGTCAAAACAAGTTGGGACAATGCGGACA
This sequence comes from Chrysolina americana, assembly GCA_958502065.1. Classification (NCBI taxonomy): domain Eukaryota; kingdom Metazoa; phylum Arthropoda; class Insecta; order Coleoptera; family Chrysomelidae; genus Chrysolina; species Chrysolina americana. Next base: position 47,954,487 of record OY293413.1, read on the forward strand.
AGTCGGGACAAGTCGGTACAAGTCGGGACAAGTCGGGACAAGTTGGGAAAATCCGGGGCAAGTCGGGACAAGTCGTTACAAGTCGGGACAAATCGGTACAAATCGGTACAAGTCGGGACAAGTCTGGACAAGTCGGGACATGTAGGGACAAGTCAAGACAAGTCGGGACAAGTCGGAACAAGTCAGGACAAGTCGGGACAAGGCGTGACAAGTTAGAACAAGTCAAAACAAGCCGGGACAAGTCTGGAAAAGTCAGTACAAGTCGGGACATGGCGTGACAAGTTAGAACAAGTCAGAACAAGCCGGGACAAGTCGGGACAAGTCTGGACAAGTCGAGACAAGTCGGGACAAGTCAAAACAAGTCGGGACATGGCGTGACAAGTTAGAACAAGTCAGAACAATCCGGGACAAGTCGGAACAAGTCAGGACAAGTCGGGACATGGCGTGACAATTTAGAACAAGTCAGAACAAGCCGGAACAAGTCGGGACAAGTTAGAACAAGTCAGAACAAGCCGGGAAAAGTCGGAACAAGTCGGAACAAGTCAGGACAAGTCGAGACATGGCGTGACAAGTTAAAACAAGTCAGAACAAGCCGGGACAAGTCGGGACAAGTCTGGACAAGTCGGAATAAGACGTGACATGTCAGACCAAGTCGGGACAAGTCGGGACAAGTCAGGACAAGTCGGTACAAGTCGGGACAAGTCAGGACGAGTCGAGAAATGTCGGGACAAGTTTGGACAATAAGGGACAAGTCGGGACAAGTTTGGACAATGAGGGACAAGTCAGGACATGTCGGGACAAGTCGGTACAAGTCGGGACAAGTTTGGACAATTCAAGACAAGTTGGGACAAGTCGGAACAAGTCGGTACAAGTCGGGACATATTTGGACAATCCGGGACAAGTTTTGACAAGTCAGGACAAGACAGGACAAGTCGAAACAAGTCGAAACAAGTCAGGACAAGTGGGGACAAGTTGGGACAAGTTGGGACAAGTCGGGACAAGTCGGGACAAGTCAGGACAAGTCGAGAAATGTCGGGACAAGTTTGGACAATAAGGGACAAGTCGGGACAAGTTTGGACAATAAGGGACAAGTCGGGACAAGTCGGTACAAGTCGGGACAAGTCAGTACAAGTCAGAACAAGTTTGGACAATCCAAGAAAAGTTGGGACAAGTCGGAACAAGTTGGTACAAGTCGGGACATGTTTGGACAACCTGGGACAAGTCGTGACAAGTCAGAACAAGTCGAAACAAGTCGAAACAAAACGGGACAAGTCGGGACAAGTCAGGACAAGTCAGAATAAGTCAGGACAAGTTAGGACAAGTCAGGACAAGTCGGGACAAGTCGGGACAAGTTTGGACAATCTGGAACAGGTCGGGACAAGTCGGTACAAGTCTGGACAAGTCGGTTCAAGTCGGGAAAAGTTTGGACAATACGGGACACGTTGGGACAAGTCGAGACAAGTCGGGACATTTCGGGACAGGACGGGACAAGTCGGTACAAGTCTGGACAAGTCGGTTCAAATCGGGAAAAGTTTGGACAATACGGGACACGTTGGGACAAGTCGGTACAAGTCGGGACAATCCGGGACAAGTCGGTACAAGTCGGGACAAGTCGGTACAAGTCGGGACATGTTTGGACAATCCGGGACAAGTCGAGACAAGTCGGGACAAGTCGGGACAAGTCGTGACAAGTCAGGACAAGTCAAGACAAGTCGAAACAAGTCGAAACAAGTTGGGACAAGTCGGTACAAGTCAGGACAAGTCAGAACAAGTCGGGACATGTCTGGACAAGACGGGACAAGTCGGGACAAGTCGGTACAAGTCAGGACAAGTTTGGACAATCCGGGACAAGTCGGGACAAGTCGGGACAAGTCGGGACAAGTCGGAACAAGTCGGGACGAGTTGCGACAAGTTAGGACAAGTCAGGACAAGTCAGGACAAGTCAGGACAAGTCAGGACAAGTCAGGACAAGTCAGGACAAGTCGGGATAAGTCGGGACAAGTTGGGACAAGTCGGGACAATTCGGGACAGGTCAGGACAAGTCCGGACAAGTCGGGACAAGACGTGACAAATCTGAACAAGTAGGGACAAGTCGAGACAAGTCGGGACAAGTCGGGACAAGTCGGGACAAGTCGGTTAAGGTCGGGACAAGTCGGTACAAGTCGGGAAAAGTTTGGACAAACCGGGACAAGTCGGGACAAGTCGGTACAAGTTGGGACAAGTCGGTACAAGTCAGGACAAGTCGGGACAAGTCGAGACAAGTCGGGACAAATCGAAACAAGTCAGGACAAGTCGAAAAAAGTCGAAAGAAGTCGGGACAAGTCAGGACAAGTCGGGACAAGTCGGGACAAGTCGGGACAAGTCGGGACAAGTGGGGACAAGTCGAGATAAGACGTGACGTGTCAGAACAAGTCGGGACAAGTCGGGACAAGTCGGGACAAGGTAGGACAAGTCGGGACAAGTCAGGACAAGTCGAGAAATGTCGGGACAAGTTTGGACAATAAGGGACAAGTCGGGACAAGTTTGGACAATAAGGGACAAGTCGGGACAAGTCGGTACAAGTCGGGACAAGTCAGTACAAGTCGGGACAAGTTTGGACAATCCAAGAAAAGTTGGGACAAGTTGGAACAAGTTGATACAAGTCGGGACATGTTTGGACAATCCAAGACAAGTCAGAACAAGTCGGGACAAGTTAGGACAAGTCGGTACAAGTCGGGACAAGTCGTGACAAGTCAGGACAAGTCGGGACAAGTCGGGACAAGTCGGGACACAAGTTTGGACAATCTGGGACAGGTCGGGACAAGTCGGTACAAGTCTGGACAAGTCGGGACAAGTCTGTTCAAGTCGGAAAAAGTTTGGACAATACGGGACACGTTGGGACAAGTCGGTACAAGTTGTGACAATCCGGGACAAGTCGGTACAAGTCGGGACAAGTCGGTACAAGTTGGGACAAGTTTGGACAATCCGGGACAAGTCGAGACAAGTCGGGACAAGTCGGTACAAGTTGGGACAAGTTTGGACAATCCGGGACAAGTCGAGACAAGTCGGGACAAGTCGGGACAGGTCGGGACAAGTCGTTACAAGTCTGGACAAGTCGGTTCAAGTCGGAACAAGTCGGGACATGACGTGATAAGTTAGAACAAGTCGGGACATGTGGGGACAAGTCAAGACAAGTCGGGACAAGTCGGAACAAGTCAGGACAAGTCGGGAAATGGCGTGACAAGTTAGAACAAGTCAGAACAAGCCGGGACAAGTCGGGACAAGTCTGGACAAGTCAGTAAAAGTCGGGACATGGCGAGACAAGTTAGAACAAGTCAGAACAAGCCGGGACAAGTCGGGACAAGTCTGGACAAGTCGAGGCAAGTCAGTACAAGTCGGGACATTGCGTGACAAGTTAGAACAAGTCAGAACAAGCCGTGACAGGTCGGGGCAAGTCGGAACAAGTCAGGACAAGTCGGGACATGGCGTGACAAGTTAGACCAAGACAGAACAAGCCGGAACAAGTCAGGACAAGTTAGAACAAGTCAGAGCAAGCCGGGACAAGTCGGGACAAGTCGGAACAAGTCAGGACAAGTCGAGACATGGCGTGACAAGTTAGAACAAGTCAGAACAAGCCGGGACAAGTCGGGACAAGTCTGGACAAGACGGCACAAGTCGGGACAAGTCTGGACAAGACGGGACAAGACGGGACAAGTCTGGACAGGTCAGGACAAGTTTGGACAATGCGGGACAAGTCGGGACAATCCGTGACAAGTCGGGACAAGACGGAACAAGTCACGACAAGTCGGGAAAAGTCGGGACAAGACATGTCGGAACAAGTCGGGACTTTTGGGTCGGGTCGAGGAAAATTTTATTGTAAATATATCTTTTGATAGAATCATTTTGAATTTCAAATAATTCTGGACTTTTCACCAGGGCTCCTTACCCAGACATTTTATCCTGATTTCATTTGTACATTTTACACGGAATTTCCACCTGGACTTCTTCACCCAGACTTTCTTCTTGGAATTTTATTTGGATTTCTTTGAAGTAGTTTGTGAAAATAAATCAAAATTACAAAAAAAAACTAAAGATTTTATTATTTGTTTCAAATATTTCAGCAAAAATTCAATTATCAAAAAATTTCAAAAATTATTTTTTTTTTTCTGATTTTTTTTAATTTTATCAAAATTGTGAACTGAAACAACTTTCACAATCCAATTTCTATTCAAGAAGAAACAAAAAAGTATCTCATTAAACACAGAATTGAAATAAAAATGTATTGAAAAAAAAATCTTGGAAAATTACTTTTTTCACAAAGAAAATATTTGAGTCAGTCAATTTCTGAATATTTTGGTATCGAATCATCTCGCCAAAATTTTTTATAACGGCAAGAAATTTAATTTTTTTTTTTTCTGAAAAAAAAATTTACTTCACAAGGTCAAATCGAGTCAATGTTATGGCACTAATATTCATCTTATCGTCTTGGACTCTATTCGCAATTAGGTCGGGTCGGGTAGGGTCCGGAAATGAGCTTTCAGATTTTTTGTCAATCCAACAAATATTATGAACCATGACAAATGTGACAAGTCGGGACATGACGTGATAAGTTAGAACAAGTCGGGACATGTGGGGACAAGTCAAGACAAGTCGGGACAAGTCGGAACAAGTCAGGACAAGTCGGGAAATGGCGTGACAAGTTAGAACAAGTCAGAACAAGCCGGGACAAGTCGGGACAAGTCTGGACAAGTCAGTAAAAGTCGGGACATGGCGAGACAAGTTAGAACAAGTCAGAACAAGCCGGGACAAGTCGGGACAAGTTTGGACAAGTCGAGGCAAGTCAGTACAAGTCGGGACATTGCGTGACAAGTTAGAACAAGTCAGAACAAGCCGAGACAGGTCGGGGCAAGTCGGAACAAGTCAGGACAAGTCGGGACATGGCGTGACAAGTTAGACCAAGACAGAACAAGCCGGAACAAGTCAGGACAAGTTAGAACAAGTCAGAGCAAGCCGGGACAAGTCGGGACAAGTCGGAACAAGTCAGGACAAGTCGAGACATGGCGTGACAAGTTAGAACAAGTCAGAACAAGCCGGGACAAGTCGGGACAAGTCTGGACAAGACGGCACAAGTCGGGACAAGTCTGGACAAGACGGGACAAGACGGGACAAGTCTGGACAGGTCAGGACAAGTTTGGACAATGCGGGACAAGTCGGGACAATCCGTGACAAGTCGGGACAAGACGGAACAAGTCACGACAAGTCGGGAAAAGTCGGGACAAGACATGTCGGAACAAGTCGGGACTTTTGGGTCGGGTCGAGGAAAATTTTATTGTAAATATATCTTTTGATAGAATCATTTTGAATTTCAAATAATTCTGGACTTTTCACCAGGGCTCCTTACCCAGACATTTTATCCTGATTTCATTTGTACATTTTACACGGAATTTCCACCTGGACTTCTTCACCCAGACTTTCTTCTTGGAATTTTATTTGGATTTCTTTGAAGTAGTTTGTGAAAATAAATCAAAATTACAAAAAAAAACTAAAGATTTTATTATTTGTTTCAAATATTTCAGCAAAAATTCAATTATCAAAAAATTTCAAAAATTATTTTTTTTTTCTGATTTTTTTTAATTTTATCAAAATTGTGAACTGAAACAACTTTCACAATCCAATTTCTATTCAAGAAGAAACAAAAAAGTATCTCATTAAACACAGAATTGAAATAAAAATGTTTTGAAAAAAAAATCTTGGAAAATTACTTTTTTCACAAAGAAAATATTTGAGTCAGTCAATTTCTGAATATTTTGGTATCGAATCATCTCGCCAAAATTTTTTATAACGGCAAGAAATTTAATTTTTTTTTTTCTGAAAAAAAAATTTACTTCACAAGGTCAAATCGAGTCAATGTTATGGCACTAATATTCATCTTATCGTCTTGGACTCTATTCGCAATTAGGTCGGGTCGGGTAGGGTCCGGAAATGAGCTTTCAGATTTTTTGTCAATCCAACAAATATTATGAACCATGACAAATGTGACAAGTCGGGACAAGTTGGGACAAATCGGGACAAGTCTGGACAAGTCAGGACAAGTTGGGAAAAATCGGGATCAGCCGGGATATTTTGAAAAATATGAAACCTACAAAAATTTTATAAACAAAAAATTTGAATTTTTTTTTATATTTCAGCCAAAATTTAAACAGTTTTGAGAAAATATGCTTACAGATTTTCTGTCGAACTGAAATTGACAAGTCGGAACAAGTCGGGACAAGTATGGACAAGTCAGGACAAGTCGGGACAAGTCGGGACAAGTTTGGTCAATCCGGGACAAGTCGGGACAAGTCGGGACGATTCGGGACAAGTCGGTACAAGTCGGGACAAGTTTGGACATTACGGGACAAGTCGGGACAAGTCGGTACAAGTCGGTATAAGTCGGTACAAGTCGGGACAAGTTTGGACAATCCGAGACAAGTCGGGACAAGTCGGTACAAGTCAGGACGAGTCGAAACAAGTCAGGACAAGTCGGGACAAGTCGGCACATGACGTGACAAGTCAGAACAAGTCGGGACACAAGGCGGGACAAGTTTGGTCAATCTGGGACAAGTCAGTACAAGTCGGGACAAGTCGGTACAAGTCGGAACAAGTTTGGACAAGTCGGGACAAGAAGGGACAAGTCGGTACAATTCGGAACAAGTTTGTACAAGTCGGGACAAGGAGGGACAAGTTTGGACAATGAGGGACAAGTCGGGACAAGTCGGTACAAGTCAGGACAAGTCGGGACAAGTCGGGACATGACGTGACAAGTCAGAACAAGTCGGGACAAGTCGGGACAAGTCGGGACAAGTCGGGACAAGTCGGGACAAGTCGGGACAAGTCGGGACAAGTCGGGACAAGTCGGGACAAGTCAGGACAAGTCGGGACAAGTCGGGACACAAGTCGGGACAAGTTTGGTCAATCTGGGACAAGTCGGTACAAGTCGGGACAAGTCGGTACTAGTCGGAACAAGTTTGGACAAGTCGGGACAAGAAGGGACAAGTCGGTACAATTCGGAACAAGTTTGTACAAGTCGGGACAAGGAGGGACAAGTTTGGACAATGAGGGACAAGTCGGGACAAGTCGGAACAAGTCAGGACAAGTCAGGACAAGTCGGGACATGACGTGACAAGTCAGAACAAGTCGGGACAAGTCGGGACAAGTCGGGACAAGTCGGGACAAGTCGGGACAAGTCAGGACAAGTCGAGACAAGTCGGGACAAGTCGGGACAGGTTGGGACAAGTCGGTACAAGTCGGTACAAGTCTGGACAAGTCGGGAAAAGTTTGGACAATACGGGACACGTTGGGACAAGTCGGTACAAGTCGGGACAATCCGGGACAAGTCGGTACAAGTCGGGACAAGTCGGTACAAGTCGGGACATGTTTGGACAATCCGGGACAAGACGGGACAAGTCGGGACAAGTCGGGACAAGTCAGGACAAGTTTGGACAATCCGGGACAAGTCGGGACAAGACGGAACAAGTCACGACAAGTCGGGAAAAGTCGGGACAAGACATGTCGGAACAAGTCGGGACTTTTGGGTCGGGTCGAGGAAAATATTATTGTAAATATATCTTTTGATAGAATCATTTTGAATTTCAAATAATTCTGGACTTTTTACCAGGGCTCCTTACCCAGACATTTTATCCTGATTTCATTTGGACATGTTACACGGAATTTTCACCTGGACTTCTTCACCTAGACTTTCTTCTTGGAATTTTATTTGGATTTCTTTGAAGTAGTTTGTGAAAAAGAATCAAAATTACAAAAAAAAAAACTAAAGATTTCAATATTTGTTTCAGATATTTCAGCAAAAATTCAATTATCAAAAAATTTCAAAAAATATTTTTTGTCAGATTTGTTTTTATTTTATCAAAATTGTGAACTGAAACAACTTTCACAATCCAATTTCTATTCAAGAAGAATCAAAAAAGTATCTCATTAAACACAGAATTGAAATAAAAAAGTTTTGAAAAAAAAATCTTGGAAAATTACTTTTTTCACAAAGAAAATATTGAGTCAGTCAATTTCTGAATATTTTGGTATCGAATCATCTCGCCAAAATTTTTCATTACGGCAAGAAATTATTTTTTTTTTTCTGAAAAAAAAATTCACTTCACAAGGTCAAATCGAGTCAATGTTATGGCACTAATATTCATCTTATCGTATTGGACTCTATTCGCAATTAGGTCGGGTCGGGTAGGGTCGGGAAATAAGCTTTCAGATTTTTTGTCAATCCAACAAATATTATGAACCATAACAAATGTGACAAGTCGGGACAAGTTGGGACAAATCGGGACAAGTCTGGACAAGTCAGGACAAGTTGGAACAAATCGGGACCAGCCGGGATATTTTGAAAAAAATTAAAGCTACAAAAATTTTATGAACAAAAAATTTGATTTTTTTTTTTTATATTTCAGCCAAAATTTAAACAGTTTTGAGAAAATAAGCTTACAGATTTTTTGTCAATCCAACCAAAATTATGAACCAAAACAAGTGTGACAATCAATTTTTGTTCGATCTGAAATTGACAAGTCGAAACAAGTCGGGACAAGTATGGACAAGTCGGGACAAGTCAGGACAAGTCGGAACAAGTTGGGACAATCCGGGACAAGTCGGGACAAGTCGGTACAAGTTGGGACAATCCGGGACAAGTCGGGACAAGTCGGTACAAGTCGGGACAAATCGGTACAAATCGGTACAAGTCGGGACAAGTCTGGACAAGTCGGGACATGTAGGGACAAGTCAAGACAAGTCAGGACAAGTCGGAACAAGTCAGGACAAGTCGGGACATGGCGTGACAAGTTAGAACAAGTCAAAACAAGCCGGGACAAAATCGGGACAAGTCTGGACAAGTCAGTACAAGTCGGGACATGGCGTGACAAGTTAGAACAAGTCAGAACAAGCCAAGACAAGTCGGGACAAGTCTGGACAAGTCGAGACAAGTCGGGACAAGTCAGTACAAGTCGGGACATGGCGTGACAAGTTAGAACAAGTCAGAACAAGTCGGGACAAGTTTGGACAATCTGGGACAGGTCGGGACAAGTCGGTACAAGTCTGGACAAGTCGGGACAAGTCGGTTGGGTTCGGGAAAAGTTTGGACAATACAGGACACGTTGGGACAAGTCGGTACAAGTTGGGACAATCGGGGACAAGTCGGGACAAGTCGGGACAAGTCGGTACAAGTCAAGACAAGTCGGATGAAGTCGGGACAAGGTTGGACAATCCGGGACAAGTCGGGACAAGTCGGTACAAGTCGGGACAAGTTTGGACAATCCGGGACATGTCAGGACCAGTCGGTACAAGTCGGGACAAGTTTGGACAAACCAGGACAAGTCGGGATAAGTCGGTACAAGTTGGGACAAGTCGGGACAAGTCTGGACAAGTCGGGACAAGTCGAGACAAGTCGGAAGAAGTCGGGACAAGGTTGGACAATCCGGGACAAGTCGGGACAAGTCGGGACAAGTCGGGACAAGTCGGTACAAGTCGGGACATGTCGGAACAAGTCGGGACAAATTTGGACAAACCAGGACAAGTCGGGACAAGTCGGGACAAGTCGGGACAAGTCGGTACAAGTTGGGACATGTCGGGACAAGTCAGGACAAGTCGGAAAAAGTCGAAAGAAGTCGGGACAAGTCAGGACAAGTCAGGACAAGTCGGGACAAGTCGGGACAAGTCGGGATAAGACGTGACATGTCAGAACAAGTCGGGACAAGTCGGGACAAGTCGGGACAAGTCTAGACAAGTCGGGACAAGTCAGGACAAGTCGAGAAATGTCGGGACAAGTTTGGACAATGAGGGACAAGTCGGGACAAGTTTGGACAATAAGGGACAAGTCAGGACAAGTCGGTACAAGTCGGGACAAGTCGGTACAAGTCGGGACAAGTTTGGACAATCCAAGACAAGTCGTGACAAGTCAGGACAAGTCAGAACAAGTCGGGACAAGTTAGGACAAGTCGGTACAAGTCGGGATAAGTCGTGACAAGTCAGGACAAGTCAGGACAAGTCGGGACAAGTCAGGACAAGTCGGGACAAGTCAGGACAAGTCGGGACAAGTCAGGACAAGTCGGGACAAGTCGGGACAAGTCGGGACAAGTTTGGACAATCCAAGACAAGTCGTGACAAGTCAGGACAAGTCAGAACAAGTCGGGACAAGTTAGGACAAGTCGGTAAAAGTCGGGATAAGTCGTGACAAGTCAGGACAAGTCAGGACAAGTCGGGACAAGTCAGGGCAAGTCGGGACAAGTCAGGACAAGTCGGGACAAGTCAGGACAAGTCGGGACAAGTCAGGACAAGTCGGGACAAGTTAGGACAAGTCGGTACAAGTCGGGATAAGTCGTGACAAGTCAGGACAAGTCAGGACAAGTCGGGATAAGTCGTGACAAGTCAGGACAAGTCAGGACAAGTCAAGACAAGTCAGGACAAGTCGGGACAAGTCGGGACAAGTCGGGACAAGTTTGGACAAGTCATGACAAGTCAGTTCAAGTCGGGAAAAGTTTGGACAATACGGGACAAGTCAGGACAAGTCGGTACAAGTCGGGACAAGTCGGTACAAGTCGGGACAAGTTTGGACAATCCAAGACAAGTCGTGACAAGTCAGGACAAGTCAGAACAAGTCGGGACAAGTCTAGACAAGTCGGGACAAGTCAGGACAAGTCGAGAAATGTCGGGACAAGTTTGGACAATAAGGGACAAGTCGGGACAAGTTTGGACAATAAGGGACAAGTCAGGACAAGTCGGTACAAGTCGGGACAAGTCGGTACAAGTCGGGACAAGTTTGGACAATCCAAGACAAGTCGTGACAAGTCAGGACAAGTCAGAACAAGTCGGGACAAGTTTGGACAAGTCGGTACAAGTCGGGATAAGTCGTGACAAGTCAGGACAAGTCAGGACAAGTCGGGACAAGTCAGGACAAGTCGGGACAAGTCAGGACAAGTCACGACAAGTCAGGACAAGTCGGGACAAGTCAGAACAAGTCGGGACAAGTTAGGACAAGTCGGTACAAGTCGGGATAAGTCGTGACAAGTCAGGACAAGTCAGGACAAGTCGGGATAAGTCGTGACAAGTCAGGACAAGTCAGGACAAGTCAGGACAAGTCGGGACAAGTCGGGACAAGTTTGGACAAGTCATGACAAGTCAGTTCAAGTCGGGAAAAGTTTGGACAATACGGGACACGTTGGGACAAGTCGGGACAAGTCGGTACAAGTCGGGACAATCCGCGACAAGTCGGTACAAGTCGGTACAAGTCGGGACATGTTTGGACAATCCGGGACAAGTCGAGACAAGTCGGGACAAGTCGTGACAAGTCAGGACAAGTCAAGACAAGTCAAAACAAGTCGAAACAAGTTGGGACAAGTCGGGACAAGTCAGGACAAGTCAGAACAAGTCAGAACATGTCTGGACAAGACGGGACAAGTCGGGACAAGTCGGTACAAGTCAGGACAAGTTTGGACAATCCGGGACAAGTAGGGACAAGTCGGTACAAGTCAGGACGAGTCGGAACAAGTCAGGACAAGTCGGGACAAGTCGGAACAAGACGTGACAAGTCAGAACAAGTCGGGACAAGTCGGGACAAGTCGGGACAAGTCGGGACAAGTCGGGACTAGTCGGGACAAGTCGGTACAAGTCGGGACAAGTCGGAACAAGTCGGGACGAGTTGGGACAAGTTAGGACAAGTCAGGACAAGTCAGGACAAGTCAGGATAAGTCGGGACAAGTTGGGACAAGTCGGGACAATTCGGGACAGGTCGGGACAAGTCCGGACAAGTCGGGACAAGACGTTACAAATCAGAACAAGTCGGGACAAGTCGAGGCAAGTCGGGACAAGTCGGGACAAGTCGGGACAAGTCGGGACAAGTCGGTAAAAGTCGGGACAAGTCGGTTCAAGTCGGGAAAAGTTTGGACAAACCGGAACAAGTCGGGACAAGTCGGTTCAAGTTGGGACAAGTCGGGACAAGTCGGGACAAGTCGAGACAAGTCGGGACAAGTCGAGACAAGTTTGGACAAACCGGGACATGTCAGGACAAGTCGGTACAAGTCGGGACAAATCGGTACAAGTCGGGACAAGTCAGGACAAGTCGAGACAAGTTGGGACAAGTCGAGACAAGTCGGGACAAATCGAAACAAGTCAGGACAAGTCGAAAAAATTCGAAAGAAGTCAGGACAAGTCAGGACAAATCGGGACAAGTCGGGACAAGTCGGGATAAGACGTGACATGTCAGAACAAGTCGGGACAAGTCGGGACAATCCGGACAAGTCGGGACAAGTCGAGACAAGTCGGGACAAATCGAAACAAGTCAGGACAAGTCGAAAAAAGTCGAAAGAAGTCGGGACAAGTCAGGACAAATCGGGACAAGTCGGGACAAGTCGGGATAAGACGTGACATGTCAGAACAAGTCGGGACAAGTCGAGACAAGTCGGGACAAGTCGGGACAAGTCGAGACTAGTCAGGACTAGTCGAGAAATGTCGGGACAAGTTTGGACAATAAGGGACAAGTCGGGACAAGTTTGGACAATAAGGGACGAGTCGGTACAAGTCGGGACAAGTCGGGACAAGTTTGGACAATCTGGGACAAGTCGTGACAAGTCAGGACAAGTCAGGACAAGTCGAAACAAGTCGAAACAAGTCCAAACAAGTCGGTACAAGTCGGGACAAGTTTGGACAATCCGGGACAAGTCGGGACTAGTCGTGACAAGTCGGGACAAGTCGGGACAAGTCGGGACAAGTCGGGACAAGTCGGGACAAGTCGGGACAAGTTTAGACAATCCGGGACAAGTCGAGACATGTCGGGACAAGTCGGGACAGGTCGGGACAAGTCGGTACAATTCTGGACAAGTCGGGACAAGTCGGGACAAGTCGGGACAAGTCGGTACAAGTCGGGACAAGTCGGTACAAGTCGGGACAAGTTTGGACAAATTGGGACAAGTCGGGACAAGTCGGTACAAGTTGGGACAAGTCGAGACAAGTCGGGACAAGTCGGGACAGGTCGAGACAAGTCGGTACAAGTCTGGACAAGTCGGTTCAAATCGGGAAAAGTTTGGACAATACGGGACACGTTGGGACAAGTCGGTACAAGTCGGGACAATCCGGTACAAGTCGGTACAAGTCGGGACAAGTCGGTACAAGTCGGGACATGTTTGGACAATCCGGGACAAGTCGAGACAAGTCGGGACAAGTCGGGACAAGTCGGGACAAGTCGTGACAAGTCAGGACAAGTCGAAACAAGTCGAAACAAGTCGAGACAAGTCTGGACAAGACGGGACAAGTCGGGACAAGTCGGTACAAGTCAGGACAAGTTTGGACAATCCGGGACAAGTAGGGACAAGTCGGTACAAGTCAGGACGAGTCGGAACAAGTCAGGACAAGTCGGGACAAGTCGGAACAAGACGTGACAAGTCAGAACAAGTCGGGACAAAACGGGACAAGTCGGGACAAGTCGGGACAAGTCGGGACTAGTCGGGACAAGTCGGTACAAGTCAGGACAAGTCGGAACAAGTCGGGACGAGTTGGGACAAGTTAGGACGAGTCAGGACAAGTCAGGACAAGTCGGGATAAGTCGGGACAAGTTGGGACAAGTCGGGACAATTCGGGACAGGTCGGGACAAGTCCGGACAAGTCGGGACAAGACGTGACAAATCAGAACAAGTCGGGACAAGTCGAGACAAGTCGGGACAAGTCGGGACAAGTCGGGACAAGTCGGTACAAGTCGGTAAAAGTCGGGACAAGTCGGTACAAGTCGGGAAAAGTTTGGACAAACCGGAACAAGTCGGGACAAGTCGGTTCAAGTTGGGACAAGTCGGGACAAGTCGGGACAAGTCGAGACAAGTCGGGACAAGTCGAGACAAGTTTGGACAAACCGGGACATATCAGGACAAGTCGGTACAAGTCGGGACAAGTCAGGACAAGTCGAGACAAGTTGGGACAAGTCGAGACAAGTCGGGACAAATCGAAACAAGTCAGGACAAGTCGAAAAAAGTCGAAAGAAGTCGGGACAAGTCAGGACAAATCGGTACAAGTCGGGACAAGTCGGGATAAGACGTGACATGTCAGAACAAGTCGGGACAAGTCGGGACAATCCGGACAAGTCGGGACAAGTCGAGACAAGTCGGGACAAATCGAAACAAGTCAGGACAAGTCGAAAAAAGTCGAAAGAAGTCGGGACAAGTCAGGACAAATCGGGACAAGTCGGGACAAGTCGGGATAAGACGTGACATGTCAGAACAAGTCGGGACAAGTCGAGACAAGTCGAAACAAGTCGGGACAAGTCGAGACTAGTCAGGGCTAGTCGAGAAATGTCGGGACAAGTTTGGACAATAAGGGACAAGTCGGGACAAGTTTGGACAATAAGGGACAAGTCGGTACAAGTCGGGACAAGTCGGGACAAGTTTGGACAATCCGGGACAAGTCGTGACAAGTCAGGACAAGTCAGGACAAGTCGAAACAAGTCGAAACAAGTCGAAACAAGTCGGTACAAGTCGGGACAAGTTTGGACAATCCGGGACAAGTCGGGACTAGTAGGGACAAGTCGGGACAAGTCGGGACAAGTCGGGACAAGTTTAGACAATCCGGGACAAGTCGAGACAAGTCGGGACAAGTCGGGACAGGTCGGGACAAGTCGGTACAAGTCTGGACAAGTCGGGACAAGTCGGGACAAGTCGGGACAAGTCGGTACAAGTCGGGACAAGTCGGTACAAGTCGGGACAAGTTTGGACAAACCGGGACAAGTCGGTACAAGTTGGGACAAGTCGAGACAAGTCGGGACAAGTTGGGACAGGTCGAGACAAGTCGGTACAAGTCTGGACAAGTCGGTTCAAATCGGAAAAGTTTGAACAATACGGGACACGTTGGGACAAGTCGGTACAAGTCGGGACAATCCGGTACAAGTCGGTACAAGTCGGGACAAGTCGGTACAAGTCGGGACATGTTTGGACAATCCGGGACAAGTCGAGACAAGTCGAGACAAGTCGGGACAAGTCGGGACAAGTCGTGACAAGTCAGGACAAGTCAAGACAAGTCGAAACAATTCGGAACAAGTTCGTACAAGTCGGGACAAGAAGGGACAAGTTTGGACAATGAGGGACAAGTCGGGACAAGTCGAAAGAAGTCGGGACAAGTCAGGACAAATCGGGACAAGTCGGGACAAGTCGGGATAAGACGTGACATGTCAGAACAAGTCGGGACAAGTCGGGACAAGTCCGGACAAGTCGGGACAAGTCGAGACAAGTCGGGACAAATCGAAACAAGTCAGGACAAGTCGAAAAAAGTCGAAAGAAGTCGGGACAAGTCAGGACAAATCGGGACAAGTCGGGACAAGTCGGGATAAGACGTGACATGTCAGAACAAGTCGGGACAAGTCGAGACAAGTCGGGACAAGTCGGGACAAGTCGAGACTAGTCAGGACTAGTCGAGAAATGTCGGGACAAGTTTGGACAATCCGGGACAAGTCGGGACTAGTCGGGACAAGTCGGGACAAGTCGGGACAAGTCGGGACAAGTCGGGACAAGTTTAGACAATCCGGGACAAGTCGAGACAAGTCGGGACAAGTCGGGACAGGTCGGGAGAAGTCGGTACAAGTCTGGACAAGTCGGGACAAGTCGGGACAAGTCGGGACAAGTCGGTACAAGTCGGGACAAGTCGGTACAAGTCGGGACAAGTTTGGACAAACCGGAACATGTCGGGACAAGTCGGTACAAGTTGGGACAAGTCGAGACAAGTCGGGACAAGTCGGGACAGGTCGAGACAAGTCGGTACAAGTCTGGACAAGTCGGTTCAAATCGGGAAAACTTTGGACAATACGGGACACGTTGGGACAAGTCGGTACAAGTCGGGACAATCCGGGACAAGTCGGTACAAGTCGGGACAAGTCGGTACAAGTCGGGACATGTTTGGACAATCCGGGACAAGTCTAGACAAGTCGGGACAAGTCGGGACAAGTCGGGACAAGTCGGGACAAGTCGTGACAAGTCAGGACAAGTCAAGACAAGTCGAAACAAGTCGAAACAAGTTGGGACAAGTCGGGACAAGTCAGGACAAGTCAAGACAAGTCGAAACAATTCGGAACAAGTTTGTACAAGTCGGGACAAGGAGGGACAAGTTTGGACAATGAGGGACAAGTCGGGACAAGTCGCTACAAGTCAGGACGAGTCGGAACAAGTCAGGACAAGTCGGGACATGACGTGACAAGTCAGAACGAGTCGGGACAAGTCGGGACAAGTCGGGACTAGCCGGTACAAGTTGAGACAAGTCTGTACAAGTCGGGACAAGTTTGGACAAACCGGGACAAGTCGGGACAAGACGGGACAAGTCGGTACAAGTTGGGACAAGTCGGGACAAGTCAGGACAAGTCGGGACAAGTCGAGACAAGTCGGGACAAATCGAAACATGTCAGGACAAGTCGAAAAAAGTCGAAAGAAGTCGGGACAAGTCAGGACAAATCGAGACAAGTCGGGATAAGACGTGACATGTCAGAACAAGTCGGGACAAGTCGGGACAAGTCGGGACAAGTCGAAACAAGTCGGGACAAGTCGGGACAAGTCGGGACAAGTCGGGACATGTCGGGACTAGTCAGGACTAGTCGAGAAATGTCGGGACAAGTTTGGACAATAAGGGACAAGTCGGGACAAATTTGGACAATAAGGGACAAGTCGGGACAAGTCGGTACAAGTCGGGACAAGTCGGTACAAGTCGGGACAAGTTTGGACAAACCAAGACAAGTCGTGACATGTCAGGACAAGTCAGAACAAGTCGGGACAAGTTAGGACAAGTCGGTACAAGTCGGGATAAGTCGTGACAAGTCAGGACAAGTCAGGACAAGTCGGGACAAGTCAGGACAAGTCGGGACAAGTCGGGACAAGTCGGGATAAGTCGTGACAAGTCAGGACAAGTCAGGACAAGTCGGGACAAGTCAGGACAAGTCATGACAAGTCGGGACAAGTCGGAACAAGTTTGGACAATCTGGGACAGGTCGGGACAAGTCGGTACATGTCTGGACAAGTCATGACAAGTCAGTTCAAGTCGGGAAAAGTTTGGACAATACGGGACACGTTGGGACAAGTCGGGACAAGTCGGTACAAGTCGGGACAATCCGCGACAAGTCGGTACAAGTCGGTACAAGTCGGGACATGTTTGGACAATCCGGGACAAGTCGAGACAAGTCGGGACAAGTCGTGACAAGTCAGGACAAGTCAAGACAAGTCGAAACAAGTCGAAACAAGTTGGGACAAGTCGGGACAAGTCAGGACAAGTCAGAACAAGTCAGGACATGTCTGGACAAGACGGGACAAGTCGGGACAAGTCGGTACAAGTCAGGACAAGTTTGGACAATCCGGGACAAGTAGGGACAAGTCGGTACAAGTCGGGACAAGTCGGTACAAGTCGGGACAAGTTTGGACAATCCAAGACAAGTCGTGACAAGTCAGGACAAGTCAGAACAAGTCGGGACAAGTTAGGACAAGTCGGTACAAGTCGGGATAAGTCGTGACAAGTCAGGACAAGTCAGGACAAGTCGGGACAAGTCGGGACAAGTCGGTACAAGTCAGGACAAGTTTGGACAATCCGGGACAATTAGGGACAAGTCGGTACAAGTCAGGACGAGTCGGAACAAGTCAGGACAAGTCGGGACAAGTCGGAACAAGACGTGACAAGTCAGAACAAGTCGGGACAAGTCGGGACAAGTCGGGACAAGTCGGGACAAGTCGGGACTAGTCGGGACAAGTCGGTACAAGTCGGGACAAGTCGGAACAAGTCGGGACGAGTTAAGACAAGTTAGGACAAGTCAGGACAAGTCAGGACAAGTCGGGATAAGTCGGGACAAGTTGGGACAAGTCGGGACAATTCGGGACAGGTCGGGACAAGTCCGGACAAGTCGGGACAAGACGGTACAAGTCGGGAAAAGTTTGGACAAACCGGAACAAGTCGGGACAAGTCGGTTCAAGTTGGGACAAGTCGGGACAAGTCGGTACAAGTCGGGACAAATCGGTACAAGTCGGGACAAGTCAGGACAAGTCGAGACAAGTTGGGACAAGTCGAGACAAGTCGGGACAAATCGAAACAAGTCAGGACAAGTCGAAAAGAGTCGAAAGAAGTCGGGACAAGTCAGGACAAATCGGGACAAGTCAGGACAAGTCGGGATAAGACGTGACATGTCAGAACAAGTCGGGACAAGTCGGGACAATCCGGACAAGTCGGGACAAGTCGAGACAAGTCTCGACAAATCGAAACAAGTCAGGACAAGTCGAAAAAAGTCGAAAGAAGTCGGGACAAGTCAGGACAAATCGGGACAAGTCGGGACAAGTCGGGATAAGACGTGACATGTCAGAACAAGTCGGGACAAAACGAGACAAGTCGGGACAAGTCGAGACTAGTCAGGACTAGTCGAGAAATGTTGGGACAAGTTTGGACAATAAGGGACAAGTCGGGACAAGTTTGGACAATAAGGGACAAGTCGGTACAAGTCGGGACAAGTTTGGACAATCCGGGACAAGTCGTGACAAGTCAGGACAAGTCAGGACAAGTCGAAACAAGTCGAAACAAGTCGGTACAAGTCGGGACAAGTTTGGACAATCCGGGACAAGTCGGGACTAGTCGGGACATGTCGGGACAAGTCGGGACAAGTCGGGACAAGTCGGGACAAGTCGGGACAAGTCGGGACAAGTTTAGACAATCCGGGACAAGTCGAGACAAGTCGGGACAAGTCGGGACAGGTCGGGACATGTCGGTACAAGTCTGGACAAGTCGGGACAAGTCGGGACAAGTCGGGACAAGTCGGTACAAGTCGGGACAAGTCGGTACAAGTCGGGACAAGTTTGGACAAACCGGGACAAGTCGGGACAAGTCGGTACAAGTTGGGACAAGTCGAGACAAGTCGGGACAAGTCGGGACAGGTCGAGACAAGTCGGTACACAAGTCTGGACAAGTCGGTTCAAATCGGGAAAAGTTTGGACAATACGGGACACGTTGGGACAAGTCGGTACAAGTCGGGACAATCCGGTACAAGTCGGTACAAGTCGAGACAAGTCGGTACAAGTCGGGACATGTTTGGACAATCCGGGACGAGTCGAGACAAGTCGGGACAAGTCGGGACAAGTCGGGACAAGTCGTGACAAGTCAGGACAAGTCGAGACAAGTCGAAAAAAGTCGAAAAAAGTCGGGACAAGTCAGGACAAATCGGGACAAGTCGGGACAAGTCAGGATAAGACTTGACATGTCAGAACAAGTCGGGACAAGTCGGGACAATCCGGACAAGTCGGGACAAGTCGAGACAAGTCGGGACAAATCGAAACAAGTCAGGACAAGTCGAAAAAAGTCGAAAGAAGTCGGGACAAGTCAGGACAAATCGGGACAAGTCGGGACAAGTCGGGATAAGACGTGACATGTCAGAACAAGTCGGGACAAGTCGAGACAAGTCGGGACAAGTCGGGACAAGTCGAGACTAGTCAGGACTAGTCGAGAAATGTCGGGACAAGTTTGGACAATAAGGGACAAGTCGGGACAAGTTTGGACAATAAGGGACAACTCGGTACAAGTCGGGACAAGTTTGGACAATCCGGGACAAGTCGTGACAAGTCAGGACAAGTCAGGACAAGTCGAAACAAGTCGAAACAAGTCGGTACAAGTCGGGACAAGTTTGGACAATCCGGGACAAGTCGGGACTAGTCGGGACAAGTCGGGACAAGTCGGGACAAGTCGGGACAAGTTTAGACAATCCGGGACAAGTCGAGACAAGTCGGGACAAGTCGGGACAGGTCGGGACAAGTCGGTACAAGTCTGGACAAGTCGGGACAAGTCGGGACAAGTCGGGACAAGTCGGTACAAGTCGGGACAAGTCGGCACAAGTCGGGACAAGTGTGGACAAACCGGGACAAGTCGGGACAAGTCGGTACAAGTTGGGACAAGTCGAGACAAGTCGGGACAAGTCGGGACAGGTCGAGACAAGTCGGTACAAGTCTGGACAAGCTTGGACAATCCGGGACAAGTCGAGACAAGTCGGGAAAAGTCGGGACAAGTCGGGACAAGTCAAAACAAGTCGAAACAAGTCGAAACAAGTTGGGACAAGTCGGGACAAGTCAGAACAAGTCGGAACATGTCTGGACAAGACGGGACAAGTCGGTACAAGTCAGGACGAGTCAAAACAAGTCAGGACAAGTCAAGACAAGTCGGGACAAGACGTGACAAGTCAGAACAAGTCGGGACAAGTCGGGACAAGTCAAGACAAGTCGGGACAAGTCGGGACAAGTCGGGACAAGTCGGGACAAGTCGGGACAAGTCGGGACAAGTCGGTACAAGTCGAAACAAGTCGAAACAAGTTGAGACAAGTCGGGACAAGTCAGAACAAGTCGGAACATGTCTGGACAAGACGGGACAAGTCGGTACAAGTCAGGACGGGTCAAAACAAGTCAGGACAAGTCAAGACAAGTCGGGACAAGACGTGACAAGTCAGAACAAGTCGGGACAAGTCGGGACAAGTCAAGACAAGTCGGGACAAGTCGGGACAAGTCGGGACAAGTCGGGACAAGTCGGTACAAGTCGGGACAAGTCGGAACAAGTCGGGACGAGTTGGGACAAGTTAGGACAATTCAGGACAAGTCAGGACAAGTCAGGACAAGTCGGGATAAGTCGGGACAAGTTGGGACAAGTCGGGACAATTCGGGACAGGTCGAGACAAGTCGTGACAAGTCAGGACAAGTCAATACAAGTCGAAACAAGTCGAAACAAGTTGGGACAAGTCGGGACGAGTCAGAACAAGTCGAAACATGTCTGGACAAGACGGGACAAGACGGGACAAGTCGGTACAAGTCAGGACAAGTTTGGACAATCCGGGACAAGTCGGGACAAGTCGGTACAAGTCAGGACGAGTCAAAACAAGTCAGGACAAGTCGGGACAAGTCGGGACAAGACATGACAAGTCAGAACAAGTCGGGACAAGTTGGGACAAGTCGGGACAAGTCGGGACGAGTTGGGACAAGTTAGGACAAGTCAGGACAAGTCGGAACATGTCTGGACAAGACGGGACAAGTCGGGACAAGTCGGTACAAGTCAGGACAAATTTGGACAATCCGGGACAAGTCGAGACAAGTCGGGACAAGTCGGGACAAGTCGGGACAAGTCAAAACAAGTCGAAACAAGTCGAAACAAGTTGGGACAAGTCGGGACAAGTCAGAACAAGTCGGAACATGTCTGGACAAGACGGGACAAGTCGGTACAAGTCAGGACGAGTCAAAACAAGTCAGGACAAGTCAAGACAAGTCGGGACAAGACGTGACAAGTCAGAACAAGTCGGGACAAGTCGGGACAAGTCAAGACAAGTCGGGACAAGTCGGGACAAGTCGGGACAAGTCGGGACAAGTCGGGACAAGTCGGTACAAGTCGGGACAAGTCGGAACAAGTCGGGACGAGTTGGGACAAGTTAGGACAATTCAGGACAAGTCAGGACAAGTCAGGACAAGTCGGGATAAGTCGGGACAAGTTGGGACAAGTCGGGACAATTCGGGACAGGTCGAGACAAGTCGTGACAAGTCAGGACAAGTCAATACAAGTCGAAACAAGTCGAAACAAGTTGGGACAAGTCGGGACGAGTCAGAACAAGTCGGAACATGTCTGGACAAGACGGGACAAGTCGGGACAAGTCGGTACAAGTCAGGACAAGTTTGGACAATCCGGGACAAGTCGGGACAAGTCAGGACGAGTCAAAACAAGTCAGGACAAGTCGGGACAAGTCGGGACAAGACGTGACAAGTCAGAACAAGTCGGGACAATTTGGGACAAGTCGGGACAAGTCGGAACAAGTCGGGACAAGTCATGACAAGTCGGTACAAGTCGGGACAAGTCGGAACAAGTCGGGACGAGTTGGGACAAGTTAGGACAAGTCAGGACAAGTCAGGACAAGTCGGGATAAGTCGGGACAAGTTGGGACAAGTCGGGACAATTCGGGACAGGTCGGGACAAGTCCGGACAGGTCGGGAGAAGACGTGACAAATCAGAACAAGTAGGGACAAGTCGAGACAAGTCGGGACAAGTCGGGACAAGTCGGGACAAGTCGGTTAAAGTCGGGACAAGTCGGTACAAGTCGGGAAAAGTTTGGACAAACCGAGACAAGTCGGGACAAGTCGGTACAAGTTGGGACAAGTCGGTACAAGTCAGGACAAGTCGGGACAAGTCGAGACAAGTCGAGACAAGTCTGGACAAATCGAATCAAGTCATGACAAGTCGAAAAAAGTCGAAAGAAGTCGGGACAAGTCAGGACAAGTCGGGACAAGTCGGGACAAGTGGGGACAAGTTGGGATAGGACGTGACGTGTCAGAACAAGTCGGGACAAGTCGGGACAAGTCGGGACAAGTCGGGACAAGTCAGGACAAGTCGAGAAATGTCGGGACAAGTTTGGACAATAAGGGACAAGTCGGGACAAATTTGGACAATTAGGGACAATTCGGGACAAGTCGGTACTAGTCGGGACAAGTCAGTACAAGTCGGGACAAGTTTGGACAATCCAAGAAAAGTTGGGACAAGTCGGAACAAGTTGGAACAAGTCGGGACATGTTTGGACAACCTGGGACAAGTCGTGACAAGTCAGGACAAGTCGAAACAAGTCGAAACAAAACGGGACAAGTCGGGACAAGTCAGGACAAGTCAGAACAAGTCAGGACAAGTTAGGACAAGTCAGGACAAGTTAGGACAAGTCGGGACAAGTCGGGACAAGTTTGGACAATCTGGGACAGGTCGGGACAAGTCGGTACAAGTCTGGACAAGTCGGGACAAGTCGGTTCAAGTCGGGAACAGTTTGGACAATACGGGACACGTTGGGACAAGTCGGTACAAGTTGTGACAATCCGGGACAAGTCGGTACAAGTCGGGACAAGTCGGTACAAGTTGGGACAAGTTTGGACAATCCGGGACAAGTCGAGACAGGTCGGGACAAGTCGGTACAAGTTTGGACAAGTCGGTTCAAGTCGGAACAAGTCGGGACATGGCGTGACAAGTTAGAACAAGTCAGAACAGGCCGGGACAAGTCGGGACAAGTCTGGACAAGTCGAGACAAGTCGGGACAAGTCAGTACAAGTCGGGACATGGCGTGACAAGTTAGAACAAGTCAGAACAATCTGGGACAAGTCGGGACAAGTCGGAACAAGTCAGGACAAGTCGGGACATGGCGTGACAAGTTAGAACAAGTCAGAACAAGCCGAAACAATTTGGGACAAGTTAGAACAAGTCAGAACAAGCCAGGACAAGTCGGGACAAGTCGGAACAAGTCAGGACAAGTCGAGACATGGCGTGACAAGTTAGAACAAGTCAGAACAAGTTAGGACAAGTCGGGACAAGTCTGGACAAGTCGGGACAAGTCGGGACAAGTGAGAACAAGTCAAAACGAGTCGGGACAAGTCGGAACAAGTCAGGACAAGTCGGGACATGGCGTGACAAGTTAGAACAAGTCGGAACAAGTCGGTACAAGTCGGGACAAGTCGGGACAAGTCGGTACAAGTCGGGACAATTCGGTACAAGTCGGGACAAGTTTGGACAAACCGGGACAAGTCGGGACAAGTCGGTACAAGTTGGAACAAGTCGAGACAAGTCGAGACAAGTCGGGACATATCGAAACAAGTCAGGACAAGTCGAAAAAAGTCGAAAGAAGTCGGAACAAGTCAGGACAATTCGGGACAAGTCGGGATAAGATTAGACATGTCGGAACAAGTCGGGACAAGTCAGGACAAGTCGGGACAAGTCGGGACAAGTCAGGACAAGTCAGGACATGTCGGGACAAGTTTGTACAATAAGTGACAAGTCGGGACAAGTTTGGACAATACGGGACACGTTGGGACAAGTCGGGACAAGTCTGGACAAGTTTGGACAATCCGGGACAAGTCAGGACAAGTCGGTACAAGTCAGGACGAGTCAAAACAAGTCAGGACAAGTCGGGACAAGTCGGAACAAGACGTGACAAGTCAGAACAAGTCGGGACAAGTCGGGACAAGTCGGGACAAGTCGGGACAAGTCGGGACAAGTCGGAACAAGTCGGAACAAGTCGGGACGAGTTGGGACAAGTTAGGACAAGTCAGGACAAGTCAGGACAAGTCAGGACAAGTCGGGATAAGTCGGGACAAGTTGGGACAAGTCGGGACAATTCGGGACAGGTCGAGACAAGTCGTGACAAGTCAGGACAAGTCAATACAAGTCGAAACAAGTCGAAACAAGTTGGGACAAGTCGGAACAAGTCAGAACAAGTCGGAACATGTCTGGACAAGACGGGACAAGTCGGGACAAGTCGGTACAAGTCGGGACAAGTTTGGACAATCCGGGACAAGTCGGGACAAGTTGGTACAAGTCAGGACGAGTCAAAACAAGTCAGGACAAGTCGGGACAAGTCTGAACAAGACGTGACAAGTCAGAACAAGTCGGGACAAGTTGAAACAAGTCGGAACAAGTCGGGACGAGTTGGAACAAGTTAGGACAAGTCAGGACAAGTCAGGACATATCAGGACAAGTCGGGATAAGTCGAGACAAGTTGGGACAAGTCGGGACAATTCGGGACAGGTCGGGACAAGACGTGACAAATCAGAACAAGTAGGGACAAGTCGAGACAAGTCGGGACAACTCGGGACAAGTCGGGACAAGTCGGTTAAAGTCGGGACAAGTCGGTACAAGTCGGGAAATGTTTGGAAAAACTGGGACAAGTCGGGACAAGTCGGTACAAGTTGGGACAAGTCGGTACAAGTCAGGACAAGTCGGGACAAGTCGAGACAAGTCGGGACAAATCGAATCAAGTCATGACAAGTCGAAAAAAGTCGAAAGAAGTCGGGACAAGTCGAGACAAGTCGGGACATGTCGGGACAAGTGGGGACAAGTCGGTATAAGACGTGACGTGTCAGAACAAGTCGGGACAAGTCGGGACAAGTCGGGACAAGTCGGGACAAGTCGGGACAAGTCAGGACAAGTCGAGAAATGTCGGGACAAGTTTGGACAATAAGGGACAAGTCGAGACAAGTTTGGACAATAAGGGACAATTCGGGACAAGTCGGTACTAGTCGGGACAAGTCAGTACAAGTCGGGACAAGTTTGGACAATCCAAGAAAAGTTAGGACAAGTCGGAACAAGTTGGTACAAGTCGGGACATGTTTGGACAACCTGGGACGAGTCGTGACAAGTCAGGACAAGTCGAAACAAGTCGAAACAAAACGGGACAAGTCGGGACAAGTCAGGACAAGTCAGAATAAGTCAGGACAAGTTAGGACAAGTCAGGACAAGTCGGGACAAGTCGGGACAAGTCGGGACAAGTTTGGACAATCTGGGACAGGTCGGGACAAGTCGGTACAAGTCTGGACAAGTCGGGACAAGTCGGTTCAAGTCGGGAAAAGTTTGGACAATACGGGACACGTTGGGACAAGTCGGTACAAGTTGTGACAATCCGGGACAAGTCGGTACAAGTTGGGCACTAGTCGGTACAAGTTGGGACAAGTTTGGACAATCCGGGACAAGTCGAGACAAGTCGGGACAAGTCGGGACAGGTCGGGACAAGTCGGTACAAGTCTGGACAAGTCGGTTCAAGTCGGAACAAGTCGGGACATGGCGTGACAGGTTAGAACAAGTCAGAACAAGCCGGGACAAGTCGGGACAAGTCTGGACAAGTCGAGACAAGTCGGGACAAGTCAGTACAAGTCGGGACATGGCGTGACAAGTAAGAACAAGTCAGAACAATCCGGGACAAGTCGAGACAAGTCGGAACAAGTCAGGACAAGTCGGGACATGGCGTGACAAGTTAGAACAAGTCAGAACAAGCCGGAACAATTTGGGACAAGTTAGAACAAGTCAGAACAAGCCAGGACAAGTCGGGACAAGTCGGAACAAGTCAGGACAAGTCGAGACATGGCGTGACAAGTTAGAACAAGTCAGAACAAGCCGGGACAAGTCGGGACAAGTCCGGACAAGTCGGGACAAGTCGGGACAAGTGAGAACAAGTCAACACGAGTCGGGACCAGTCGGAACAAGTCAGGACAAGTCGGGATATGGCGTGACAAGTTAGAACAAGTCGGAACAAGTCGGTACAAGTCGGGACAAGTCGGGACAAGTCGGTACAAGTCGGGACAAGTCGGTACAAGTCGGGACAAGTTTGGACAAACCGGGACAAGTCGGGACAAGTCGGTACAAGTTGGGACAAGTCGAGACAAGTCGAGACAAGTCGGGACATATCGAAACAAGTCAGGACAAGTCGAAAAAATTCGAAAGAAGTCGGGACAAGTCAGGACAAGTCGGGACAAGTCGGGATAAGATTAGACATGTCGGAACAAGTCGGGACAAGTCGGGACAAGTCGGGACAAGTCGGGACAAGTCGGGACAAGTCAGGACATGTCGGGACAAGTTTGTACAATAAGTGACAAGTCGGGACAAGTTTGGACAATACGGGACACGTTGGGACAAGTCGGGACAAGTCTGGACAAGTCGGGACAAGTCGGGACAAGTCGGTACAAGTCGGGACAAGTCGGTACAAGTCGGGACAAGTTTGGACAAACTGGGACAAGTCGGGACAAGTCGGTACAAGTTGGTACAAGTCGGGACAAGCCAGGACAAGTCGGGACAATTCGAGAGAAGTCAGGACATATCGAAACAAGTCAGGACAAGTCGAAAAAAGTCGAAAGAAGTCGGGACAAGTCAGGACAAGTCGGGACAAGTCGGGATAAAATTAGACATGTCGGAACAAGTCGGGACAAGTCAGGACAAGTCGGGACAAGTCAGGACAAGTCAGAACAAGCCGGGACAAGTCGGGACAAGTCGGAACAAGTCAGGACAAATCAAGACATGGTGTGACAAGTTAGAACAAGTCAGAACAAGCCGGGACAAGTCGGGACAAGTCTGGACAAGTCGGTACAAGTCTGGACAAGTCGGTTCAAGTAGGAACAAGTCGGGACATGACGTGACAAGTTAGAACAAGTCGGGACATGTGGGGACAAGTCAAGACAAGTCGGGACAAGTCGGAACACGTCAGGACAAGTCGGGACATGGCGTGACAAGTTAGAACAAGTCAGAACAAGCCGGGACAAGTCTGGACAAGTCGAGGCAAGTCAGTACAAGTCGGGACATGGCGTGACAAGTTAGAACAAGTCAGAACAAGCCGGGACAAGTCGGGACAAGTCGGAACAAGTCAGGACAAGTCGGGACATGGCGTGACAAGTTAGACCAAGTCAAAACAAGCCGGAACAAGTCGGGACAAGTTAGAACAAGTCAGAACAAGCCGGGACAAGTCGGGACAAGTCGGAACAAGTCAGGACAAGTCGAGACATGGCGTGACAAGTTAGAACAAGTCAGAACAAGCCGGGACAAGTCGGGACAAGTCTGGACAAGTCGGGACAAGTCGGGACAAGTCGGGACAAGTCGGGACAAGTCTGGACAAGACGGGACAAGTCGGGACAAGTCTGGACAAGTCAGGACAAGTTTGGACAATGCGGGACAAGTCGGGACAATCCGTGACAAGTCGGGACAAGACGGAACAAGTCACGACAAGTCGGGAAAAGTCGGGACAAGACATGTCGGAACAAGTCGGGACTTTTGGGTCGGGTCGAGGAAAATATTATTGTAAATATATCTTTTGATAGAATCATTTTGAATTTCAAATAATTCTGGACTTTTCACCAGGGCTCCTTACCCAGACATTTTATCCTGATTTCATTTGTACATTCTACACGGAATTTCCACCTGGACTTCTTCACCCAGACTTTCTTCTTGGAATTTTATTTGGATTTCTTTGAAGTAGTTTGTGAAAAAAAATCAAAATTACACAAAAAAAAATAAAGATTTTAATATTTGTTTCAAATATTTCGGCATAAATTCAATTATCAAAAAATTTCAAA
The DNA here is from genome assembly GCA_958502065.1 of Chrysolina americana. Lineage (NCBI taxonomy): Eukaryota > Metazoa > Arthropoda > Insecta > Coleoptera > Chrysomelidae > Chrysolina > Chrysolina americana. The sequence continues at coordinate 47,982,329 of OY293413.1, forward strand.
AAATATTTTTTTTTCAGATTTTTTTTAATTTTATCAAAATTGTGAACTGAAACAACTTTCACAATCTCATTTCTATTCAAAAAGAAACAAAAAAGTATCTCATTAAACACAGAATTAAAATAAAAATGTTTTGAAAAAAAAATCTTGGAAAATTACTTTTTTCACAAAGAAAATATTTGAGTCAGTCAATTTCTGAATATTTTGGTATCGAATCATCTCGCCAAAATTTTTTATAACGGCAAGAAATTTAATTTTTTTTTTTCTGATAAAAAAATTTACTTCACAAGGTCAAATCGAGTCAATGTTATGGCACTAAAATTCATCTTATCGTCTTGGACTCTATTCGCAATTGGGTCGGGTCGGGTAGGGTCGGGAAATGAGCTTTCAGATTTTTTGTCAATCTAACAAATATTATGAACCATGACAAATGTGACAAGTCGGGACAAGTTGGGACAAATCGGGACAAGTCTGGACAAGTCAGGACAAGTTGGGACAAATCGGGACCAGCCGGGATATTTTGAAAAAAATGAAAGCTACAAAAATTTTATAAACAAAAAATTTGATTTTTTTTTTTTATATTTCAGCCAAAATTTAAACAGTTTTGAGAAAATAAGCTTACAGATTTTTTGTCAATCCAACAAAATTATGAACCAAAACAAGTGTGACAATCAATTTTTGTTCGAACTGAAATTGACAAGTCGGAACAAGTCGGGACAAGTATGGACAAGTCGGGACAAGTCGGGACAAGTTTGGTCAATCCGGGACAAGTCGGGACAAGTCGGGACGATTCGGGACAAGTCGGTACAAGTCGGGACAAGTTTGGACATTACGGGACAAGTCAGAACAAGTCGGGACAAGTCGGGACACAAGTCGGGACAAGTTTGGTCAATCTGGGACAAGTCGGTACAAGTCGGGACAAGTCGGTACAAGTCGGAACAAGTTGGGACAAGTCGGGACAAGAAGGGACAAGTCGGTACAATTCGGAACAAGTTTGTACAAGTCGGGACAAGGAGGGACAAGTTTGGACAATGAGGGACAAGTCGGGACAAGTCGCTACAAGTCAGGACGAGTCGGAACAATTCAGGACAAGTCGGGACATGACGTGACAAGTCAGAACAAGTCGGGACAAGTCGGGACAAGTCGGGACAAGTCGAGACAAGTCGGGACTAGCCGGTACAAGTTGAGACAAGTCTGTACAAGTCGGGACAAAGTTGGACAAACCGGGACAAGTCGGGACAAGTCGGTACAAGTTGGGACAAGTCGGGACAAGTCAGGACAAGTCGGGACAAGTCGAGACAAGTCGGGACAAATCGAAACAAGTCAGGACAAGTCGAAAAAAGTCGAAAGAAGTCGGGACAAGTCAGGACAAATCGGGACAAGTCGGGATAAGACGTGACATGTCAGAACAAGTTGGGACAAGTCGGGACAAGTCGGGACAAGTCGGGACAAGTCGGGACAAGTCGGGACAAGTCGGGACATGTCGGGACTAGTCAGGACAAGTTTGGACAATCCAAGACAAGTTGGGACGAGTCGGAACAAGTCGATACAAGTCGGGACATGTTTGTACAATCCGGGACAAGTTGTGACAAGTCGGGACAAGTCAGGACAAGTCGAAACAAGTCGAAACAAGTCGGGACAAGTCGGGACAAGTTTGGACAATCTGGGACAGGTCGGGACAAGTCGGTGCAAGTCTGGACAAGTCGGGACAAGTCGGTTCAAGTCGGGAAAAGGTTGGACAATACGGGACACGTTGGGACAAGTCGGTACAAGTTGAAACAATCCGGGACAAGTCGGTACAAGTCGGGACAAGTCGGTACAAGTCGGGACAAGTCGGTACAAGTCGGGACAAGTTTGGACAATCCGGGACAAGTCGAGACAAGTCGGGACATTTCGGGACAGGTCGAGACAAGTCGGTACAAGTCTGGACAAGTCGGTTCAAATCGGGAAAAGTTTGGACAATACGGGACACGTTGGGACAAGTCGGTACAAGTCGGGACAATCCGGGACAAGTCGGTACAAGTCGGGACAAGTCGGTACAAGTCGGGACATGTTAGGACAATCCGGGACAAGTCGAGACAAGTCGGGACAAGTCGGGACAAGTCGTGACAAGTCAGGACAAGTCAAGACAAGTCGAAACAAGTCGAAACAAGTTGGGACAAGTCGGGACAAGTCAGGACAAGTCAAGACAAGTCGAAACAATTCGGAACAAGTTTGTACAAGTCGGGACAAGGAGGGACAAGTTTGGACAATGAGGGACAAGTCGGGACAAGTCGCTACAAGTCAGGATGAGTCGGAACAAGTCAGGACAAGTCGGGACATGACGTGACAAGTCAGAACAAGTCGGGACAAGTCGGGACAAGTCGGGACAAGTCGAGACAAGTCGGGACTAGCCGGTACAAGTTGAGACAAGTCTGTACAAGTCGGGACAAGTTTGGACAAACCGGGACAAGTCGGGAAAGGTAGATACAAGTTGGGACAAGTCGAGACAAGTCAGGACAAGTCGGAACAAGTCGAGACAAGTCGGGACAAATCGAAACATGTCAGGACAAGTCGAAAAAAGTCGAAAGAAGTCGGGACAAGTCAGGACAAATCGAGACAAGTCGGGATAAGACGTGACATGTCAGAACAAGTCGGGACAAGTCGGGACAAGTCGAAACAAGTCGGGACAAGTCGGGACAAGTCGGGACAAGTCGGGACATGTCGGGACTAGTCAAGGCTAGTCGAGAAATGTCGGGACAAGTTTGGACAATCCGGGACAAGTCGGGACTAGTCGGGACAAGTCGGGACAAGTCGGGACAAGTCGGGACAAGTCGGGACAAGTTGGGACAAGTCGGGACAAGTTTAGACAATCCGGGACAAGTCGAGACAAGTCGGGACAAGTCAGGACAGGTCGGGACAAGTCGGTACAAGTCTGGACAAGTCGGGACAAGTCGGGACAAGTCGGGACAAGTCGGTACAAGTCGGGACAAGTCGGTACAAGTCGGGACAAGTTTGGACAAACCGGAACAAGTCGGACAAGTCGGTACAAGTTGGGTCAAGTCGAGACAAGTCGGGACAAGTCGGGACAGGTCGAGACAAGTCGGTACAAGTCTGGACAAGTCGGTTTAAATCGGGAAAACTTTGGACAATACGGGACACGTTGGGACAAGTCGGTACAAGTCGGGACAATCCGGGACAAGTCGGTACAAGTCGGGACAAGTCGGTACAAGTCGGGACATGTTTGGACAATCCGGGACAAGTCTAGACAAGTCGGGACAAGTCGGGACGAGTCGGGACAAGTCGGGACAAGTCGTGACAAGTCAGGACAAGTCAAGACAAGTCGAAACAAGTCGAAACAAGTTGGGACAAGTCGGGACAAGTCAGGACAAGTCAAGACAAGTCGAAACAATCCGGAACAAGTTTGTACAAGTCGGGACAAGGAGGGACAAGTTTGGACAATGAGGGACAAGTCGGGACAAGTCGCTACAAGTCAGGACGAGTCGGAACAAGTCAGGACAAGTCGGGACATGACGTGACAAGTCAGGACGAGTCGGGACAAGTCGGGACAAGTCGGGACAAGTCGAGACAAGTCGGGACTAGCCGGTACAAGTTGAGACAAGTCTGTACAAGTCGGGACATGTTTGGACAATCCGGGACAAGTCTAGACAAGTCGGGACAAGTCGGGACGAGTCGGGACAAGTCGTGACAAGTCAGGACAAGTCAAGACAAGTCGAAACAAGTCGAAACAAGTTGGGACAAGTCGGGACAAGTCAGGACAAGTCAAGACAAGTCGAAACAATCCGGAACAAGTTTGTACAAGTCGGGACAAGGAGGGACAAGTTTGGACAATGAGGGACAAGTCGGGACAAGTCGCTACAAGTCAGGACGAGTCGGAACAAGTCAGGACCAGTCGGGACATGACGTGACAAGTCAGGACGAGTCGGGACAAGTCGGGACAAGTCAGGACAAGTCGGGACAAGTCGAGACAAGTCGGGACAAATCGAAACATGTCAGGACAAGTCGAAAAAAGTCGAAAGAAGTCGGGACAAGTCAGGACAAATCGAAACAAGTCGGGATAAGACGTGACATGTCAGAACAAGTCGGGAAAAGTCGAAACAAGTCGGGACAAGTCGAAACAAGTCGGGACAAGTCGGGACAAGTCGGGACAAGTCGGGACATGTCGGGACTAGTCAGGACTAGTCGAGAAATGTTGGGACAAGTTTGGACAATAAGGGACAAGTCGGGACAAATTTGGACAATAAGGGACAAGTCGGGACAAGTCGGTACAAGTCGGGACAAGTCGGTACAAGTCGGGACAAGTTTGGACAAACCATGACAAGTCGTGACAAGTCAGGACAAGTCAGAACAAGTCGGGACAAGTTAGGACAAGTCGGTACAAGTCGGGATATGGTCGTGACAAGTCAGGACAAGTCAGGACAAGTCGGGACAAGTCAGGACAAGTCAAGACAAGTCGAAACAAGTCGAAACAAGTTGGGACAAGTCGGGACAAGTCAGGACAAGTCAGAACAAGTCAGGACATGTCTGGACAAGACAAGACAAGTCGGTACAAGTCAGGACAAGTTTGGACAATCCGGGACAATTAGGGACAAGTCGGTACAAGTCAGGACGAGTCGGAACAAGTCAGGACAAGTCGAGACAAGTCGGGACAAGTCGTGACAAGTCAGGACAAGTCAAGACAAGTCGAAACAAGTCGAAACAAGTTGGGACAAGTCGGGACAAGTCAGGACAAGTCAGAACAAGTCAGGACATGTCTGGACAAGACAAGACAAGTCGGTACAAGTCAGGACAAGTTTGGACAATCCGGGACAATTAGGGACAAGTCGGTACAAGTCAGGACGAGTCGGAACAAGTCGGGACAAGTCGGGACAATCCGGACAAGTCGGGACAAGTCGAGACAAGTCGGGACAAATCGAAACAAGTCAGGACAAGTCGAAAAAAGTCGAAAGAAGTCGGGACAAGTCAGGACAAATCGGGACAAGTCGGGACAAGTCGGGATAAGAAAGACATGTCAGAACAAGTCGGGACAAGTCGAGACAAGTCGGGACAAGTCGGGACAAGTCGAGACTAGTCAGGGCTAGTCGAGAAATGTCGGGACAAGTTTGGACAATAAGGGACAAGTCGGGACAAGTTTGGACAATAAGGGACAAGTCGGTACAAGTCGGGACAAGTCGGGACAAGTTTGGACAATCCGGGACAAGTCGTGACAAGTCAGGACAAGTCAGGACAAGTCGAAACAAGTCGAAACAAGTCGAAACAAGTCGGTACAAGTCGGGACAAGTTTGGACAATCCGGGACAAGTCGGGACTAGTCGGGACAAGTCGGGACAAGTCGGGACAAGTCGGGACAAGTTTAGACAATCCGGGACAAGTCGAGACAAGTCGGGACAAGTCGGGACAGGTCGGGACAAGTCGGTACAAGTCTGGACAAGTCGGGACAAGTCGGGACAAGTCGGGACAAGTCGGTACAAGTCGGGACAAGTCGGTACAAGTCGGGACAAGTTTGGACAAACCGGGACAAGTCGGTACAAGTTGGGACAAGTCGAGACAAGTCGGGACAAGTTGGGACAGGTCGAGACAAGTCGGTACAAGTCTGGACAAGTCGGTTCAAATCGGAAAAGTTTGAACAATACGGGACACGTTGGGACAAGTCGGTACAAGTCGGGACAATCCGGTACAAGTCGGTACAAGTCGGGACAAGTCGGTACAAGTCGGGACATGTTTGGACAATCCGGGACAAGTCGGGACAAGTCGGTTCAAGTTGAGACAAGTCGGGACAAGTCGGTACAAGTCGGGACAAATCGGTACAAGTCGGGACAAGTCAGGACAAGTCGAGACAAGTTGGGACAAGTCGAGACAAGTCGGGACAAATCGAAACAAGTCAGGACAAGTCGAAAATAGTCGAAAGAAGTCGGGACAAGTCAGGACAAATCGGGACAAGTCAGGACAAGTCGGGATAAGACGTGACTTGTCAGAACAAGTCGGGACAAGTCGGGACAATCCGGACAAGTCGGGACAAGTCGAGACAAGTCTCGACAAATCGAAACAAGTCAGGACAAGTCGAAAAAAGTCGAAAGAAGTCGGGACAAGTCAGGACAAATCGGGACAAGTCGGGACAAGTCGGGATAAGACGTGAAATGTCAGAACAAGTCGGGACAAAACGAGACAAGTCGGGACAAGTCGAGACTAGTCAGGACTAGTCGAGAAATGTTGGGACAAGTTTGGACAATAAGGGACAAGTCGGGACAAGTTTGGACAATAAGGGACAAGTCGGTACAAGTCGGGACAAGTTTGGACAATCCGGGACAAGTCGTGACAAGTCAGGACAAGTCAGGACAAGTCGAAACAAGTCGAAACAAGTCGGTACAAGTCGGGACAAGTTTGGACAATCCGGGACAAGTCGGGACTAGTCGGGACATGTCGGGACAAGTCGGGACAAGTCGGGACAAGTCGGGACAAGTCGGGACAAGTTTAGACAATCCGGGACAAGTCGAGACAAGTCGGGACAAGTCGGGACAGGTCGGGACATGTCGGTACAAGTCTGGACAAGTCGGGACAAGTCGGGACAAGTCGGGACAAGTCGGTACAAGTCGGGACAAGTCGGTACAAGTCGGGACAAGTTTGGACAAACCGGGACAAGTCGGGACAAGTCGGTACAAGTTGGGACAAGTCGAGACAAGTCGGGACAGGTCGAGACAAGTCGGTACACAAGTCTGGACAAGTCGGTTCAAATCGGGAAAAGTTTGGACAATACGGGACACGTTGGGACAAGTCGGTACAAGTCGGGACAATCCGGTACAAGTCGGTACAAGTCGAGACAAGACGGTACAAGTCGGGACATGTTTGGACAATCCGGGACGAGTCGAGACAAGTCGGGACAAGTCGGGACAAGTCGGGACAAGTCGTGACAAGTCAGGACAAGTCAAGACAAGTCGAAACAAGTCGAAACAAGTTGGGACAAGTCGGGACAAGTCAGGACAAGTCAAGACAAGTCGAAACAATTCGGAACAAGTTTGTACAAGTCGGGACAAGGAGGGACAAGTTTGGACAATGAGGGACAAGTCGAGACAAGTCGAAAAAAGTCGAAAAAAGTCGGGACAAGTCAGGACAAATCGGGACAAGTCGGGACAAGTCAGGATAAGACTTGACATGTCAGAACAAGTCGGGACAAGTCGGGACAATCCGGACAAGTCGGGACAAGTCGAGACAAGTCGGGACAAATCGAAACAAGTCAGGACAAGTCGAAAAAAGTCGAAAGAAGTCGGGACAAGTCAGGACAAATCAGGACAAGTCGGGACAAGTCGGGATAAGACGTGACATGTCAGAACAAGTCGGGACAAGTCGAGACAAGTCGGGACAAGTCGGGACAAGTCGAGACTAGTCAGGACTAGTCGAGAAATGTCGGGACAAGTTTGGACAATAAGGGACAAGTCGGGACAAGTTTGGACAATAAGGGACAACTCGGTACAAGTCGGGACAAGTTTGGACAATCCGGGACAACTCGTGACAAGTCAGGACAAGTCAGGACAAGTCGAAACAAGTCGAAACAAGTCGGTACAAGTCGGGACAAGTTTGGACAATCCGGGACAAGTCGGGACTAGTCGGGACAAGTCGGGACAAGTCGGGACAAGTCGGGACAAGTCGGGACAAGTTTAGACAATCCGGGACAAGTCGAGACAAGTCGGGACAAGTCGGGACAGGTCGGGACAAGTCGGTACAAGTCTGGACAAGTCGGGACAAGTCGGGACAAGTCGGGACAAGTCGGTACAAGTCGGGACAAGTCGGCACAAGTCGGGACAAGTGTGGACAAACCGGGACAAGTCGGGACAAGTCGGTACAAGTTGGGACAAGTCGAGACAAGTCGGGACAAGTCGGGACAGGTCGAGACAAGTCGGTACAAGTCTGGACAAGCTTGGACAATCCGGGACAAGTCGAGACAAGTCGGGAAAAGTCGGGACAAGTCGGGACAAGTCAAAACAAGTCGAAACAAGTCGAAACAAGTTGGGACAAGTCGGGACAAGTCAGAACAAGTCGGAACATGTCTGGACAAGACGGGACAAGTCGGTACAAGTCAGGACGAGTCAAAACAAGTCAGGACAAGTCAAGACAAGTCGGGACAAGACGTGACAAGTCAGAACAAGTCGGGACAAGTCAAGACAAGTCAAGACAAGTCGGGACAAGTCGGGACAAGTCGGGACAAGTCGGGACAAGTCGGGACAAGTCGGGACAAGTCGGTACAAGTCGAAACAAGTCGAAACAAGTTGGGACAAGTCGGGACAAGTCAGAACAAGTCGGAACATGTCTGGACAAGACGGGACAAGTCGGTACAAGTCAGGACGGGTCAAAACAAGTCAGGACAAGTCAAGACAAGTCGGGACAAGACGTGACAAGTCAGAACAAGTCGGGACAAGTCGGGACAAGTCAAGACAAGTCGGGACAAGTCGGGACAAGTCGGGACAAGTCGGGACAAGTCGGTACAAGTCGGGACAAGTCGGAACAAGTCGGGACGAGTTGGGACAAGTTAGGACAATTCAGGACAAGTCAGGACAAGTCAGGACAAGTCGGGATAAGTCGGGACAAGTTGGGACAAGTCGGGACAATTCGGGACAGGTCGAGACAAGTCGTGACAAGTCAGGACAAGTCAATACAAGTCGAAACAAGTCGAAACAAGTTGGGACAAGTCGGGACGAGTCAGAACAAGTCGAAACATGTCTGGACAAGACGGGACAAGACGGGACATGTCGGTACAAGTCAGGACAAGTTTGGACAATCCGGGACAAGTCGGGACAAGTCGGTACAAGTCAGGACGAGTCAAAACAAGTCAGGACAAGTCGGGACAAGTCGGGACAAGACATGACAAGTCAGAACAAGTCGGGACAAGTTGGGACAAGTCGGGACAAGTCGGGACAAGTTAAGACAAGTCGGTACAAGTCGGGACAAGTCGGAACAAGTCGGGACGAGTTGGGACAAGTTAGGACAAGTCAGGACAAGTCGGAACATGTCTGGACAAGACGGGACAAGTCGGGACAAGTCGGTACAAGTCAGGACAAATTTGGACAATCCGGGACAAGTCGAGACAAGTCGGGACAAGTCGGGACAAGTCGGGACAAGTCAAAACAAGTCGAAACAAGTCGAAACAAGTTGGGACAAGTCGGGACAAGTCAGAACAAGTCGGAACATGTCTGGACAAGACGGGACAAGTCGGTACAAGTCAGGACGAGTCAAAACAAGTCAGGACAAGTCAAGACAAGTCGGGACAAGACGTGACAAGTCAGAACAAGTCGGGACAAGTCGGGACAAGTCAAGACAAGTCGGGACAAGTCGGGACAAGTCGGGACAAGTCGGGACAAGTCGGGACAAGTCGGTACAAGTCGGGACAAGTCGGAACAAGTCGGGACGAGTTGGGACAAGTTAGGACAATTCAGGACAAGTCAGGACAAGTCAGGACAAGTCGGGATAAGTCGGGACAAGTTGGGACAAGTCGGGACAATTCGGGACAGGTCGAGACAAGTCGTGACAAGTCAGGACAAGTCAATACAAGTCGAAACAAGTCGAAACAAGTTGGGACAAGTCGGGACGAGTCAGAACAAGTCGGAACATGTCTGGACAAGACGGGACAAGTCGGGACAAGTCGGTACAAGTCAGGACAAGTTTGGACAATCCGGGACAAGTCGGGACAAGTCGGTACAAGTCAGGACGAGTCAAAACAAGTCAGGACAAGTCGGGACAAGTCGGGACAAGACGTGACAAGTCAGAACAAGTCGGGACAATTTGGGACAAGTCGGGACAAGTCGGAACAAGTCGGGACAAGTCAAGACAAGTCGGTACAAGTCGGGACAAGTCGGAACAAGTCGGGACGAGTTGGGACAAGTTAGGACAAGTCAGGACAAGTCAGGACAAGTCGGGATAAGTCGGGACAAGTTGGGACAAGTCGGGACAATTCGGGACAGGTCGGGACAAGTCCGGACAGGTCGGGACAAGACGTGACAAATCAGAACAAGTAGGGACAAGTCGAGACAAGTCGGGACAAGTCGGGACAAGTCGGGACATGTCGGTTAAAGTCGGGACAAGTCGGTACAAGTCGGGAAAAGTTTGGACAAACCGAGACAAGTCGGGACAAGTCGGTACAAGTTGGGACAAGTCGGTACAAGTCAGGACAAGTCGGGACAAGTCGAGACAAGTCGAGACAAGTCTGGACAAATCGAATCAAGTCATGAAAGTCGAAAAAAGTCGAAAGAAGTCGGGACAAGTCAGGACAAGTCGGGACAAGTCGGGACAAGTGGGGACAAGTTGGGATAGGACGTGACGTGTCAGAACAAGTCGGGACAAGTCGGGACAAGTCGGGACAAGTCGGGACAAGTCAGGACAAGTCGAGAAATGTCGGGACAAGTTTGGACAATAAGGGACAAGTCGGGACAAATTTGGACAATTAGGGACAATTCGGGACAAGTCGGTACTAGTCGGGACAAGTCAGTACAAGTCGGGACAAGTTTGGACAATCCAAGAAAAGTTGGGACAAGTCGGAACAAGTTGGAACAAGTCGGGACATGTTTGGACAACCTGGGACAAGTCGTGACAAGTCAGGACAAGTCGAAACAAGTCGAAACAAAACGGGACAAGTCGGGACAAGTCAGGACAATTCAGAACAAGTCAGGACAAGTTAGGACAAGTCAGGACAAGTCGGGACAAGTCGGGACAAGTCGGGACAAGGTTGGACAATCTGGGACAGGTCGGGACAAGTCGGTACAAGTCTGGACAAGTCGGGACAAGTCGGTTCAAGTCGGGAACAGTTTGGACAATACGGGACACGTTGGGACAAGTCGGTACAAGTTGTGACAATCCGGGATAAGTCGGTACAAGTCGGGACAAGTCGGTACAAGTTGGGACAAGTTTGGACAATCCGGGACAAGTCGAGACAGGTCGGGACAAGTCGGTACAAGTTTGGACAAGTCGGTTCAAGTCGGAACAAGTCGGGACATGGCGTGACAAGTTAGAACAAGTCAGAACAAGCCGGGACAAGTCGGGACAAGTCTGGACAAGTCGAGACAAGTCGGGACAAGTCAGTACAAGACGGGACATGGCGTGACAAGTTAGAACAAGTCAGAACAATCCGGGACAAGTCGGGACAAGTCGGAACAAGTCAGGACAAGTCGGGACATGGCGTGACAAGTTAGAACAAGTCAGAACAAGCCGAAACAATTTGGGACAAGTTAGAACAAGTCAGAACAAGCCAGGACAAGTCGGGACAAGTCGGAACAAGTCAGGACAAGTCGAGATATGGCGTGACAAGTTAGAACAAGTCAGAACAAGTTAGGACAAGTCGGGACAAGTCTGGACAAGTCGGGACAAGTCGGGACAAGTGAGAACAAGTCAAAACGAGTCGGGACAAGTCGGAACAAGTCAGGACAAGTCGGGACATGGCGTGACAAGTTAGAACAAGTCGGAACAAGTCGGTACAAGTCGGGACAAGTCGGGACAAGTCGGTACAAGTCGGGACAATTCGGTACAAGTCGGGACAAGTTTGGACAAACCGGGACAAGTCGGGACAAGTCGGTACAAGTTGGAACAAGTCGAGACAAGTCGAGACAAGTCGGAACATATCGAAACAAGTCAGGACAAGTCGAAAAAAGTCGAAAGAAGTCGGAACAAGTCAGGACAATTCGGGACAAGTCGGGATAAGATTAGACATGTCGGAACAAGTCGGGACAAGTCAGGACAAGTCGGGACAAGTCGGGACAAGTCAGGACAAGTCAGGACATGTCGGGACAAGTTTGTACAATAAGTGACAAGTCGGGACAAGTTTGGACAATACGGGACACGTTGGGACAAGTCGGGACAAGTCTTGACAAGTTTGGACAATCCGGGACAAGTCAGGACAAGTCGGTACAAGTCAGGACGAGTCAAAACAAGTCAGGACAAGTCGGGACAAGTCGGAACAAGACGTGACAAGTCAGAACAAGTCGGGACAAGTCGGGACAAGTCGGGACAAGTCGGGACAAGTCGGAACAAGTCGGAACAAGTCGGGACGAGTTGGGACAAGTTAGGACAAGTCAGGACAAGTCAGGACAAGTCAGGACAAGTCGGGATAAGTCGGGACAAGTTGGGACAAGTCGGGACAATTCGGGACAGGTCGAGACAAGTCGTGACAAGTCAGGACAAGTCAATACAAGTCGAAACAAGTCGAAACAAGTTGGGACAAGTCGGAACAAGTCAGAACAAGTCGGAACATGTCTGGACAAGACGGGACAAGTCGGGACAAGTCGGTACAAGTCGGGACAAGTTTGGACAATCCGGGACAAGTCGGGACAAGTCGGTACAAGTCAGGACGAGTCAAAACAAGTCAGGACAAGTCGGGACAAGTCTGAACAAGACGTGACAAGTCAGAACAAGTCGGGACAAGTTGGGACAAGTCGGGACAAGTCGGGACAAGTCAAGACAAGTCGGTACAAGTCGGGACAAGTCGGAACAAGTCGGGACGAGTTGGAACAAGTTAGGACAAGTCAGGACAAGTCAGGACATATCAGGACAAGTCGGGATAAGTCGAGACAAGTTGGGACAAGTCGGGACAATTCGGGACAGGTCGGGACAAGACGTGACAAATCAGAACAAGTAGGGACAAGTCGAGACAAGTCGGGACAACTCGGGACAAGTCGGGACAAGTCGGTTAAAGTCGGGACAAGTCGGTACAAGTCGGGAAATGTTTGGACAAACTGGGACAAGTCGGGACAAGTCGGTACAAGTTGGGACAAGTCGGTACAAGTCAGGACAAGTCGGGACAAGTCGAGACAAGTCGGGACAAATCGAATCAAGTCATGACAAGTCGAAAAAAGTCGAAAGAAGTCGGGACAAGTCGAGACAAGTCGGGACATGTCGGGACAAGTGGGGACAAGTCGGTATAAGACGTGACGTGTCAGAACAAGTCGGGACAAGTCGGGACAAGTCGGGACAAGTCGGGACAAGTCAGGACAAGTCGAGAAATGTCGGGACAAGTTTGGACAATAAGGGACAAGTCGAGACAAGTTTGGACAATAAGGGACAATTCGGGACAAGTCGGTACTAGTCGGGACAAGTCAGTACAAGTCGGGACAAGTTTGGACAATCCAAGAAAAGTTAGGACAAGTCGGAACAAGTTGGTACAAGTCGGGACATGTTTGGACAACCTGGGACGAGTCGTGACAAGTCAGGACAAGTCGAAACAAGTCGAAACAAAACGGGACAAGTCGGGACAAGTCAGGACAAGTCAGAATAAGTCAGGACAAGTTAGGACAAGTCAGGACAAGTCGGGACAAGTCGGGACAAGTCGGGACAAGTTTGGACAATCTGGGACAGGTCGGGACAAGTCGGTACAAGTCTGGACAAGTCGGGACAAGTCGGTTCAAGTCGGGAAAAGTTTGGACAATACGGGACACGTTGGGACAAGTCGGTACAAGTTGTGACAATCCGGGACAAGTCGGTACAAGTTGGGCACTAGTCGGTACAAGTTGGGACAAGTTTGGACAATCCGGGACAAGTCGAGACAAGTCGGGACAAGTTGGGACAGGTCGGGACAAGTCGGTACAAGTCTGGACAAGTCGGTTCAAGTCGGAACAAGTCGGGACATGGCGTGACAAGTTAGAACAAGTCAGAACAAGCCGGGACAAGTCGGGACAAGTCTGGACAAGTCGAGACAAGTCGGGACAAGTCAGTACAAGTCGGGACATGGCGTGACAAGTAAGAACAAGTCAGAACAATCCTGGACAAGTCGAGACAAGTCGGAACAAGTCAGGACAAGTCGGGACATGGCGTGACAAGTTAGAACAAGTCAGAACAAGCCGGAACAATTTGGGACGAGTTAGAACAAGTCAGAACAAGACAGGACAAGTCGGGACAAGTCGGAACAAGTCAGGACAAGTCGAGACATGGCGTGACAAGTTAGAACAAGTCAGAACAAGCCGGGACAAGTCGGGACAAGTCCGGACAAGTCGGGACAAGTCGGGACAAGTGAGAACAAGTCAACACGAGTCGGGACCAGTCGGAACAAGTCAGGACAAGTCGGGACATGGCGTGACAAGTTAGAACAAGTCGGAACAAGTCGGTACAAGTCGGGACAAGTCGGGACAAGTCGGTACAAGTCGGGACAAGTCGGTACAAGTCGGGACAAGTTTGGACAAACCGGGACAAGTCGGGACAAGTCGGTACAAGTTGGGACAAGTCGAGACAAGTCGAGACAAGTCGGGACATATCGAAACAAGTCAGGACAAGTCGAAAAAAGTCGAAAGAAGTCGGGACAAGTCAGGACAAGTCGGGACAAGTCGGGATAAGATTAGACATGTCGGAACAAGTCGGGACAAGTCGGGACAAGTCGGGACAAGTCGGGACAAGTCAGGACATTTCGGGACAAGTTTGTACAATAAGTGACAAGTCGGGACAAGTTTGGACAATACGGGACACGTTGGGACAAGTCGGGACAAGTCTGGACAAGTCGGGACAAGTCGGGACAAGTCGGTACAAGTCGGGACAAGTCGGTACAAGTCGGGACAAGTTTGGACAAACTGGGACAAGTCGGGACAAGTCGGTACAAGTTGGTACAAGTCGGGACAAGCCAGGACAAGTCGGGACAATTCGAGAGAAGTCGGGACATATCGAAACAAGTCAGGACAAGTCGAAAAAAGTCGAAAGAAGTCGGGACAAGTCAGGACAAGTCGGGACAAGTCGGGATAAAATTAGACATGTCGGAACAAGTCGGGACAAGTCGGGACAAGTCAGGACAAGTCGGGACAAGTCAGGACAAGTCAGAACAAGCCGGGACAAGTCGGGACAAGTCGGAACAAGTCAGGACAAATCAAGACATGGCGTGACAAGTTAGAACAAGTCAGAACAAGCCGGGACAAGTCGGGACAAGTCTGGACAAGTCGGTACAAGTCTGGAAAAGTCGGTTCAAGTAGGAACAAGTCGGGACATGACGTGACAAGTTAGAACAAGTCGGGACATGTGGGGACAAGTCAAGACAAGTCGGGACAAGTCGGAACACGTCAGGACAAGTCGGGACATGGCGTGACAAGTTAGAACAAGTCAGAACAAGCCGGGACAAGTCTGGACAAGTCGAGGCAAGTCAGTACAAGTCGGGACATGGCGTGACAAGTTAGAACAAGTCAGAACAAGCCGGGACAAGTCGGGACAAGTCGGAACAAGTCAGGACAAGTCGGGACATGGCGTGACAAGTTAGACCAAGTCAAAACAAGCCGGAACAAGTCGGGACAAGTTAGAACAAGTCAGAACAAGCCGGGACAAGTCGGGACAAGTCGGAACAAGTCAGGACAAGTCGAGACATGGCGTGACAAGTTAGAACAAGTCAGAACAAGCCGGGACAAGTCGGGACAAGTCTGGACAAGTCGGGACAAGTCGGGACAAGTCTGGACAAGTCAGGACAAGTTTGGACAATGCGGGACAAGTCGGGACAATCCGTGACAAGTCGGGACAAGACGGAACAAGTCACGACAAGTCGGGAAAAGTCGGGACAAGACATGTCGGAACAAGTCGGGACTTTTGGGTCGGGTCGAGGAAAATATTATTGTAAATATATCTTTTGATAGAATCATTTTGAATTTCAAATAATTCTGGACTTTTCACCAGGGCTCCTTACCCAGACATTTTATCCTGATTTCATTTGTACATTTTACACGGAATTTCCACCTGGACTTCTTCACCCAGACTTCCTTCTTGGAATTTTATTTGGATTTCTTTGAAGTAGTTTGTGAAAAAAAATCAAAATTACACAAAAAAAAATAAAGATTTTAATATTTGTTTCAAATATTTCGGCATAAATTCAATTATCAAAAAATTTCAAAAAATATTTTTTTTTCAGATTTTTTTTAATTTTATCAAAATTGTGAACTGAAACAACTTTCACAATCTCATTTCTATTCAAAAAGAAACAAAAAAGTATCTCATTAAACACAGAATTGAAATAAAAATGTTTTGAAAAAAAAATCTTGGAAAATTACTTTTTTCACAAAGAAAATATTTGAGTCAGTCAATTTCTGAATATTTTGGTATCGAATCATCTCGCCAAAATTTTTTATAACGGCAAGAAATTTAATTTTTTTTTTCTGATAAAAAAATTTACTTCACAAGGTCAAATCGAGTCAATGTTATGGCACTAATATTCATCTTATCGTCTTGGACTCTATTCGCAATTGGGTCGGGTCGGGTAGGGTCCGGAAATGAGCTTTCAGATTTTTTGTCAATCTAACAAATATTATGAACCATGACAAATGTGACAAGTCGGGACAAGTTGGGACAAATCGGGACAAGTCTGGACAAGTCAGGACAAGTTGGGACAAATCGGGACCAGCCGGGATATTTTGAAAAAAATGAAAGCTACAAAAATTTTATAAACAAAAAATTTGATTTTTTTTTTTTATATTTCAGCCAAAATTTAAACAGTTTTGAGAAAATAAGCTTACAGATTTTTTGTCAATCCAACAAAATTATGAACCAAAACAAGTGTGACAATCAATTTTTGTTCGAACTGAAATTGACAAGTCGGAACAAGTCGGGACAAGTATGGACAAGTCGGGACAAGTCGGGACAAGTTTGGTCAATCCGGGACAAGTCGGGACAAGTCGGGACGATTCGGGACAAGTCGGTACAAGTCGGGACAAGTAATGGACATTACGGGACAAGTCAGAAAAAGTCGGGACAAGTCGGGACACAAGTCGGGACAAGTTTGGTCAATCTGGGACAAGTCGGTACAAGTCGGGACAAGTCGGTACAAGTCGGAACAAGTTGGGACAAGTCGGGACAAGAAGGGACAAGTCGGTACAATTCGGAACAAGTTTGTACAAGTCGGGACAAGGAGGGACAAGTTTGGACAATGAGGGACAAGTCGGGACAAGTCGCTACAAGTCAGGACGAGTCGGAACAATTCAGGACAAGTCGGGACATGACGTGACAAGTCAGAACAAGTCGGGACAAGTCGGGACAAGTCGGGACAAGTCGAGACAAGTCGGGACTAGCCGGTACAAGTTGAGACAAGTCTGTACAAGTCGGGACAAAGTTGGACAAACCGGGACAAGTCGGGACAAGTCGGTACAAATTGGGACAAGTCGGGACAAGTCAGGACAAGTCGGGACAAGTCGAGACAAGTCGGGACAAATCGAAACAAGTCAGGACAAGTCGAAAAAAGTCGAAAGAAGTCGGGACAATTCAGGACAAATCGGGACAAGTCGGGATAAGACGTGACATGTCAGAACAAGTCGGGACAAGTCGGGACAAGTCGGGACAAGTCGGGACAAGTCGGGACAAGTCGGGACAAGTCGGGACATGTCGGGACTAGTCAGGACAAGTTTGGACAATCCAAGACAAGTTGGGACGAGTCGGAACAAGTCGATACAAGTCGGGACATGTTTGTACAATCCGGGACAAGTTGTGACAAGTCAGGACAAGTCAGGACAAGTCGAAACAAGTCGAAACAAGTCGGGACAAGTCGGGACAAGTTTGGACAATCTGGGACAGGTCGGGACAAGTCGGTGCAAGTCTGGACAAGTCGGGACAAGTCGGTTCAAGTCGGGAAAAGGTTGGACAATACGGGACACGTTGGGACAAGTCGGTACAAGTTGAAACAATCCGGGACAAGTCGGTACAAGTCGGGACAAGTCGGTACAAGTCGGGACAAGTCGGTACAAGTCGGGACAAGTTTGGACAATCCGGGACAAGTCGAGACAAGTCGGGACATTTCGGGACAGGTCGAGACAAGTCGGTACAAGTCTGGACAAGTCGGTTCAAATCGGGAAAAGTTTGGACAATACGGGACACGTTGGGACAAGTCGGTACAAGTCGGGACAATCCGGGACAAGTCGGTACAAGTCGGGACAAGTCGGTACAAGTCGGGACATGTTTGGACAATCCGGGACAAGTCGAGACAAGTCGGGACAAGTCGGGACAAGTCGGGACAAGTCGTGACAAGTCAGGACAAGTCAAGACAAGTCGAAACAAGTCGAAACAAGTTGGGACAAGTCGGGACAAGTCAGGACAAGTCAAGACAAGTCGAAACAATTCGGAACAAGTTTGTACAAGTCGGGACAAGGAGGGACAAGTTTGGACAATGAGGGACAAGTCGGGACAAGTCGCTACAAGTCAGGATGAGTCGGAACAAGTCAGGACAAGTCGGGACATGACGTGACAAGTCAGAACAAGTCGGGACAAGTCGGGACAAGTCTGGACAAGTCGAGACAAGTCGGGACTAGCCGGTACAAGTTGAGACAAGTCTGTACAAGTCGGGACAAGTTTGGACAAACCGGGACAAGTCGGGACAAGTCGGTACAAGTTGGGACAAGTCGAGACAAGTCAGGACAAGTCGGGACAAGTCGAGACAAGTCGGGACAAATCGAAACATGTCAGGACAAGTCGAAAAAAGTCGAAAGAAGTCGGGACAAGTCAGGACAAATCGAGACAAGTCGGGATAAGACGTGACATGTCAGAACAAGTCGGGACAAGTCGGGACAAGTCGAAACAAGTCGGGACAAGTCGGGACAAGTCGGGACAAGTCGGGACATGTCGGGACTAGTCAAGGCTAGTCGAGAAATGTCGGGACAAGTTTGGACAATCCGGGACAAGTCGGGACTAGTCGGGACAAGTCGGGACAAGTCGGGACAAGTCGGGACAAGTCGGGACAAGTTGGGACAAGTCGGGACAAGTTTAGACAATCCGGGACAAGTCGAGACAAGTCGGGACAAGTCAGGACAGGTCGGGACAAGTCGGTACAAGTCTGGACAAGTCGGGACAAGTCGGGACAAGTCGGTACAAGTCGGGACAAGTCGGTACAAGTCGGGACAAGTTTGGACAAACCGGAACAAGTCGGACAAGTCGGTACAAGTTGGGTCAAGTCGAGACAAGTCGGGACAAGTCGGGACAGGTCGAGACAAGTCGGTACAAGTCTGGACAAGTCGGTTCAAATCGGGAAAACTTTGGACAATACGGGACACGTTGGGACAAGTCGGTACAAGTCGGGACAATCCGGGACAAGTCGGTACAAGTCGGGACAAGTCGGTACAAGTCGGGACATGTTTGGACAATCCGGGACAAGTCTAGACAAGTCGGGACAAGTCGGGACGAGTCGGGACAAGTCGGGACAAGTCGTGACAAGTCAGGACAAGTCAAGACAAGTCGAAACAAGTCGAAACAAGTTGGGACAAGTCGGGACAAGTCAGGACAAGTCAAGACAAGTCGAAACAATCCGGAACAAGTTTGTACAAGTCGGGACAAGGGGGGACAAGTTTGGACAATGAGGGACGAGTCGGGACAAGTCGCTACAAGTCAGGACGAGTCGGAACAAGTCAGGACAAGTCGGGACATGACGTGACAAGTCAGGACGAGTCGGGACAAGTCGGTACAAGTCGGTACAAGTCAGGACAAGTCGGTAAAAGTCGGGACAAGTCAGGAAAAGTCGGTTATATTTCAGCCAAAATTTAAACAATTTTGAGAAAATAAGCTTACAGATTTTTTTGTCAATCCAACCAAAATTATGAACCAAAACAAGTGTGACAATCAATTTTTGTTCGAACTGAAATTGACAAGTCGGAACAAGTCGGGACAAGTATGGACAAGTCAGGACAAGTCGACACAAGTCGAAACAAGTCGGGACAAGTCAGGACAAGTCGAGACAAGTTAAGACGAGTCGAAACAAGTTGGGACAATGCGGACAAGTCGGGACAAGTCGGTACAAGTCGATACAAGTCGGGACAAGTTGGGAAAATCCGGGGCAAGTCGGGACAAGTCGTTACAAGTCGGGACAAATCGGTACAAATCGGTACAAGTCGGGACAAGTCTGGACAAGTCGGGACATGTAGGGACAAGTCAAGACAAGTCGGGACAAGTCGGAACAAGTCAGGACAAGTCGGGACATGGCGTGACAAGTTAGAACAAGTCAAAACAAGCCGGGACAAGTCTGGAAAAGTCAGTACAAGTCGGGACATGGCGTGACAAGTTAGAACAAGTCAGAACAAACCGGGACAAGTCGGGACAAGTCTGGACAAGTCGAGACAAGTCGGGACAAGTCAAAACAAGTCGGGACATGGCGTGACAAGTTAGAACAAGTCAGAACAATCCGGGACAAGTCGGGACAAGTCGGAACAAGTCAGGACAAGTCGGGACATGGCGTGACAATTTAGAACAAGTCAGAACAAGCCGGAACAAGTCGGGACAAGTTAGAACAAGTCAGAACAAGCCGGGACAAGTCGGAACTAGTCGGAACAAGTCAGGACAAGTCGAGACATGGCGTGACAAGTTAAAACAAGTCAGAACAAGCCGGGACAAGTCGAGACAAGTCTGGACAAGTCGGAATAAGACGTGACATGTCAGACCAAGTCAGACAAGTCGGGACAAGTCAGGACAAGTCGGTACAAGTCGGGACAAGTCAGGACGAGTCGAGAAATGTCGGGACAAGTTTGGACAATAAGGGACAAGTCGGGACAAGTTTGGACAATCCGGGACAAGTCGAGACAAGTCGGGACAAGTCGGGCCAAGTCGTGACAAGTCAGGACAAGTCAAGACAAGTCGAAACAAGTCGAAACAAGTTGGGACAAGTCGGTACAAGTCAGGACAAGTCAGAACAAGTCGGGACATGTCTGGACAAGACGGGACAAGTCGGGACAAGTCGGTACAAGTCAGGACAAGTTTGGACAATCCGGGACAAGTCGGGACAAGTCGGGACAAGTCGGTACAAGTCGGGACAAGTCGGAACAAGTCGGGACGAGTTGCGACAAGTTAGGACAAGTCAGGACAAGTCAGGACAAGTCAGGACAAGTCAGGACAAGTCAGGACAAGTCGGGATAAGTCGGGACAAGTTGGGACAAGTCGGGACAATTCGGGACAGGTCAGGACAAGTCCGGACAAGTCGGGACAAGACGTGACAAATCTGAACAAGTAGGGACAAGTCGAGACAAGTCGGGACAAGTCGGGACAAGTCGGTTAAGGTCGGGATAAGTCGGTACAAGTCGGGAAAAGTTTGGACAAACCGGGACAAGTCGGGACAAGTCGGTACAAGTTGGGACAAGTCGGTACAAGTCAGGACAAGTCGGGACAAGTCGAGACAAGTTGGGACAAATCGAAACAAGTCAGGACAAGTCGAAAAAAGTCGAAAGAAGTCGGGACAAGTCAGGACAAGTCGGGACAAGTCGGGACAAGTCGTGACAAGTCGGGACAAGTGGGGACAAGTCGAGATAAGACGTGACGTGTCAGAACAAGTCGGGACAAGTCGGGACAAGTCGGGACAAGGTAGGACAAGTCGGGACAAGTCAGGACAAGTCGAGAAATGTCGGGACAAGTTTGGACAATAAGGGACAAGTCGGGACAAGTTTGGACAATAAGGGACAAGTCGGGACAAGTCGGTACAAGTCGGGACAAGTCAGTACAAGTCGGGACAAGTTTGGACAATCCAAGAAAAGTTGGGACAAGTTGGAACAAGTTGGTACAAGTCGGGACATGTTTGGACAATCCAAGACAAGTCAGAACAAGTCGGGACAAGTTAGGACAAGTCGGTACAAGTCGGGACAAGTCGTGACAAGTCAGGACAAGTCGGGACAAGTCGGGACAAGTCGGGACACAAGTTTGGACAATCTGGGACAGGTCGGTACAAGTCTGGACAAGTCGGGAAAAGTCTGTTCAAGTCGGAAAAAGTTTGGACAATACGGGACACGTTGGGACAAGTCGGTACAAGTTGTGACAATCCGGGACAAGTCGGTACAAGTCGGGACAAGTCGGTACAAGTTGGGACAAGTTTGGACAATCCGGGACAAGTCGAGACAAGTCGGGACAAGTCGGGACAGGTCGGGACAAGTCGTTACAAGTCTGGACAAGTCGGTTCAAGTCGGAACAAGTCGGGACATGACGTGATAAGTTAGAACAAGTCGGGACATGTGGGGACAAGTCAAGACAAGTCGGGACAAGTCGGAACAAGTCAGGACAAGTCGGGAAATGGCGTGACAAGTTAGAACAAGTCAGAACAAGCCGGGACAAGTCGGGACAAGTCTGGACAAGTCAGTAAAAGTCGGGACATGGCGAGACAAGTTAGAACAAGTCAGAACAAGCCGGGACAAGTCGGGACAAGTCTGGACAAGTCGAGGCAAGTCAGTACAAGTCGGGACATTGCGTGACAAGTTAGAACAAGTCAGAACAAGCCGAGACAGGTCGGGGCAAGTCGGAACAAGTCAGGACAAGTCGGGACATGGCGTGACAAGTTAGACCAAGACAGAACAAGCCGGAACAAGTCAGGACAAGTTAGAACAAGTCAGAGCAAGCCGGGACAAGTCGGGACAAGTCGAAACAAGTCAGGACAAGTCGAGACATGGCGTGACAAGTTAGAACAAGTCAGAACAAGCCGGGACAAGTCGGGACAAGTCTGGACAAGACGGCACAAGTCGGGACAAGTCTGGACAAGACGGGACAAGACGGGACAAGTCTGGACAGGTCAGGACAAGTTTGGACAATGCGGGACAAGTCGGGACAATCCGTGACAAGTCGGGACAAGACGGAACAAGTCACGACAAGTCGGGAAAAGTCGGGACAAGACATGTCGGAACAAGTCGGGACTTTTGGGTCGGGTCGAGGAAAATTTTATTGTAAATATATCTTTTGATAGAATCATTTTGAATTTCCAATAATTCTGGACTTTTCACCAGGGCTCCTTACCCAGACATTTTATCCTGATTTCATTTGTACATTTTACACGGAATTTCCACCTGGACTTCTTCACCCAGACTTTCTTCTTGGAATTTTATTTGGATTTCTTTGAAGTAGTTTGTGAAAATAAATCAAAATTACAAAAAAAAACTAAAGATTTTATTATTTGTTTCAAATATTTCAGCAAAAATTCAATTATCAAAAAATTTCAAAAATTATTTTTTTTTTCTGATTTTTTTTAATTTTATCAAAATTGTGAACTGAAACAACTTTCACAATCCAATTTCTATTCAAGAAGAAACAAAAAAGTATCTCATTAAACACAGAATTGAAATAAAAATGTTTTGAAAAAAAAATCTTGGAAAATTACTTTTTTCACAAAGAAAATATTTGAGTCAGTCAATTTCTGAATATTTTGGTATCGAATCATCTCGCCAAAATTTTTTATAACGGCAAGAAATTTAATTTTTTTTTTCTGAAAAAAAAATTTACTTCACAAGGTCAAATCGAGTCAATGTTATGGCACTAATATTCATCTTATCGTCTTGGACTCTATTCGCAATTAGGTCGGGTCGGGTAGGGTCCGGAAATGAGCTTTCAGATTTTTTGTCAATCCAACAAATATTATGAACCATGACAAATGTGACAAGTCGGGACAAGTTGGGACAAATCGGGACAAGTCTGGACAAGTCAGGACAAGTTGGGAAAAATCGGGATCAGCCGGGATATTTTGAAAAATATGAAACCTACAAAAATTTTATAAACAAAAAATTTGAATTTTTTTTTATATTTCAGCCAAAATTTAAACAGTTTTGAGAAAATATGCTTACAGATTTTCTGTCGAACTGAAATTGACAAGTCGGAACAAGTCGGGACAAGTATGGACAAGTCAGGACAAGTCGGGACAAGTCGGGACAAGTTTGGTCAATCCGGGACAAGTCGGGACAAGTCGGAACGATTCGGGACAAGTCGGTACAAGTCGGGACAAGTTTGGACATTACGGGACAAGTCGGGACAAGTCGGTACAAGTCGTTATAAGTCGGTACAAGTCGGGACAAGTTTGGACAATCCGAGACAAGTCGGGACAAGTCGGTACAAGTCAGGACGAGTCGGAACAAGTCAGGACAAGTCGGCACATGACGTGACAAGTCAGAACAAGTCGGGACAAGTCGGGACACAAGGCGGGACAAGTTTGGTCAATCTGGGACAAGTCAGTACAAGTCGGGACAAGTCGGTACAAGTTGGAACAAGTTTGGACAAGTCGGGACAAGAAGGGACAAGTCGGTACAATTCGGAACAAGTTTGTACAAGTCGGGACAAGGAGGGACAAGTTTGGACAATGAGGGACAAGTCGGGACAAGTCGGTACAAGTCAGGACAAGTCGGGACAAGTCGGGACATGACGTGACAAGTCAGAACAAGTCGGGACAAGTCGGGACAAGTCGGGACAAGTCGGGACAAGTCGGGACAAGTCGGGACAAGTCGGGACAAGTCGGGACAAGTCGGGACAAGTCGGGACAAGTCGGGACAAGTCAGGACAAGTCGGGACAAGTCGGGACACAAGTCGGGACAAGTTTGGTCAATCTGGGACAAGTCGGTACAAGTCGGGACAAGTCGGTACAAGTCGGAACAAGTTTGGACAAGTCGGGACAAGAAGGGACAAGTCGGTACAATTCGGAACAAGTTTGTACAAGTCGGGACAAGGAGGGACAAGTTTGGACAATGAGGGACAAGTCGGGACAAGTCGGAACAAGTCAGGACAAGTCGGGACAAGTCGGGACATGACGTGACAAGTCAGAACAAGTCGGGACAAGTCGGGACAAGTCGGGACAAGTCGGGACAAGTCGGGACAAGTCGGGACAAGTCGGGACAAGTCGGGACAAGTCGGGACAAGTCGGGACAAGTCAGGACAAGTCGAGACAAGTCGGGACAAGTCGGGACAGGTTGGGACAAGTCGGTACAAGTCTGGACAAGTCGGTTCAAGTCGGGAAAAGTTTGGACAATACGGGACACGTTGGGACAAGTCGGTACAAGTCGGGACAATCCGGGACAAGTCGGTACAAGTCGGGACAAGTCGGTACAAGTCGGGACATGTTTGGACAATCCGGGACAAGACGGGACAAGTCGGGACAAGTCGGGACAAGTCAGGACAAGTTTGGACAATCCGGGACAAGTCAGGACAAGACGGAACAAGTCACGACAAGTCGGGAAAAGTCGGGACAAGACATGTCGGAACAAGTCGGGACTTTTGGGTCGGGTCGAGGAAAATATTATTGTAAATATATCTTTTGATAGAATCATTTTGAATTTCAAATAATTCTGGACTTTTCACCAGGGCTCCTTACCCAGACATTTTATCCTGATTTCATTTGGACATGTTACACGGAATTTTCACCTGGACTTCTTCACCTAGACTTTCTTCTTGGAATTTTATTTGGATTTCTTTGAAGTAGTTTGTGAAAAAGAATCAAAATTACAAAAAAAAAAAACTAAAAATTTCAATATTTGTTTCAGATATTTCAGCAAAAATTCAATTATCAAAAAATTTCAAAAAATATTTTTTGTCAGATTTGTTTTTATTTTATCAAAATTGTGAACTGAAACAACTTTCACAATCCAATTTCTATTCAAGAAGAATCAAAAAAGTATCTCATTAAACACAGAATTGAAATAAAAAAGTTTTGAAAAAAAAAATCTTGGAAAATTACTTTTTTCACAAAGAAAATATTGAGTCAGTCAATTTCTGAATATTTTGGTATCGAATCATCTCGCCAAAATTTTTCATTACGGCAAGAAATTTTTTTTTTTTCTGAAAAAAAAAATTCACTTCACAAGGTCAAATCGAGTCAATGTTATGGCACTAATATTCATCTTATCGTATTGGACTCTATTCGCAATTAGGTCGGGTCGGGTAGGGTCGGGAAATAAGCTTTCAGATTTTTTGTCAATCCAAAAAATATTATGAACCATAACAAATGTGACAAGTCGGGACAAGTTGGGACAAATCGGGACAAGTCTGGACAAGTCAGGACAATTTGGAACAAATCGGGACCAGCCGGGATATTTTGAAAAAAATTAAAGCTACAAAAATTTTATGAACAAAAAATTTGATTTTTTTTTTTATATTTCAGCCAAAATTTAAACAGTTTTGAGAAAATAAGCTTACAGATTTTTTGTCAATCCAACCAAAATTATGAACCAAAACAAGTGTGACAATCAATTTTTGTTCGATCTGAAATTGACTAGTCGAAACAAGTCGGGACAAGTATGGACAAGTCGGGACAAGTCAGGACAAGTCGGGAAAAGTCGGGACAAGTCGGGACAAGTCGGGACAAGTCGGTACAAGTCGGGAAAAGTCGGGACAAGTCGGGACAAGTTTGATCAATCCGGGACAAGTCGGGATAAGTCGAGACAAGTCGGGACAATTCGGTACAAGTCGGGACAAGTTTGGACAATCCGGGACAAGTCGGGACAAGTCGGTACAAGTCGGGACAAGTCGGTACAAGTCGGAACAAGTTTGGACAAGTCGGGACAAGTCGGGACAAGAGGAGACAAGTTTGGACAATCCGGGACAAGTCGGGACAAGTCAGGACGAGTCGGAACAAGTCAGGACAAGTCGGGACAAGTCGAGACAAGACGTGACAAGTCAGAACGAGTCGGGACAAGTCGGAACAAGTCGTGACAAGTCGGTACAAGTCGGGACAAGTCGGAACAAGTCGGGACGAGTAGGGACAAGTTAGGACAAGTCAGGACAAGTCGAGATAAGTCGGGACAAGTTGGGACAAGTCAGGACAATTCGGGACGGGTCGGGACAAGTCCGGACAAGTTGGGACAAGACGTGACAAATCAGAACAAGTCGGGACAAGTCGAGAAAAGTCGGGACAAGTCGGGACAAGTCGGGACAAGTCGTGACAAGTCGGTACAAGTCGGGACAAGTCGGTACAAGTCGGGACAAGTTTGGACAAACCAGGACAAGTCAGGACAAGTCGGTACAAGTTGGGACAAGTCGGGACAAGTCAGGACAAGTCGGGACAAGTCGAGACAAGTCGGGACAAATCGAAACAAGTCAGGACAAGTCGAAAAAAGTCGAAAGAAGTCGGGACAAGTCAGGACAAGTCGGGACAACTCGGGACAAGACGTGACATGTCAGAACAAGTCGGGACAAGTCGGGACAAGTCGGGACAAGACGGGACAAGTCGGGACAAGTTTGGACAATCCGGGACAAGTCGGGACAAGTCGGTACAAGTCAGGACGAGTCAGAACAAGTCAGGACAAGTCGGGACAAGTCGGGACAAGACGTGACATGTCAGAACAAGTCGGGACAAGTCGGGACAAGTCGGGACAAGTCGGGACAAGTCAGGACAAGTCGAGAAATGTCGGGGCAAGATTGGACAATAAGGGACAAGTCGGGACAAGTTTGGACAATAGGGGACAAGTCGGGACAAGTCGGTACAAGTCGGGACAAGTCGGTACAAGTCGGGACAAGTTTGGACAATCCAAGACAAGTTGGGACAAGTCGGAACAAGTCGGTACAAGTCGGGACATGTTTGGACAATCCGGGACAAGTCGTGACAAGTCAGGACAAGTCAGGACAAGTCGGGACAAGTCAGGACAAGTCGGGACAAGTCGGGACACTAGTCGGGACAAGTTTGGTCAATCTGGGACAAGTCGGTACAAGTCGGGACAAGTCGGTACAAGTCGGAACAAGTTTGGACAAGACGGGACAAGTCGGGACAAGTCTGGACAGGTCAGGACAAGTTTGGACAATGCGGGACAAGTCGGGACAATCCGTGACAAGTCGGGACAAGACGGAACAAGTCACGACAAGTCGGGAAAAGTCGGGACAAGACATGTCGGAACAAGTCGGGACTTTTGGGTCGGGTCGAGGAAAATTTTATTGTAAATATATCTTTTGATAGAATCATTTTGAATTTCAAATAATTCTGGACTTTTCACCAGGGCTCCTTACCCAGACATTTTATCCTGATTTCATTTGTACATTTTACACGGAATTTCCACCTGGACTTCTTCACCCAGACTTTCTTCTTGGAATTTTATTTGGATTTCTTTGAAGTAGTTTGTGAAAATAAATCAAAATTACAAAAAAAAACTAAAGATTTTATTATGTGTTTCAAATATTTCAGCAAAAATTCAATTATCAAAAAATTTCAAAAATTATTTTTTTTTTCTGATTTTTTTTAATTTTATCAAAATTGTGAACTGAAACAACTTTCACAATCCAATTTCTATTCAAGAAGAAACAAAAAAGTATCTCATTAAACACAGAATTGAAATAAAAATGTTTTGAAAAAAAAATCTTGGAAAATTACTTTTTTCACAAAGAAAATATTTGAGTCAGTCAATTTCTGAATATTTTGGTATCGAATCATCTCGCCAAAATTTTTTATAACGGCAAGAAATTTAATTTTTTTTTTCTGAAAAAAAAATTTACTTCACAAGGTCAAATCGAGTCAATGTTATGGCACTAATATTCATCTTATCATCTTGGACTCTATTCGCAATTAGGTCGGGTCGGGTAGGGTCCGGAAATGAGCTTTCAGATTTTTTGTCAATCCAACAAATATTATGAACCATGACAAATGTGACAAGTCGGGACAAGTTGGGACAAGTATGGACAAGTCGGGACAAGTCGGGACAAGTCGGGACAAGTCGGGACAAGTTTGGTCAATCCGGGACAAGTCGGGACAAGTCGAGACGATTCGGGAAAAGTCGGTACAAGTCGGGACAAGTTTGGACATTACGGGACAAGTCGGGACAAGTCGGTACAAGTCGGTATAAGTCGGTACAAGTCGGGACAAGTTTGGACAATCCGAGACAAGTCGGGACAAGTCGGTACAAGTCAGGACGAGTCGGAACAAGTCAGGACAAGTCGGGACAAGTCGGCACATGACGTGACAAGTCAGAACAAGTCGGGACAAGTCGGGACACAAGGCGGGACAAGTTTGGTCAATCTGGGACAAGTCAGTACAAGTCGGGACAAGTCGGTACAAGTCGGAACAAGTTTGGACAAGTCGGGACAAGAAGGGACAAGTCGGTACAATTCGGAACAAGTTTGTACAAGTCGGGACAAGGAGGGACAAGTTTGGACAATGAGGGACAAGTCGGGACAAGTCGGTACAAGTCAGGACAAGTCGGGACAAGTCGGGACATGACGTGACAAGTCAGAACAAGTCGGGACAAGTCGGGACAAGTCGGGACAAGTCGGGACAAGTCGGGACAAGTCGGGACAAGTCGGGACAAGTCGGGACAAGTCAGGACAAGTCGGGACAAGTCGGGACACAAGTCGGGACAAGTTTGGTCAATCTGGGACAAGTCGGTACAAGTCGGGACAAGTCGGTACTAGTCGGAACAAGTTTGGACAAGTCGGGACAAGAAGGGACAAGTCGGTACAAGTCAGGACAAGTCGGGACAAGTCGGGACATGACGTGACAAGTCAGAACAAGTCGGGACAAGTCGGGACAAGTCGGGACAAGTCGGGACAAGTCGGGACAAGTCGGGACAAGTCGGGACAAGTCGGGACAAGTCGGGACAAGTCAGGACAAGTCGGGACAAGTCGGGACACAAGTCGGGACAAGTTTGGTCAATCTGGGACAAGTCGGTACAAGTCGGGACAAGTCGGTACTAGTCGGAACAAGTTTGTACAAGTCGGGACAAGGAGGGACAAGTTTGGACAATGAGGGACAAGTCGGGACAAGTCGGAACAAGTCAGGACAAGTCGGGACAAGTCGGGACATGACGTGACAAGTCAGAACAAGTCGGGACAAGTCGGGACAAGTCGGGACAAGTCGGGACAAGTCGGGACAAGTCGGGACAAGTCGGGACAAGTCGGGACAAGTCAGGACAAGTCGAGACAAGTCGGGACAGGTTGGGACAAGTCGGTACAAGTCGGTACAAGTCTGGACAAGTCGGGAAAAGTTTGGACAATACGGGACACGTTGGGACAAGTCGGTACAAGTCGGGACAATCCGGGACAAGTCGGTACAAGTCGGGACAAGTCGGTACAAGTCGGGACATGTTTGGACAATCCGGGACAAGACGGGACAAGTCGGGACAAGTCGGGACAAGTCAGGACAAGTTTGGACAATCCGGGACAAGTCGGGACAAGACGGAACAAGTCACGACAAGTCGGGAAAAGTCGGGACAAGACATGTCGGAACAAGTCGGGACTTTTGGGTCGGGTCGAGGAAAATATTATTGTAAATATATCTTTTGATAGAATCATTTTGAATTTCAAATAATTCTGGACTTTTCACCAGGGCTCCTTACCCAGACATTTTATCCTAATTTCATTTGGACATGTTACACGGAATTTTCACCTGGACTTCTTCACCTAGACTTTCTTCTTGGAATTTTATTTGGATTTCTTTGAAGTAGTTTGTGAAAAAGAATCAAAATTACAAAAAAAAAAAACTAAAGATTTCAATATTTGTTTCAAATATTTCAGCAAAAATTCAATTATCAAAAAATTTCAAAAAATATTTTTTGTCAGATTTTTTTTTATTTTATCAAAATTGTGAACTGAAACAACTTTCACAATCCAATTTCTATTCAAGAAGAATCAAAAAAGTATCTCATTAAACACAGAATTGAAATAAAAAAGTTTTGAAATAAAAAACTTGGAAAATTACTTTTTTCACAAAGAAAATATTGAGTCAGTCAATTTCTGAATATTTTGGTATCGAATCATCTCTCCAAAATTTTTCATTACGGCAAGAAATTTTTTTTTTTTTCTGAAAAAAAAAATTCACTTCACAAGGTCAAATCGAGTCAATGTTATGGCACTAATATTCATCTTATCGTATTGGACTCTATTCGCAATTAGGTCGGGTCGGGTAGGGTCGGGAAATAAGCTTTCAGATTTTTTGTCAATCCAAACAATATTATGAACCATAACAAATGTGACAAGTCGGGACAAGTTGGGACAAATCGGGACAAGTCTGGACAAGTCAGGACAAGTTGGAACAAATCGGGACCAGCCGGGATATTTTGAAAAAAATTAAAGCTACAAAAATTTTATGAACAAAAAATTTGATTTTTTTTTTTATATTTCAGCCAAAATTTAAACAGTTTTGAGAAAATAAGCTTACAGATTTTTTGTCAATCCAACCAAAATTATGAACCAAAACAAGTGTGACAATCAATTTTTGTTCGATCTGAAATTGACAATCGAAACAAGTCGGGACAAGTATGGACAAGTCGGGACAAGTCAGGACAAGTCGGGAAAAGTCGGGACAAGTCGGGACAAGTCGGGACAAGTCGGTACAAGTCGGGAAAAGTCGGGACAAGTCGGGACAAGTTTGATCAATCCGGGACAAGTCGGGATAAGTCGAGACAAGTCGGGACAATTCGGTACAAGTCGGGACAAGTTTGGACAATCCGGGACAAGTCGGGACAAGTCGGTACAAGTCGGGACAAGTCGGTACAAGTCGGAACAAGTTTGGACAAGTCGGGACAAGTCGGGACAAGAGGAGACAAGTTTGGAC
Source organism: Chrysolina americana (assembly GCA_958502065.1). Taxonomy (NCBI): domain Eukaryota; kingdom Metazoa; phylum Arthropoda; class Insecta; order Coleoptera; family Chrysomelidae; genus Chrysolina; species Chrysolina americana. The sequence continues at coordinate 48,013,487 of OY293413.1, forward strand.
AATCCGGGACAAGTCGGGACAAGTCAGGACGAGTCGGAACAAGTCAGGACAAGTCGGGACAAGTCGAGACAAGACGTGACAAGTCAGAACGAGTCATGACAAGTCGGAACAAGTCGTGACAAGTCGGTACAAGTCGGGACAAGTCGGAACAAGTCGGGACGAGTAGGGACAAGTTAGGACAAGTCAGGACAAGTCGGGATAAGTCGGGACAAGTTGGGACAAGTCAGGACAATTCGGGACGGGTCGGGACAAGTCCGGACAAGTTGGGACAAGACGTGACAAATCAGAACAAGTCGGGACAAGTCGAGAAAAGTCGGGACAAGTCGGGACAAGTCGGGACAAGTCGTGACAAGTCGGTACAAGTCGGGACAAGTCGGTACAAGTCGGGACAAGTTTGGACAAACCAGGACAAGTCGGGACAAGTCGGTACAAGTTGGGACAAGTCGGGACAAGTCAGGACAAGTCGGGACAAGTCGAGACAAGTCGGGACAAATCGAAACAAGTCAGGACAAGTCGAAAAAAGTCGAAAGAAGTCGGGACAAGTCAGGACAAGTCGGGACAACTCGGAACAAGACGTGACATGTCAGAACAAGTCGGGACAATTCGGGACAAGTCGGGACAAGACGGGACAAGTCGGGACAAGTTTGGACAATCCGGGACAAGTCGGGACAAGTCGGTACAAGTCAGGACGAGTCAGAACAAGTCAGGACAAGTCGGGACAAGTCGGGACAAGACGTGACATGTCAGAACAAGTCGGGACAAGTCGGGACAAGTCGGGACAAGTCGGGACAAGTCAGAACAAGTCGAGAAATGTCGGGGCAAGATTGGACAATAAGGGACAAGTCGGGACAAGTTTGGACAATAGGGGACAAGTCGGGACAAGTCGGTACAAGTCGGGACAAGTCGGTACAAGTCGGGACAAGTTTGGACAATCCAAGACAAGTTGGGACAAGTCGGAACAAGTCGGTACAAGTCGGGACATGTTTGGACAATCCGGGACAAGTCGTGACAAGTCAGGACAAGTCAGGACAAGTCGGGACAAGTCAGGACAAGTCGGGACAAGTCGGGACACAAGTCGGGACAAGTTTGGTCAATCTGGGACAAGTCGGTACAAGTCGGGACAAGTCGGTACAAGTCGGAACAAGTTTGGACAAGACGGGACAAGTCGGGACAAGTCTGGACAGGTCAGGACAAGTTTGGACAATGCGGGACAAGTCGGGACAATCCGTGACAAGTCGGGACAAGACGGAACAAGTCACGACAAGTCGGGAAAAGTCGGGACAAGACATGTCGGAACAAGTCGGGACTTTTGGGTCGGGTCGAGGAAAATTTTATTGTAAATATATCTTTTGATAGAATCATTTTGAATTTCAAATAATTCTGGACTTTTCACCAGGGCTCCTTACCCAGACATTTTATCCTGATTTCATTTGTACATTTTACACGGAATTTCCACCTGGACTTCTTCACCCAGACTTTCTTCTTGGAATTTTATTTGGATTTCTTTGAAGTAGTTTGTGAAAATAAATCAAAATTACAAAAAAAAACTAAAGATTTTATTATGTGTTTCAAATATTTCAGCAAAAATTCAATTATCAAAAAATTTCAAAAATTATTTTTTTTTTCTGATTTTTTTTAATTTTATCAAAATTGTGAACTGAAACAACTTTCACAATCCAATTTCTATTCAAGAAGAAACAAAAAAGTATCTCATTAAACACAGAATTGAAATAAAAATGTTTTGAAAAAAAAATCTTGGAAAATTACTTTTTTCACAAAGAAAATATTTGAGTCAGTCAATTTCTGAATATTTTGGTATCGAATCATCTCGCCAAAATTTTTTATAACGGCAAGAAATTTAATTTTTTTTTTCTGAAAAAAAAATTTACTTCACAAGGTCAAATCGAGTCAATGTTATGGCACTAATATTCATCTTATCGTCTTGGACTCTATTCGCAATTAGGTCGGGTCGGGTAGGGTCCGGAAATGAGCTTTCAGATTTTTTGTCAATCCAACAAATATTATGAACCATGACAAATGTGACAAGTCGGGACAAGTTGGGACAAATCGGGACAAGTCTGGACAAGTCAGGACAAGTTGGGAAAAATCGGGATCATCCGGGATATTTTGAAAAATATGAGACCTACAAAAATTTTATAAACAAAAAATTTGAATTTTTTTTTATATTTCAGCCAAAATTTAAACAGTTTTGAGAAAATATGCTTACAGATTTTCTGTCGAACTGAAATTGACAAGTCGGAACAAGTCGGGACAAGTATGGACAAGTCGGGACAAGTCGGGACAAGTCGGGACAAGTCGGGACAAGTTTGGTCAATCCGGGACAAGTCGGGACAAGTCGAGACGATTCGGGAAAAGTCGGTACAATTCGGAACAAGTTTGTACAAGTCGGGACAAGGAGGGACAAGTTTGGACAATGAGGGACAAGTCGGGACAAGTCGGAACAAGTCAGGACAAGTCGGGACAAGTCGGGACATGACGTGACAAGTCAGAACAAGTCGGGACAAGTCGGGACAAGTCGGGACAAGTCGGGACAAGTCGGGACAAGTCGGGACAAGTCGGGACAAGTCGGGACAAGTCAGGACAAGTCGAGACAAGTCGGGACAAGTCGGGACAGGTTGGGACAAGTCGGTACAAGTCTGGACAAGTCGGTTCAAGTCGGGAAAAGTTTGGACAATACGGGACACGTTGGGACAATTCGGTACAAGTCGGGACAATCCGGGACAAGTCGGTACAAGTCGGGACAAGTCGGTACAAGTCGGGACATGTTTGGACAATCCGGGACAAGACGGGACAAGACGGAACAAGTCACGACAATTCGGGAAAAGTCGGGACAAGACATGTCGGAACAAGTCGGGACTTTTGGGTCGGGTCGAGGAAAATATTATTGTAAATATATCTTTTGATAGAATCATTTTGAATTTCAAATAATTCTGGACTTTTCACCAGGGCTCCTTACCCAGATATTTTATCCTAATTTCATTTGGACATGTTACACGGAATTTTCACCTGGACTTCTTCACCTAGACTTTCTTCTTGGAATTTTATTTGGATTTCTTTGAAGTAGTTTGTGAAAAAGAATCAAAATTACAAAAAAAAAAAACTAAAGATTTCAATATTTGTTTCAAATATTTCAGCAAAAATTCAATTATCAAAAAATATTTTTTGTCAGATTTTTTTTTATTTTATCAAAATTGTGAACTGAAACAACTTTCACAATCCAATTTCTATTCAAGAAGAATCAAAAAAGTATCTCATTAAACACAGAATTGAAATAAAAAAGTTTTGAAATAAAAAACTTGGAAAATTACTTTTTTCACAAAGAAAATATTGAAGTCAGTAAATTTCTGAATATTTTGGTATCGAATCATCTCGCCTATATTTTTCATAACGGCAAGAAATTTAATTTTATTTTTCTGAAAAAAAAAATTCACTTCACAAGGTCAAATCGAGTCAATGTTATGGCACTAATATTCATCTTATCGTATTGGACTCTATTCGCAATTAGGTCGGGTCGGGTAGGGTCGGGAAATAAGCTTTCAGATTTTTTGTCAATCCAAACAATATTATGAACCATAACAAATGTGACAAGTCGGGACAAGTTGGGACAAATCGGGACAAGTCTGGACAAGTCAGGACAAGTTGGAACAAATCGGGACCAGCCGGGATATTTTGAAAAAAATTAAAGCTACAAAAATTTTATGAACAAAAAATTTGATTTTTTTTTTTATATTTCAGCCAAAATTTAAACAGTTTTGAGAAAATAAGCTTACAGATTTTTTGTCAATCCAACCAAAATTATGAACCAAAACAAGTGTGACAATCAATTTGTGTTCGATCTGAAATTGACAATCGAAACAAGTCGGGACAAGTATGGACAAGTCGGGACAAGTCAGGACAAGTCGGGAAAAGTCGGGACAAGTCGGGACAAGTCGGGACAAGTCGGTACAAGTCGGGAAAAGTCGGGACAAGTCGGGACAAGTTTGATCAATCCGGGACAAGTCGGGATAAGTCGAGACAAGTCGGGACAATTCGGTACAAGTCGGGACAAGTTTGGACAATCCGGGACAAGTCGGGACAAGTCGGTACAAGTCGGGACAAGTCGGTACAAGTCGGAACAAGTTTGGACAAGTCGGGACAAGTCGGGACAAGAGGAGACAAGTTTGGACAATCCGGGACAAGTCGGGACAAGTCAGGACGAGTCGGAACAAGTCAGGACAAGTCGGGACAAGTCTAGACAAGACGTGACAAGTCAGAACGAGTCGGGACAAGTCGGAACAAGTCGTGACAAGTCGGTACAAGTCGGGACAAGTCGGAACAAGTCGGGACGAGTAGGGACAAGTTAGGACAAGTCAGGACAAGTCGGGATAAGTCGGGACAAGTTGGGACAAGTCAGGACAATTCGGGACGGGTCGGGACAAGTCCGGACAAGTTGGGACAAGACGTGACAAATCAGAACAAGTCGGGACAAGTCGAGAAAAGTCGGGACAAGTCGGGACAAGTCGGGACAAGTCGTGGCAAGTCGGTACAAGTCGGGACAAGTCGGTACAAGTCGGGACAAGTTTGGACAAACCAGGACAAGTCGGGACAAGTCGGTACAAGTTGGGACAAGTCGGGACAAGTCAGGACAAGTCGGGACAAGTCGAGAAATGTCGGGACAAGTTTGGACAATAAGGGACAAGTCGGGACAAGTTTGGACAATAAGGGACAAGTCGGGACAAGTCGGTACAAGTCGAGACAAGTCGGTACAAGTCGGGACAAGTTTGGACAATCCAAGACAAGTTGGGACAAGTCGGAACAAGTCGGTACAAGTCGGGACATGTTTAGACAATCCGGGACAAGTCGAGACAAGTCGGGACAAGTCGTGACAAGTCAGGACAAGTCTAGACAAGTCGAAACAAGTCGAAACAATTTGGGACAAGTCGAAACAATTTGGGACAAGTCGGAACAAGTCAAGACAAGTCAGAACAAGTCGGGACATGTCTGGACAAGACGAGACAAGTCGGGACAAGTCGGTACAAATCAGGACAAGTTTGGACAATCCGGGACAAGTCAGAACAAGTCGAAACAAGTCGAAACAAGTCGGGACAAGTCGGGACAAGTCAGGACAAGTCAGAACAAGTCGGGACAAGTTAGGACAAGTCGAGACAAGTCGGGATAAGACGTGACGTGTCAGAACAAGTCGGGACAAGTCGGGACAAGTCGGGACAAGTCGGGACAATTTGGTACAAGTCGGGACAAGTTTGGACAATACGGGACAAGTCGGTAACAGTCAGTATAAGTCGGGACAAGTTTGGACAATCCGGGACAAGTCGGGACAAGTCGGTACAAGTCGGGACAAGTCGGTAAATGTCAGGACAATTCAAGACAAGTCAAGACAAGTCGAAACAAGTCGAAACAAGTTGGGACAAGTCGGGACAAGTCAGGACAACTCATAACAAGTCGGGACATGTCTGGACAAGACGGGACAAGTCGGTACAGGTCAGGACAAGTTTGGACAATCCGGGACAAGTCGGGACAAGACGTGACATGTCAGAACAAGTCGGGACAAGTCGGGACAAGTCGAGACAAGTCGGGACAAGTCAGGACAAGTCGGGACAAGTCAGGACAAGTCGAGAAATGTCGGGGCAAGATTGGACAATAAGGGACAAGTCGGGACAAGTTTGGAAAATAGGGGACAAGTCGGGACAAGTCGGTGCAAGTCGGGACAAGTCGGTACAAGTCGGGACAAGTTTGGACAATCCAAGACAAGTTGGGACAAGTCGGAACAAGTCGGTACAAGTCGGGACATGTTTGGACAATCCGGGACAAGTCGTGACAAGTCAGGACAAGTCAGGACAAGTCGAAACAAGTCGAAACAAGTCGTGACAAGTCAGGACAAGTCAGGACAAGTCGGGACAAGTCGGGACAAGTCGGGACAAGTCGAGACAAGTCGGGACAAGTTTGGACAATCTGGGACAGGTCGGGACAAGTCGGTACAAGTCTGGACAAGTCGGGACAAGTCGGGACAAGTTTGGACAATCTGGGACAAGTCGGACAGTTCGGGACAGGTCGGGACAAGTCGGTACAAGTCTGGACAAGTCGGTTCAAGTCGGGAAAAGTTTGGACAATACGGGACACGTTGGGACAAGTCGGTACAAGTCGGGACAATCAAGGACAAGTCGGTACAAGTCGGGACAAGTCGGTACAAGTCGGGACAAGTTTGGACAATCTGGGACAAGTCGGGTCAGTTCGGGACAGGTCGGGACAAGTCGGTACAAGTCTGGACAAGTCGGTTCAAGTCGGGAAAAGTTTGGACAATACGGGACACGTTGGGACAAGTCGGTACAAGTCGGGACAATCAAGGACAAGTCGGTACAAGTCGGGACAAGTCGGTACAAGTCGGGACATGTTTAGACAATCCGGGACAAGTCGAGACAAGTCGGGACAAGTCGTGACAAGTCAGGACAAGTCTAGACAAGTCGAAACAAGTCGAAACAAGTTGGGACAAGTCGGGACAAGTCAAGACAAGTCAGAACAAGTCGGGACATGTCTGGACAAGACGAGACAAGTCGGGACAAGTCGGTACAAGTCAGGACAAGTTTGGACAATCCGGGACAAGTCGGGACAAGTCGGGACAAGTCGAAACAAGTCGGAACAAGTCGGGACAAGTCGGGACAAGTCAGGACAAGTCAAAACAAGTCGGGACAAGTTAGGACAAGTCGAGACAAGTCGGGATAAGACGTGACGTGTCAGAACAAGTCGGGACAAGTTTGGACAAGACAGGACAAGTCGGTAACAGTCAGTACAAGTCGGGACAAGTTTGGACAATCCGGGACAAGTCGGGACAAGTCGGTACAAGTCGGGACAAGTCGGCAAATGTCAGGACAAGTCAAGACAAGTCAAGACAAGTCGAAACAAGTCGAAACAAGTTGGGACAAGTCGGGACAAGTCAGGACAACTCAGAACAAGTCGGGACATGTCTGGACAAGACGGGACAAGTCGGTACAAGTCAGGACAAGTTTGGACAATCCGGGACAAGTCGGGACAAGTCGGTACAAGACGTGACATGTCAGAACAAGTCGGGACAAGTCGGGACAAGTCGGGACAAGTCGGGACAAGTCGGGACAAGTCGGTACAAGTCGGGACAAGTCGGAAAAAGTCGGGACAAGTCGGGACAAGACGTGACATGTCAGAACAAGTCGGGACAAGTCGGGACAAGTCGGGACAAGTCAGGACAAGTCGAGAAATGTCGGGACAAGTTTGGACAATAAGGGACAAGTCGGGACAAGTTTGGACAATAAGGGACAAGTCGGGACAAGTCGGTACAAGTCGAGACAAGTCGGTACAAGTCGGGACAAGTTTGGACAATCCAAGACAAGTTGGGACAAGTCGGAACAAGTCGGTACAAGTCGGGACATGTTTAGACAATCCAGGACAAGTCGAGACAAGTCGGGACAAGTCGTGACAAGTCAGGACAAGTCTAGACAAGTCGAAACAAGTCGAAACAATTTGGGACAAGTCGAAACAATTTGGGACAAGTCGGAACAAGTCAAGACAAGTCAGAACAAGTCGGGACATGTCTGGACAAGACGAGACAAGTCGGGACAAGTCGGTACAAATCAGGACAAGTTTGGACAATCCGGGACAAGTCAGAACAAGTCGAAACAAGTCGAAACAAGTCGGGACAAGTCGGGACAAGTCAGGACAAGTCAGAACAAGTCGGGACAAGTTAGGACAAGTCGAGACAAGTCGGGATAAGACGTGACGTGTCAGAACAAGTCGGGACAAGTCGGGACAAGTCGGGACAATTCGGTACAAGTCGGGACAAGTTTGGACAATACGGGACAAGTCGGTAACAGTCAGTATAAGTCGGGACAAGTTTGGACAATCCGGGACAAGTCGGGACAAGTCGGTACAAGTCGGGACAAGTCGGTAAATGTCAGGACAATTCAAGACAAGTCAAGACAAGTCGAAACAAGTCGAAACAAGTTGGGACAAGTCGGGACAAGTCAGGACAACTCATAACAAGTCGGGACATGTCTGGACAAGACGGGACAAGTCGGTACAGGTCAGGACAAGTTTGGACAATCCGGGACAAGTCGGGACAAGACGTGACATGTCAGAACAAGTCGGGACAAGTCGAGACAAGTCGAGACAAGTCGGGACAAGTCAGGACAAGTCGAGAAATGTCGGGACAAGTTTGGACAATAAGGGACAAGTCGGGACAAGTTTGGACAATAGGGGACAAGTCGGGACAAGTCGGTACAAGTCGAGACAAGTCGGTACAAGTCGGGACAAGTTTGGACAATCCAAGACAAGTTGGGACAAGTCGGAACAAGTCGGTACAAGTCGGGACATGTTTGGACAATCCGGGACAAGTCGTGACAAGTCAGGACAAGTCAGGACAAGTCGAAACAAGTCGAAACAAGTCGGGACAAGTCGGGACAAGTCAGGACAAGTCAGAACAAGTCAGGACAAGTTAGGACAAGTCGGTACAAGTCGGGACAAGTCGGGACGAGTCGGGACAAGTTTGGACAATCTGGGACAGGTCGGGACAAGTCGGTATAAGTTGGGACAATCCGGGACAAGTCGGTACAAGTCGGGACAAGTCGGTACAAGTCGGGACAAGTCGGTACAAGTCGGGACAAGTCGGTACAAGTCGGAACAAGTTTGGAAAAGTCGGGACAAGTCAGGACAAGTCAGAACAAGACGGGACAAGTTAGGACAAGTCGGGATAAGACGTGACGTAACAGAACAAGTCGGGACAAGTCGGGACAAGTCGGGACAATTCGGTACAAGTCGGGACAATTTTGGACAATACGGGACAAGTCGGTAACAGTCAGTACAAATCGGGACAAGTTTGGACAATCCGGGACAAGTCGGGACAAGTCGGTACAAGTCGGGACAAGTCGGTAAATGTCAGGACAAGTCAAGACAAGTCAAGACAAGTCGAAACAAGTCGAAACAAGTTGGGACAAGTCGGGACAAGTCAGGACAACTCAGAACAAGTCGGGACATGTCTGGACAAGACGAGACAAGTCGGGACAAGTCGGTACAAGTCAGGACAAGTTTGGACAATCCGGGACAAGTCGGGACAAGTCGGGACAAGTCGAAACAAGTCGAAACAAGTCGGGACAAGTCGGGACAAGTCAGGACAAGTCAAAACAATTCGGGACAAGTTAGGACAAGTCGAGACAAGTCGGGATAAGACGTGACGTGTCAGAACAAGTCGGGACAAGTCGGGACAATTCGGTACAAGTCGGGACAAGTTTGGACAATACGGGACAAGTCGGTTACAGTCAGTACAAGTCGGGACAAGTTTGGACAATCCGGGACAAGTCGGGACAAGTCGGTACAAGTCGGGACAAGTCGGTAAATGTCAGGACAAGTCAAGACAAGTCAAGACAAGTCGAAACAAGTCGAAACAAGTTGGGACAAGTCGGGACAAGTCAGGACAACTCAGAACAAGTCGGGACATGTCTGGACAAGACGGGACAAGTCGGTACAAGTCAGGACAAGTTTGGACAATCCGGGACAAGTCGGGACAAGTCGGGACAAGACGTGACATGTCAGAACAAGTCGGGACAAGTCGGGACAAGTCGGGACAAGTCGGTACAAGTCGGGACAAGCCGGAAAAAGTCGGGACAAGTCGGCACAAGACGTGACATGTCAGAACAAGTCGGGACAAGTCGGGACAAGTCGGGACAAGTCGGGACAAGTCGGGACAAGTCAGGACAAGTCGAGAAATGTCGAGACAAGTTTGGACAATAAGGGACAAGTCGGGACAAGTTTGGACAATAAGGGACAAGTCGGGACAAGTCGGTACAAGTCGAGACAAGTCGGTACAAGTCGGGACAAGTTTGGACAATCCAAGACAAGTTGGGACAAGTCGGAACAAGTCGGTACAATTCGGGACATGTTTGGACAATCCGGGACAAGTCGTGACAAGTCAGGACAAGTCAGGACAAGTCGAAACAAGTCGAAACAAGTCGGGACAAGTCGGGACAAGTCAGGACAAGTCAGAACAAGTCAGGACAAGTTAGGACAAGTCGGTACAAGTCATGACAAGTCGAGACGAGTCGGGACAAGTTTGGACAATCTGGGACAGGTCGGGACAAGTCGGTATAAGTCTGGACAAGTCGGGACAAGTCGGTTCAATTCGGGAAAAGTTTGGACAATACGGGACACGTTGGGACAAGTCGGTACAAGTCAGGACAAGTCGGTAAAAGTCGGGACAAGTCAGGAAAAGTCGGTTATATTTCAGCCAAAATTTAAACAGTTTTGAGAAAATAAGCTTACAGATTTTTTGTCAATCCAACCAAAATTATGAACCAAAACAAGTGTGACAATCAATTTTTGTTCGAACTGAAATTGACAAGTCGGAACAAGTCGGGACAAGTATGGACAAGTCAGGACAAGTCGACACAAGTCGAAACAAGTCGGGACAAGTCAGGACAAGTCGAGACAAGTTAAGACGAGTCGAAACAAGTTGGGACAATGCGGACAAGTCGGGACAAGTCGGTACAAGTCGGGACAAGTCGGGACAAGTTGGGAAAATCCGGGGCAAGTCGGGACAAGTCGTTACAAGTCGGGACAAATCGGTACAAATCGGTACAAGTCGGGAAGGGTCTGGACAAGTCGGGACATGTAGGGACAAGTCAAGACAAGTCGGGACAAGTCGGAACAAGTCAGGACAAGTCGGGACATGGCGTGACAAGTTAGAACAAGTCAAAACAAGCCGGGACAAGTCTGGAAAAGTCAGTACAAGTCGGGACATGGCGTGACAAGTTAGAACAAGTCAGAACAAGCCGGAACAAGTCGGGACAAGTCTGGACAAGTCGAGACAAGTCGGGACAAGTCAAAACAAGTCGGGACATGGCGTGACAAGTTAGAACAAGTCAGAACAATCCGGGACAAGTCGGGACAAGTCGGAACAAGTCAGGACAAGTCGGGACATGGCGTGACAATTTAGAACAAGTCAGAACAAGCCGGAACAAGTCGGGACAAGTTAGAACAAGTCAGAACAAGCCGGGAAAAGTCGGAACAAGTCGGAACAAGTCAGGACAAGTCGAGACATGGCGTGACAAGTTAAAACAAGTCAGAACAAGCCGGGACAAGTCGGGACAAGTCTGGACAAGTCGGAATAAGACGTGACATGTCAGACCAAGTCGGGACAAGTCGGGACAAGTCAGGACAAGTCGGTACAAGTCGGAACAAGTCAGGACGAGTCGAGAAATGTCGGGACAAGTTTGGACAATAAGGGACAAGTCGGGACAAGTTTGGACAATGAGGGACAAGTCAGGACATGTCGGGACAAGTCGGTACAAGTCGGGACAAGTTTGGACAATTCAAGACAAGTTGGGACAAGTCGGAACAAGTCGGTACAAGTCGGGACATATTTGGACAATCCGGGACAAGTTTTGACAAGTCAGGACAAGACAGGACAAGTCGAAACAAGTCGAAACAAGTCAGGACAAGTGGGGACAAGTTGGGACAAGTTGGGACAAGTCGGGACAAGTCGGGACAAGTCAGGACAAGTCGAGAAATGTCGGGACAAGTTTGGACAATAAGGGACAAGTCGGGACAAGTTTGGACAATAAGGGACAAGTCGGGACAAGTCGGTACAAGTCGGGACAAGTCAGTACAAGTCAGAACAAGTTTGGACAATCCAAGAAAAGTTGGGACAAGTCGGAACAAGTTGGTACAAGTCGGGACATGTTTGGACAACCTGGGACAAGTCGTGACAAGTCAGAACAAGTCGAAATAAGTCGAAACAAAACGGGACAAGTCGGGACAAGTCAGGACAAGTCAGAATAAGTCAGGACAAGTTAGGACAAGTCAGGACAAGTCGGGACAAGTCGGGACAAGTTTGGACAATCTGGAACAGGTCGGGACAAGTCGGTACAAGTCTGGACAAGTCGGTTCAAGTCGGGAAAAGTTTGGACAATACGGGACACGTTGGGACAAGTCGAGACAAGTCGGGACATTTCGGGACAGGACGGGACAAGTCGGTACAAGTCTGGACAAGTCGGTTCAAATCGGGAAAAGTTTGGACAATACGGGACACGTTGGGACAAGTCGGTACAAGTCGGGACAATCCGGGACAAGTCGGTACAAGTCGGGACAAGTCGGTACAAGTCGGGACATGTTTGGACAATCCGGGACAAGTCGAGACAAGTCGGGACAAGTCGGGACAAGTCGTGACAAGTCAGGACAAGTCAAGACAAGTCGAAACAAGTCGAAACAAGTTGGGACAAGTCGGTACAAGTCAGGACAAGTCAGAACAAGTCGGGACATGTCTGGACAAGACGGGACAAGTCGGGACAAGTCGGTACAAGTCAGGACAAGTTTGGACAATCCGGGACAAGTCGGGACAAGTCGGGACAAGTCGGGACAAGTCGGTACAAGTCGGGACAAGTCGGAACAAGTCGGGACGAGTTGCGACAAGTTAGGACAAGTCAGGACAAGTCAGGACAAGTCAGGACAAGTCAGGACAAGTCAGGACAAGTCAGGACAAGTCGGGATAAGTCGGGACAAGTTGGGACAAGTCGGGACAATTCGGGACAGGTCAGGACAAGTCCGGACAAGTCGGGACGAGACGTGACAAATCTGAACAAGTAGGGACAAGTCGAGACAAGTCGGGACAAGTCGGGACAAGTCGGGACAAGTCGGTTAAGGTCGGGACAAGTCGGTACAAGTCGGGAAAAGTTTGGACAAACCGGGACAAGTCGGGACAAGTCGGTACAAGTTGGGACAAGTCGGTACAAGTCAGGACAAGTCGGGACAAGTCGAGACAAGTCGGGACAAATCGAAACAAGTCAGGACAAGTCGAAAAAAGTCGAAAGAAGTCGGGACAAGTCAGGACAAGTCGGGACAAGTCGGGACAAGTCGGGACAAGTCGGGACAAGTGGGGACAAGTCGAGATAAGACGTGACGTGTCAGAACAAGTCGGGACAAGTCGGGACAAGTCGGGACAAGGTAGGACAAGTCGGGACAAGTCAGGACAAGTCGAGAAATGTCGGGACAAGTTTGGACAATAAGGGACAAGTCGGGACAAGTTTGGACAATAAGGGACAAGTCGGGACAAGTCGGTACAAGTCGGGACAAGTCAGTACAAGTCGGGACAAGTTTGGAAAATCCAAGAAAAGTTGGGACAAGTTGGAACAAGTTGATACAAGTCGGGACATGTTTGGACAATCCAAGACAAGTCAGAACAAGTCGGGACAAGTTAGGACAAGTCGGTACAAGTCGGGACAAGTCGTGACAAGTCAGGACAAGTCGGGACAAGTCGGGACAAGTCGGGACACAAGTTTGGACAATCTGGGACAGGTCGGGACAAGTCGGTACAAGTCTGGACAAGTCGGGACAAGTCTGTTCAAGTCGGAAAAAGTTTGGACAATACGGGACACGTTGGGACAAGTCGGTACAAGTTGTGACAATCCGGGACAAGTCGGTACAAGTCGGGACAAGTCGGTACAAGTTGGGACAAGTTTGGACAATCCGGGACAAGTCGAGACAAGTCGGGACAAGTCGGTACAAGTTGGGACAAGTTTGGACAATCCGGGACAAGTCGAGACAAGTCGGGACAAGTCGGGACAGGTCGGGACAAGTCGTTACAAGTCTGGACAAGTCGGTTCAAGTCGGAACAAGTCGGGACATGACGTGATAAGTTAGAACAAGTCGGGACATGTGGGGACAAGTCAAGACAAGTCGGGACAAGTCGGAACAAGTCAGGACAAGTCGGGAAATGGCGTGACAAGTTAGAACAAGTCAGAACAAGCCGGGACAAGTCGGGACAAGTCTGGACAAGTCAGTAAAAGTCGGGACATGGCGAGACAAGTTAGAACAAGTCAGAACAAGCTGGGACAAGTCGGGACAAGTCTGGACAAGTCGAGGCAAGTCAGTACAAGTCGGGACATTGCGTGACAAGTTAGAACAAGTCAGAACAAGCCGAGACAGGTCGGGGCAAGTCGGAACAAGTCAGGACAAGTCGGGACATGGCGTGACAAGTTAGACCAAGACAGAACAAGCCGGAACAAGTCAGGACAAGTTAGAACAAGTCAGAGCAAGCCGGGACAAGTCGGGACAAGTCGGAACAAGTCAGGACAAGTCGAGACATGGCGTGACAAGTTAGAACAAGTCAGAACAAGCCGGGACAAGTCGGGACAAGTCTGGACAAGACGGCACAAGTCGGGACAAGTCTGGACAAGACGGGACAAGACGGGACAAGTCTGGACAGGTCAGGACAAGTTTGGACAATGCGGGACAAGTCGGGACAATCCGTGACAAGTCGGGACAAGACGGAACAAGTCACGACAAGTCGGGAAAAGTCGGGACAAGACATGTCGGAACAAGTCGGGACTTTTGGGTCGGGTCGAGGAAAATTTTATTGTAAATATATCTTTTGATAGAATCATTTTGAATTTCAAATAATTCTGGACTTTTCACCAGGGCTCCTTACCCAGACATTTTATCCTGATTTCATTTGTACATTTTACACGGAATTTCCACCTGGACTTCTTCACCCAGACTTTCTTCTTGGAATTTTATTTGGATTTCTTTGAAGTAGTTTGTGAAAATAAATCAAAATTACAAAAAAAAACTAAAGATTTTATTATTTGTTTCAAATATTTCAGCAAAAATTCAATTATCAAAAAATTTCAAAAATTATTTTTTTTTTCTGATTTTTTTTAATTTTATCAAAATTGTGAACTGAAACAACTTTCACAATCCAATTTCTATTCAAGAAGAAACAAAAAAGTATCTCATTAAACACAGAATTGAAATAAAAATGTTTTGAAAAAAAAATCTTGGAAAATTACTTTTTTCACAAAGAAAATATTTGAGTCAGTCAATTTCTGAATATTTTGGTATCGAATCATCTCGCCAAAATTTTTTATAACGGCAAGAAATTTAATTTTTTTTTTTCTGAAAAAAAAATTTACTTCACAAGGTCAAATCGAGTCAATGTTATGGCACTAATATTCATCTTATCGTCTTGGACTCTATTCGCAATTAGGTCGGGTCGGGTAGGGTCCGGAAATGAGCTTTCAGATTTTTTGTCAATCCAACAAATATTATGAACCATGACAAATGTGACAAGTCGGGACATGACGTGATAAGTTAGAACAAGTCGGGACATGTGGGGACAAGTCAAGACAAGTCGGGACAAGTCGGAACAAGTCAGGACAAGTCGGGAAATGGCGTGACAAGTTAGAACAAGTCAGAACAAGCCGGGACAAGTCGGGACAAGTCTGGACAAGTCAGTAAAAGTCGGGACATGGCGAGACAAGTTAGAACAAGTCAGAACAAGCCGGGACAAGTCGGGACAAGTCTGGACAAGTCGAGGCAAGTCAGTACAAGTCGGGACATTGCGTGACAAGTTAGAACAAGTCAGAACAAGCCAAGACAGGTCGGGGCAAGTCGGAACAAGTCAGGACAAGTCGGGACATGGCGTGACAAGTTAGACCAAGACAGAACAAGCCGGAACAAGTCAGGACAAGTTAGAACAAGTCAGAGCAAGCCGGGACAAGTCGGGACAAGTCGGAACAAGTCAGGACAAGTCGAGACATGGCGTGACAAGTTAGAACAAGTCAGAACAAGCCGGGACAAGTCGGGACAAGTCTGGACAAGACGGCACAAGTCGGGACAAGTCTGGACAAGACGGGACAAGACGGGACAAGTCTGGACAGGTCAGGACAAGTTTGGACAATGCGGGACAAGTCGGGACAATCCGTGACAAGTCGGGACAAGACGGAACAAGTCACGACAAGTCGGGAAAAGTCGGGACAAGACATGTCGGAACAAGTCGGGACTTTTGGGTCGGGTCGAGGAAAATTTTATTGTAAATATATCTTTTGATAGAATCATTTTGAATTTCAAATAATTCTGGACTTTTCACCAGGGCTCCTTACCCAGACATTTTATCCTGATTTCATTTGTACATTTTACACGGAATTTCCACCTGGACTTCTTCACCCAGACTTTCTTCTTGGAATTTTATTTGGATTTCTTTGAAGTAGTTTGTGAAAATAAATCAAAATTACAAAAAAAAACTAAAGATTTTATTATTTGTTTCAAATATTTCAGCAAAAATTCAATTATCAAAAAATTTCAAAAATTATTTTTTTTTTCTGATTTTTTTTAATTTTATCAAAATTGTGAACTGAAACAACTTTCACAATCCAATTTCTATTCAAGAAGAAACAAAAAAGTATCTCATTAAACACAGAATTGAAATAAAAATGTTTTGAAAAAAAAATCTTGGAAAATTACTTTTTTCACAAAGAAAATATTTGAGTCAGTCAATTTCTGAATATTTTGGTATCGAATCATCTCGCCAAAATTTTTTATAACGGCAAGAAATTTAATTTTTTTTTTTCTGAAAAAAAAATTTACTTCACAAGGTCAAATCGAGTCAATGTTATGGCACTAATATTCATCTTATCGTCTTGGACTCTATTCGCAATTAGGTCGGGTCGGGTAGGGTCCGGAAATGAGCTTTCAGATTTTTTGTCAATCCAACAAATATTATGAACCATGACAAATGTGACAAGTCGGGACAAGTTGGGACAAATCGGGACAAGTCTGGACAAGTCAGGACAAGTTGGGAAAAATCGGGATCAGCCGGGATATTTTGAAAAATATGAAACCTACAAAAATTTTATAAACAAAAAATTTGAATTTTTTTTTATATTTCAGCCAAAATTTAAACAGTTTTGAGAAAATATGCTTACAGATTTTCTGTCGAACTGAAATTGACAAGTCGGAACAAGTCGGGACAAGTACGGACAAGTCAGGACAAGTCGGGACAAGTCGGGACAAGTTTGGTCAATCCGGGACAAGTCGGGACAAGTCGGGACGATTCGGGACAAGTCGGTACAAGTCGGGACAAGTTTGGACATTACGGGACAAGTCGGGACAAGTCGGTACAAGTCGGTATAAGTCGGTACAAGTCGGGACAAGTTTGGACAATCCGAGACAAGTCGGGACAAGTCGGTACAAGTCAGGACGAGTCGAAACAAGTCAGGACAAGTCGGGACAAGTCGGCACATGACGTGACAAGTCAGAACAAGTCGGGACAAGTCGGGACACAAGGCGGGACAAGTTTGGTCAATCTGGGACAAGTCAGTACAAGTCGGGACAAGTCGGTAGAAGTCGGAACAAGTTTGGACAAGTCGGGACAAGAAGGGACAAGTCGGTACAATTCGGAACAAGTTTGTACAAGTCGGGACAAGGAGGGACAAGTTTGGACAATGAGGGACAAGTCGGGACAAGTCGGTACAAGTCAGGACAAGTCGGGACAAGTCGGGACATGACGTGACAAGTCAGAACAAGTCGGGACAAGTCGGGACAAGTCGGGACAAGTCGGGACAAGTCGGGACAAGTCGGGACAAGTCGGGACAAGTCGGGACAAGTCGGGACAAGTCGGGACAAGTCGGGACAAGTCGGGACAAGTCGGGACAAGTCGGGACAAGTCAGGACAAGTCGGGACAAGTCGGGACACAAGTCGGGACAAGTTTGGTCAATCTGGGACAAGTCGATACAAGTCGGGACAAGTCGGTACTAGTCGGAACAAGTTTGGACAAGTCGGGACAAGAAGGGACAAGTCGGTACAATTCGGAACAAGTTTGTACAAGTCGGGACAAGGAGGGACAAGTTTGGAC
Source organism: Chrysolina americana (assembly GCA_958502065.1). Taxonomy (NCBI): domain Eukaryota; kingdom Metazoa; phylum Arthropoda; class Insecta; order Coleoptera; family Chrysomelidae; genus Chrysolina; species Chrysolina americana. The sequence goes on from OY293413.1 coordinate 48,031,153, forward strand.
AATGAGGGACAAGTCGGGACAAGTCGGAACAAGTCAGGACAAGTCGGGACAAGTCGGGACATGACGTGACAAGTCAGAACAAGTCGGGACAAGTCGGGACAAGTCGGGACAAGTCGGGACAAGTCGGGACAAGTCGGGACAAGTCGGGACAAGTCGGGACAAGTCAGGACAAGTCGAGACAAGTCGGGACAAGTCGGGACAGGTTGGGACAAGTCGGTACAAGTCGGTACAAGTCTGGACAAGTCGGGAAAAGTTTGGACAATACGGGACACGTTGGGACAAGTCGGTACAAGTCGGGACAATCCGGGACAAGTCGGTACAAGTCGGGACAAGTCGGTACAAGTCGGGACATGTTTGGACAATCCGGGACAAGACGGGACAAGTCGGGACAAGTCGGGACAAGTCAGGACAAGTTTGGACAATCCGGGACAAGTCGGGACAAGACGGAACAAGTCACGACAAGTCGGGAAAAGTCGGGACAAGACATGTCGGAACAAGTCGGGACTTTTGGGTCGGGTCGAGGAAAATATTATTGTAAATATATCTTTTGATAGAATCATTTTGAATTTCAAATAATTCTGGACTTTTCACCAGGGCTCCTTACCCAGACATTTTATCCTGATTTCATTTGGACATGTTACACGGAATTTTCACCTGGACTTCTTCACCTAGACTTTCTTCTTGGAATTTTATTTGGATTTCTTTGAAGTAGTTTGTGAAAAAGAATCAAAATTACAAAAAAAAAACTAAAGATTTCAATATTTGTTTCAGATATTTCAGCAAAAATTCAATTATCAAAAAATTTCAAAAAATATTTTTTGTCAGATTTGTTTTTATTTTATCAAAATTGTGAACTGAAACAACTTTCACAATCCAATTTCTATTCAAGAAGAATCAAAAAAGTATCTCATTAAACACAGAATTGAAATAAAAAAGTTTTGATAAAAAAATCTTGGAAAATTACTTTTTTCACAAAGAAAATATTGAGTCAGTCAATTTCTGAATATTTTGGTATCGAATCATCTCGCCAAAATTTTTCATTACGGCAAGAAATTTTTTTTTTTTTTCTGAAAAAAAAATTCACTTCACAAGGTCAAATCGAGTCAATGTTATGGCACTAATATTCATCTTATCGTATTGGACTCTATTCGCAATTAGGTCGGGTCGGGTAGGGTCGGGAAATAAGCTTTCAGATTTTTTGTCAATCCAAAAAATATTATGAACCATAACAAATGTGACAAGTCGGGACAAGTTGGGACAAATCGGGACAAGTCTGGACAAGTCAGGACAAGTTGGAACAAATCGGGACCAGCCGGGATATTTTGAAAAAAATTAAAGCTACAAAAATTTTATGAACAAAAAATTTGATTTTTTTTTTTATATTTCAGCCAAAATTTAAACAGTTTTGAGAAAATAAGCTTACAGATTTTTTGTCAATCCAACCAAAATTATGAACCAAAACAAGTGTGACAATCAATTTTTGTTCGATCTGAAATTGACAAGTCGAAACAAGTCGGGACAAGTATGGACAAGTCGGGACAAGTCAGGACAAGTCGGGAAAAGTCGGGACAAGTCGGGACAAGTCGGGACAAGTCGGTACAAGTCGGGAAAAGTCGGGACAAGTCGGGACAAGTTTGATCAATCCGGGACAAGTCGGGATAAGTCGAGACAAGTCGGGACAATTCGGTACAAGTCGGGACAAGTTTGGACAATCCGGGACAAGTCGGGACAAGTCGGTACAAGTCGGGACAAGTCGGTACAAGTCGGAACAAGTTTGGACAAGTCGGGACAAGTCGGGACAAGAGGAGACAAGTTTGGACAATCCGGGACAAGTCGGGACAAGTCAGGACGAGTCGGAACAAGTCAGGACAAGCCGGGACAAGTCGAGACAAGACGTGACAAGTCAGAACGAGTCGGGACAAGTCGGAACAAGTCGTGACAAGTCGGTACAAGTCGGGACAAGTCGGAACAAGTCGGGACGAGTAGGGACAAGTTAGGACAAGTCAGGACAAGTCGGGATGAGTCGGGACAAGTTGGGACAAGTCAGGACAATTCGGGACGGGTCGGGACAAGTCCGGACAAGTTGGGACAAGACGTGACAAATCAGAACAAGTCGGGACAAGTCGAGAAAAGTCGGGACAAGTCGGGACAAGTCGGGACAAGTCGGGACAAGTCGTGACAAGTCGGTACAAGTCGGGACAAGTCGGTACAAGTCGGGACAAGTTTAAACAAACCAGGACAAGTCGGGACAAGTCGGTACAAGTTGGGACAAGTCGGGACAAGTCAGGACAAGTCGGGACAAGTCGAGACAAGTCGGGACAAATCGAAACAAGTCAGGACAAGTCGAAAAAAGTCGAAAGAAGTCGGGACAAGTCAGGACAAGTCGGGACAACTCGGGACAAGACGTGACATGTCAGAACAAGTCGGGTCAAGTCGGGACAAGTCGGGACATGACGGGACAAGTCGGGACAAGTTTGGACAATCCGGGACAAGTCGGGACAAGTCGGTACAAGTCAGGACGAGTCAGAACAAGTCAGGACAAGTCGGGACAAGTCGGGACAAGACGTGACATGTCAGAACAAGTCGGGACAAGTCGGGACAAGTCGGGACAAGTCGGGACAAGTCGGGACAAGTCGGGACAAGTCAGGACAAGTCGAGAAATGTCGGGGCAAGATTGGACAATAAGGGACAAGTCGGGACAAGTTTGGACAATAGGGGACAAGTCGGGACAAGTCGGTACAAGTCGGGACAAGTCGGTACAAGTCGGGACAAGTTTGGACAATCCAAGACAAGTTGGGACAAGTCGGAACAAGTCGGTACAAGTCGGGACATGTTTGGACAATCCGGGACAAGTCGTGACAAGTCAGGACAAGTCAGGACAAGTCGGGACAAGTCAGGACAAGTCGGGACAAGTCGGGACACAAGTCGGGACAAGTTTGGTCAATCTGGGACAAGTCGGTACAAGTCGGGACAAGTCGGTACAAGTCGGAACAAGTTTGGACAAGTCGGGACAAGAAGGGACAAGTCGGTACAATTCGGAACAAGTTTGTACAAGTCGAGACAAGGAGGGACAAGTTTGGACAATCTGGGACAGGTCGGGACAAGTCGGTATAAGTTGGGACAATCCGGGACAAGTCGGTACAAGTCGGGACAAGTCGGTACAAGTCGGGACAAGTCGGTACAAGTCGGGACAAGTCGGTACAAGTCGGAACAAGTTTGGAAAAGTCGGGACAAGTCAGGACAAGTCAGAACAAGACGGGACAAGTTAGGACAAGTCGGGATAAGACGTGACGTAACAGAACAAGTCGGGACAAGTCGGGACAAGTCGGGACAATTCGGTACAAGTCGGGACAATTTTGGACAATACGGGACAAGTCGGTAACAGTCAGTACAAATCGGGACAAGTTTGGACAATCCGGGACAAGTCGGGACAAGTCGGTACAAGTCGGGACAAGTCGGTAAATGTCAGGACAAGTCAAGACAAGTCGAAACAAGTCGAAACAAGTTGGGACAAGTCGGGACAAGTCAGGACAACTCAGAACAAGTCGGGACATGTCTGGACAAGACGAGACAAGTCGGGACAAGTCGGTACAAGTCAGGACAAGTTTGGACAATCCGGGACAAGTCGGGACAAGTCGGGACAAGTCGAAACAAGTCGAAACAAGTCGGGACAAGTCGGGACAAGTCAGGACAAGTCAAAACAATTCGGGACAAGTTAGGACAAGTCGAGACAAGTCGGGATAAGACGTGACGTGTCAGAACAAGCCGGGACAAGTCGGGACAATTCGGTACAAGTCGGGACAAGTTTGGACAATACGGGACAAGTCGGTTACAGTCAGTACAAGTCGGGACAAGTTTGGACAATCCGGGACAAGTCGGGACAAGTCGGTACAAGTCGGGACAAGTCGGTAAATGTCAGGACAAGTCAAGACAAGTCAAGACAAGTCGAAACAAGTCGAAACAAGTTGGGACAAGTCGGGACAAGTCAGGACAACTCAGAACAAGTCGGGACATGTCTGGACAAGACGGGACAAGTCGGTACAAGTCAGGACAAGTTTGGACAATCCGGGACAAGTCGGGACAAGTCGGGACAAGACGTGACATGTCAGAACAAGTCGGGACAAGTCGGGACAAGTCGGGACAAGTCGGTACAAGTCGGGACAAGTCGGAAAAAGTCGGGACAAGTCGGCACAAGACGTGACATGTCAGAACAAGTCGGGACAAGTCGGGACAAGTCGGGACAAGTCGGGACAAGTCAGGACAAGTCGAGAAATGTCGAGACAAGTTTGGACAATAAGGGACAAGTCGGGACAAGTTTGGACAATAAGGGACAAGTCGGGACAAGTCGGTACAAGTCGAGACAAGTCGGTACAAGTCGGGACAAGTTTGGACAATCCAAGACAAGTTGGGACAAGTCGGAACAAGTCGGTACAAGTCGGGACATGTTTGGACAATCCGGGACAAGTCGTGTCAAGTCAGGACAAGTCAGGACAAGTCGAAACAAGTCGAAACAAGTCGGGACAAGTCGGGACAAGTCAGGACAAGTCAGAACAAGTCAGGACAAGTTAGGACAAGTCGGTACAAGTCGGGACAAGTCGAGACGAGTCGGGACAAGTTTGGACAATCTGGGACAGGTCGGGACAAGTCGGTATAAGTCTGGACAAGTCGGGACAAGTCGGTTCAATTCGGGAAAAGTTTGGACAATACGGGACACGTTGGGACAAGTCGGTACAAGTCGGGACAATCCGGGACAAGTCGGTACAAGTCGGGACAAGTCGGTACAAGTCGGGACATGTTTAAACAATCCGGGACAAGTCGAGACAAGTCGGGACAAGTCGAGACAAGTCGGGACAAGTCATGACAAGTCGGGACAAGTCGGTACAAGTCGGTACAAGTCAGGACAAGTCGGTAAAAGTCGGGACAAGTCAGGAAAAGTCGGTTATATTTCAGCCAAAATTTAAACAGTTTTGAGAAAATAAGCTTACAGATTTTTTGTCAATCCAACCAAAATTATGAACCAAAACAAGTGTGACAATCAATTTTTGTTCGAACTGAAATTGACAAGTCGGAACAAGTCGGGACAAGTATGGACAAGTCAGGACAAGTCGACACAAGTCGAAACAAGTCGGGACAAGTCAGGACAAGTCGAGACAAGTTAAGACGAGTCGAAACAAGTTGGGACAATGCGGACAAGTCGGGACAAGTCGGTACAAGTCGGGACAAGTCGGGACAAGTTGGGAAAATCCGGGGCAAGTCGGGACAAGTCGTTACAAGTCGGGACAAATCGGTACAAATCGGTACAAGTCGGGACAAGTCTGGACAAGTCGGGACATGTAGGGACAAGTCAAGACAAGTCGGGACAAGTCGGAACAAGTCAGGACAAGTCGGGACATGGCGTGACAAGTTAGAACAAGTCAAAACAAGCCGGGACAAGTCTGGAAAAGTCAGTACAAGTCGGGACATGGCGTGACAAGTTAGAACAAGTCAGAACAAGCCGGGACAAGTCGGGACAAGTCTGGACAAGTCGAGACAAGTCGGGACAAGTCAAAACAAGTCGGGACATGGCGTGACAAGTTAGAACAAGTCAGAACAATCCGGGACAAGTCGGGACAAGTCGGAACAAGTCAGGACAAGTCGGGACATGGCGTGACAATTTAGAACAAGTCAGAACAAGCCGGAACAAGTCGGGACAAGTTAGAACAAGTCAGAACAAGCCGGGACAAGTCGGAACAAGTCGGAACAAGTCAGGACAAGTCGAGACATGGCGTGACAAGTTAAAACAAGCCGGGACAAGTCGGGACAAGTCTGGACAAGTCGGAATAAGACGTGACATGTCAGACCAAGTCGGGACAAGTCGGGACAAGTCAGGACAAGTGGGTACAAGTCGGGACAAGTCAGGACGAGTCGAGAAATGTCGGGACAAGTTTGGACAATAAGGGACAAGTCGGGACAAGTTTGGACAATGAGGGACAAGTCAGGACATGTCGGGACAAGTCGGTACAAGTCGGGACAAGTTTGGACAATTCAAGACAAGTTGGGACAAGTCGGAACAAGTCGGTACAAGTCGGGACATATTTGGACAATCCGGGACAAGTTTTGACAAGTCAGGACAAGACAGGACAAGTCGAAACAAGTCGAAACAAGTCAGGACAAGTGGGGACAAGTCGGTATAAGACGTGACGTGTCAGAACAAGTCGGGACAAGTCGGGACAAGTTGGGACAAGTTGGGACAAGTCGGGAAAAGTCGGGACAAGTCAGGACAAGTCGAGAAATGTCGGGACAAGTTTGGACAATAAGGGACAAGTCGGGACAAGTTTGGACAATAAGGGACAAGTCGGGACAAGTCGGTACAAGTCGGGACAAGTCAGTACAAGTCAGAACAAGTTTGGACAATCCAAGAAAAGTTGGGACAAGTCGGAACAAGTTGGTACAAGTCGGGACATGTTTGGACAACCTGGGACAAGTCGTGACAAGTCAGAACAAGTCGAAACAAGTCGAAACAAAACGGGACAAGTCGGGACAAGTCAGGACAAGTCAGAATAAGTCAGGACAAGTTAGGACAAGTCAGGACAAGTCGGGACAAGTCGGGACAAGTTTGGACAATCTGGAACAGGTCGGGACAAGTCGGTACAAGTCTGGACAAGTCGGTTCAAGTCGGGAAAAGTTTGGACAATACGGGACACGTTGGGACAAGTCGGTACAAGTCGGGACAATCCGGGGCAAGTCGGTACAAGTCGGGACAAGTCGGTACAAGTCGGGACATGTTTGGACAATCCGGGACAAGTATAGACAAGTCGGGACAAGTCGGGACAAGTCGTGACAAGTCAGGACAAGTCAAGACAAGTCGAAACAAGTCGAAACAAGTTGGGACAAGTCGGTACAAGTCAGGACAAGTCAGAACAAGTCGGGACATGTCTGGACAAGACGGGACAAGTCGGGACAAGTCGGTACAAGTCAGGACAAGTTTGGACAATCCGGGACAAGTCGGGACAAGTCGGGACAAGTCGGGACAAGTCGGTACAAGTCGGGACAAGTCGGAACAAGTCGGGACGAGTTGCGACAAGTTAGGACAAGTCAGGACAAGTCAGGACAAGTCAGGACAAGTCAGGACAAGTCAGGACAAGTCAGGACAAGTCGGGATAAGTCGGGACAATTCGGGACAGGTCAGGACAAGTCCGGACAAGTCGGAACAAGACGTGACAAATCTGAACAAGTAGGGACAAGTCGAGACAAGTCGGGACAAGTCGGGACAAGTCGGGACAAGTCGGTTAAGGTCGGGACAAGTCGGTACAAGTCGGGAAAAGTTTGGACAAACCGGGACAAGTCGGGACAAGTCGGTACAAGTTGGGACAAGTCGGTACAAGTCAGGACAAGTCGGGACAAGTCGAGACAAGTCGGGACAAATCGAAACAAGTCAGGACAAGTCGAAAATAGTCGAAAGAAGTCGGGACAAGTCAGGACAAGTCGGGACAAGTCGGGACAAGTGGGGACAAGTCGAGATAAGACGTGACGTGTCAGAACAAGTCGGGACAAGTCGGGACAAGTCGGGACAAGGTAGGACAAGTCGGGACAAGTCAGGACAAGTCGAGAAATGTCGGGACAAGTTTGGACAATAAGGGACAAGTCGGGACAAGTTTGGACAATAAGGGACAAGTCGGGACAAGTCGGTACAAGTCGGGACAAGTCAGTACAAGTCGGGACAAGTTTGGACAATCCAAGAAAATTTGGGACAAGTTGGAACAAGTTGGTACAAGTCGGGACATGTTTGGACAATCCAAGACAAGTCAGAACAAGTCGGGACAAGTTAGGACAAGTCGGTACAAGTCGGGACAAGTCGTGACAAGTCAGGACAAGTCGGGACAAGTCGGGACAAGTCGGGACACAAGTTTGGACAATCTGGGACAGGTCGGGACAAGTCGGTACAAGTCTGGACAAGTCGGGACAAGTCTGTTCAAGTCGGAAAAAGTTTGGACAATACGGGACACGTTGGGACAAGTCGGTACAAGTTGTGACAATCCGGGACAAGTCGGTACAAGTCGGGACAAGTCGGTACAAGTTGGGACAAGTTTGGACAATCCGGGACAAGTCGAGACAAGTCGGGACAAGTCGGGACAGGTCGGGACAAGTCGTTACAAGTCTGGACAAGTCGGTTCAAGTCGGAACAAGTCGGGACATGACGTGATAAGTTAGAACAAGTCGGGACATGTGGGGACAAGTCAAGACAAGTCGGGACAAGTCGGAACAAGTCAGGACAAGTCGGGAAATGGCGTGACAAGTTAGAACAAGTCAGAACAAGCCGGGACAAGTCGGGACAAGTCTGGACAAGTCAGTAAAAGTCGGGACATGGCGAGACAAGTTAGAACAAGTCAGAACAAGCCGGGACAAGTCGGGACAAGTCTGGACAAGTCGAGGCAAGTCAGTACAAGTCGGGACATTGCGTGACAAGTTAGAACAAGTCAGAACAAGCCGAGACAGGTCGGGGCAAGTCGGAACAAGTCAGGACAAGTCGGGACATGGCGTGACAAGTTAGACCAAGACAGAACAAGCCGGAACAAGTCAGGACAAGTTAGAACAAGTCAGAGCAAGCCGGGACAAGTCGGGACAAGTCGGAACAAGTCAGGACAAGTCGAGACATGGCGTGACAAGTTAGAACAAGTCAGAACAAGCCGGGACAAGTCGGGACAAGTCTGGACAAGACGGCACAAGTCGGGACAAGTCTGGACAAGACGGGACAAGACGGGACAAGTCTGGACAGGTCAGGACAAGTTTGGACAATGCGGGACAAGTCGGGACAATCCGTGACAAGTCGGGACAAGACGGAACAAGTCACGACAAGTCGGGAAAAGTCGGGACAAGACATGTCGAAACAAGTCGGGACTTTTGGGTCGGGTCGAGGAAAATTTTATTGTAAATATATCTTTTGATAGAATCATTTTGAATTTCAAATAATTCTGGACTTTTCACCAGGGCTCCTTACCCAGACATTTTATCCTGATTTCATTTGTACATTTTACACGGAATTTCCACCTGGACTTCTTCACCCAGACTTTCTTCTTGGAATTTTATTTGGATTTCTTTGAAGTAGTTTGTGAAAATAAATCAAAATTACAAAAAAAACTAAAGATTTTATTATTTGTTTCAAATATTTCAGCAAAAATTCAATTATCAAAAAATTTCAAAAATTATTTTTTTTTTTCTGATTTTTTTTAATTTTATCAAAATTGTGAACTGAAACAACTTTCACAATCCAATTTCTATTCAAGAAGAAACAAAAAAGTATCTCATTAAACACAGAATTGAAATAAAAATGTTTTGAAAAAAAAATCTTGGAAAATTACTTTTTTCACAAAGAAAATATTTGAGTCAGTCAATTTCTGAATATTTTGGTATCGAATCATCTCGCCAAAATTTTCTATAACGGCAAGAAATTTAATTTTTTTTTTCTGAAAAAAAAATTTACTTCACAAGGTCAAATCGAGTCAATGTTATGGCACTAATATTCATCTTATCGTCTTGGACTCTATTCGCAATTAGGTCGGGTCGGGTAGGGTCCGGAAATGAGCTTTCAGATTTTTTGTCAATCCAACAAATATTATGAACCATGACAAATGTGACAAGTCGGGACAAGTTGGGACAAATCGGGACAAGTCTGGACAAGTCAGGACAAGTTGGGAAAAATCGGGATCAGCCGGGATATTTTGAAAAATATGAAACCTACAAAAATTTTATAAACAAAAAATTTGAATTTTTTTTTATATTTCAGCCAAAATTTAAACAGTTTTGAGAAAATATGCTTACAGATTTTCTGTCGAACTGAAATTGACAAGTCGGAACAAGTCGGGACAAGTATGGACAAGTCAGGACAAGTCGGGACAAGTCGGGACAAGTTTGGTCAATCCGGGACAAGTCGGGACAAGTCGGTACAAGTCGGTATAAGTCGGTACAAGTCGGGACAAGTTTGGACAATCCGAGACAAGTCGGGACAAGTCGGTACAAGTCAGGACGAGTCGGAACAAGTCAGGACAAGTCGGGACAAGTCGGCACATGACGTGACAAGTCAGAACAAGTCGGGACAAGTCGGGACACAAGGCGGGACAAGTTTGGTCAATCTGGGACAAGTCAGTACAAGTCGGGACAAGTCGGTACAAGTCGGAACAAGTTTGGACAAGTCGGGACAAGAAGGGACAAGTCGGTACAATTCGGAACAAGTTTGTACAAGTCGGGACAAGGAGGGACAAGTTTGGACAATGAGGGACAAGTCGGGACAAGTCGGTACAAGTCAGGACAAGTCGGGACAAGTCGGGACATGACGTGACAAGTCAGAACAAGTCGGGACAAGTCGGGACAAGTCGGGACAAGTCGGGACAAGTCGGGACAAGTCGGGACAAGTCGGGACAAGTCGGGACAAGTCGGGACAAGTCGGGACAAGTCGGGACAAGTCGGGACAAGTCAGGACAAGTCGGGACAAGTCGGGACACAAGTCGGGACAAGTTTGGTCAATCTGGGACAAGTCGGTACAAGTCGGGACAAGTATGGACAAGTCAGGACAAGTCGGGACAAGTCGGGACAAGTTTGGTCAATCCGGGACAAGTCGGGACAAGTCGGTACAAGTCGGTATAAGTCGGTACAAGTCGGGACAAGTTTGGACAATCCGAGACAAGTCGGGACAAGTCGGTACAAGTCAGGACGAGTCGGAACAAGTCAGGACAAGTCGGGACAAGTCGGCACATGACGTGACAAGTCAGAACAAGTCGGGACAAGTCGGGACACAAGGCGGGACAAGTTTGGTCAATCTGGGACAAGTCAGTACAAGTCGGGACAAGTCGGTACAAGTCGGAACAAGTTTGGACAAGTCGGGACAAGAAGGGACAAGTCGGTACAATTCGGAACAAGTTTGTACAAGTCGGGACAAGGAGGGACAAGTTTGGACAATGAGGGACAAGTCGGGACAAGTCGGTACAAGTCAGGACAAGTCGGGACAAGTCGGGACATGACGTGACAAGTCAGAACAAGTCGGGACAAGTCGGGACAAGTCGGGACAAGTCGGGACAAGTCGGGACAAGTCGGGACAAGTCGGGACAAGTCGGGACAAGTCGGGACAAGTCGGGACAAGTCGGGACAAGTCGGGACAAGTCGGGACAAGTCAGGACAAGTCGGGACAAGTCGGGACACAAGTCGGGACAAGTTTGGTCAATCTGGGACAAGTCGGTACAAGTCGGGACAAGTCGGTACAAGTCGGAACAAGTTTGGACAAGTCGGGACAAGAAGGGACAAGTCGGTACAATTCGGAACAAGTTTGTACAAGTCGGGACAAGGAGGGACAAGTTTGGACAATGAGGGACAAGTCGGGACAAGTCGGAACAAGTCAGGACAAGTCGGGACAAGTCGGGACATGACGTGACAAGTCAGAACAAGTCGGGACAAGTCGGGACAAGTCGGGACAAGTCGGGACAAGTCGGGACAAGTCGGGACAAGTCAGGACAAGTCGAGACAAGTCGGGACAAGTCGGGACAGGTTGGGACAAGTCGGTACAAGTCTGGACAAGTCGGTTCAAGTCGGGAAAAGTTTGGACAATACGGGACACGTTGGGACAAGTCGGTACAAGTCGGGACAATCCGGGACAAGTCGGTACAAGTCGGGACAAGTCGGTACAAGTCGGGACATGTTTGGACAATCCGGGACAAGACGGGACAAGTCGGGACAAGTCGGGACAAGTCAGGACAAGTTTGGACAATCCGGGACAAGTCGGGACAAGACGGAACAAGTCACGACAAGTCGGGAAAAGTCGGGACAAGACATGTCGGAACAAGTCTGGACTTTTGGGTCGGGTCGAGGAAAATATTATTGTAAATATATCTTTTGATAGAATCATTTTGAATTTCAAATAATTCTGGACTTTTCACCAGGGCTCCTTACCCAGACATTTTATCCTGATTTCATTTGGACATGTTACACGGAATTTTCACCTGGACTTCTTCACCTAGACTTTCTTCTTGGAATTTTATTTGGATTTCTTTGAAGTAGTTTGTGAAAAAGAATCAAAATTACAAAAAAAAAAAAAACTAAAGATTTCAATATTTGTCTCAGATATTTCAGCAAAAATTCAATTATCAAAAAATTTCAAAAAATATTTTTTGTCAGATTTGTTTTTATTTTATCAAAATTGTGAACTGAAACAACTTTCACAATCCAATTTCTATTCAAGAAGAATCAAAAAAGTATCTCATTAAACACAGAATTGAAATAAAAAAGTTTTGAAAAAAAAATCTTGGAAAATTACTTTTTTCACAAAGAAAATATTGAGTCAGTCAATTTCTGAATATTTTGGTATCGAATCATCTCGCCAAAATTTTTCATTACGGCAAGAAATTTTTTTTTTTTCTGAAAAAAAAATTCACTTCACAAGGTCAAATCGAGTCAATGTTATGGCACTAATATTCATCTTATCGTATTGGACTCTATTCGCAATTAGGTCGGGTCGGGTAGGGTCGGGAAATAAGCTTTCAGATTTTTTGTCAATCCAAAAAATATTATGAACCATAACAAATGTGACAAGTCGGGACAAGTTGGGACAAATCGGGACAAGTCTGGACAAGTCAGGACAAGTTGGAACAAATCGGGACCAGCCGGGATATTTTGAAAAAAATTAAAGCTACAAAAATTTTATGAACAAAAAATTTGATTTTTTTTTTTATATTTCAGCCAAAATTTAAACAGTTTTGAGAAAATAAGCTTACAGATTTTTTGTCAATCCAACCAAAATTATGAACCAAAACAAGTGTGACAATCAATTTTTGTTCGATCTGAAATTGACAAGTCGAAACAAGTCGGGACAAGTATGGACAAGTCGGGACAAGTCAGGACAAGTCGGGAAAAGTCGGGACAAGTCGGGACAAGTCGGGACAAGTCGGTACAAGTCGGGAAAAGTCGGGACAAGTCGGGACAAGTTTGATCAATCCGGGACAAGTCGGGATAAGTCGAGACAAGTCGGGACAATTCGGTACAAGTCGGGACAAGTTTGGACAATCCGGGACAAGTCGGGACAAGTCGGTACAAGTCGGGACAAGTCGGTACAAGTCGGAACAAGTTTGGACAAGTCGGGACAAGTCGGGACAAGAGGAGACAAGTTTGGACAATCCGGGACAAGTCGGGACAAGTCAGGACGAGTCGGAACAAGTCAGGACAAGTCGGGACAAGTCGAGACAAGACGTGACAAGTCAGAACGAGTCGGGACAAGTCGGAACAAGTCGTGACAAGTCGGTACAAGTCGGGACAAGTCGGAACAAGTCGGGACGAGTAGGGACAAGTTAGGACAAGTCAGGACAAGTCGGGATAAGTCGGGACAAGTTGGGACAAGTCAGGACAATTCGGGACGGGTCGGGACAAGTCCGGACAAGTTGGGACAAGACGTGACAAATCAGAACAAGTCGGGACAAGTCGAGAAAAGTCGGGACAAGTCGGGACAAGTCGGGACAAGTCGTGACAAGTCGGTACAAGTCGGGACAAGTCGGTACAAGTCGGGACAAGTTTGGACAAACCAGGACAAGTCGGGACAAGTCGGTACAAGTTGGGACAAGTCAGGACAAGTCAGGACAAGTCGGGACAAGTCGAGACAAGTCGGGACAAATCGAAACAAGTCAGGACAAGTCGAAAAAAGTCGAAAGAAGTCGGGACAAGTCAGGACAAGTCGGGACAACTCGGGACAAGACGTGACATGTCAGAACAAGTCGGGACAAGTCGGGACAAGTCGGGACAAGACGGGACAAGTCGGGACAAGTTTGGACAATCCGGGACAAGTCGGGACAAGTCGGTACAAGTCAGGACGAGTCAGAACAAGTCAGGACAAGTCGGGACAAGTCGGGACAAGACGTGACATGTCAGAACAAGTCGGGACAGTCGGGACAAGTCGGGACAAGTCGGGACAAGTCAGGACAAGTCGAGAAATGTCGGGGCAAGATTGGACAATAAGGGACAAGTCGGGACAAGTTTGGACAATAGGGGACAAGTCGGGACAAGTCGGTACAAGTCGGGACAAGTCGGTACAAGTCGGGACAAGTTTGGACAATCCAAGACAAGTTGGGACAAGTCGGAACAAGTCGGTACAAGTCGGGACATGTTTGGACAATCCGGGACAAGTCGTGACAAGTCAGGACAAGTCAGGACAAGTCGGGACAAGTCAGGACAAGTCGGGACAAGTCGGGACACAAGTCGGGACAAGTTTGGTCAATCTGGGACAAGTCGGTACAAGTCGGGACAAGTCGGTACAAGTCGGAACAAGTTTGGACAAGACGGGACAAGTCGGGACAAGTCTGGACAGGTCAGGACAAGTTTGGACAATGCGGGACAAGTCGGGACAATCCGTGACAAGTCGGGACAAGACGGAACAAGTCACGACAAGTCGGGAAAAGTCGGGACAAGACATGTCGGAACAAGTCGGGACTTTTGGGTCGGGTCGAGGAAAATTTTATTGTAAATATATCTTTTGATAGAATCATTTTGAATTTCAAATAATTCTGGACTTTTCACCAGGGCTCCTTACCCAGACATTTTATCCTGATTTCATTTGTACATTTTACACGGAATTTCCACCTGGACTTCTTCACCCAGACTTTCTTCTTGGAATTTTATTTGGATTTCTTTGAAGTAGTTTGTGAAAATAAATCAAAATTACAAAAAAAAACTAAAGATTTTATTATTTGTTTCAAATATTTCAGCAAAAATTCAATTATCAAAAAATTTCAAAAATTTTTTTTTTTTCTGATTTTTTTTAATTTTATCAAAATTGTGAACTGAAACAACTTTCACAATCCAATTTCTATTCAAGAAGAAACAAAAAAGTATCTCATTAAACACAGAATTGAAATAAAAATGTTTTGAAAAAAAAATCTTGGAAAATTACTTTTTTCACAAAGAAAATATTTGAGTCAGTCAATTTCTGAATATTTTGGTATCGAATCATCTCGCCAAAATTTTTTATAACGGCAAGAAATTTAATTTTTTTTTTCTGAAAAAAAAATTTACTTCACAAGGTCAAATCGAGTCAATGTTATGGCACTAATATTCATCTTATCGTCTTGGACTCTATTCGCAATTAGGTCGGGTCGGGTAGGGTCCGGAAATGAGCTTTCAGATTTTTTGTCAATCCAACAAATATTATGAACCATGACAAATGTGACAAGTCGGGACAAGTTGGGACAAATCGGGACAAGTCTGGACAAGTCAGGACAAGTTGGGAAAAATCGGGATCAGCCGGGATATTTTGAAAAATATGAAACCTACAAAAATTTTATAAACAAAAAATTTGAATTTTTTTTTATATTTCAGCCAAAATTTAAACAGTTTTGAGAAAATATGCTTACAGATTTTCTGTCGAACTGAAATTGACAAGTTGGAACAAGTCGGGACAAGTATGGACAAGTCGGGACAAGTCGGGACAAGTCGGGACAAGTCGGGACAAGTTTGGTCAATCCGGGACAAGTCGGGACAAGTCGGGACGATTCGGGAAAAGTCGGTACAAGTCGGGACAAGTTTGGACATTACGGGACAAGTCGGGACAAGTCGGTACAAGTCGGTATAAGTCGGTACAAGTCGGGACAAGTTTGGACAATCCGAGACAAGTCGGGACAAGTCGGTACAAGTCAGGACGAGTCGGAACAAGTCAGGACAAGTCGGGACAAGTCGGCACATGACGTGACAAGTCAGAACAAGTCGGGACAAGTCGGGACACAAGGCGGGACAAGTTTGGTCAATCTGGGACAAGTCAGTACAAGTCGGGATAAGTCGGTACAAGTCGGAACAAGTTTGGACAAGTCGGGACAAGAAGGGACAAGTCGGTACAATTCGGAACAAGTTTGTACAAGTCGGGACAAGGAGGAACAAGTTTGGACAATGAGGGACAAGTCGGGACAAGTCGGTACAAGGCAGGACAAGTCGGGACAAGTCGGGACATGACGTGACAAGTCAGAACAAGTCGGGACAAGTCGGGACAAGTCGGGACAAGTCGGGACAAGTCGGGACAAGTCGGGACAAGTCGGGACAAGTCGGGACAAGTCGGGACAAGTCGGGACAAGTCAGGACAAGTCGGGACAAGTCGGGACACAAGTCGGGACAAGTTTGGTCAATCTGGGACAAGTCGGTACAAGTCGGGACAAGTCGGTACAAGTCGGAACAAGTTTGGACAAGTCGGGACAAGAAGGGACAAGTCGGTACAATTCGGAACAAGTTTGTACAAGTCGGGACAAGGAGGGACAAGTTTGGACAATGAGGGACAAGTCGGGACAAGTCGGAACAAGTCAGGACAAGTCGGGACAAGTCGGGACATGACGTGACAAGTCAGAACAAGTCGGGACAAGTCGGGACAAGTCGGGACAAGTCGGGACAAGTCGGGACAAGTCGGGACAAGTCGGGACAAGTCGGGACAAGTCGGGACAAGTCGGGACAAGTCAGGACAAGTCGAGACAAGTCGGGACAAGTCGGGACAGGTTGGGACAAGTCGGTACAAGTCTGGACAAGTCGGTTCAAGTCGGGAAAAGTTTGGACAATACGGGACACGTTGGGACAAGTCGGTACAAGTCGGGACAATCCGGGACAAGTCGGTACAAGTCGGGACAAGTCGGTACAAGTCGGGACATGTTTGGACAATCCGGGACAAGACGGGACAAGTCGGGACAAGTCGGGACAAGTCAGGACAAGTTTGGACAATCCGGGACAAGTCGGGACAAGACGGAACAAGTCACGACAAGTCGGGAAAAGTCGGGACAAGACATGTCGGAACAAGTCGGGACTTTTGGGTCGGGTCGAGGAAAATATTATTGTAAATATATCTTTTGATAGAATCATTTTGAATTTCAAATAATTCTGGACTTTTCACCAGGGCTCCTTACCCAGACATTTTATCCTGATTTCATTTGGACATGTTACACGGAATTTTCACCTGGACTTCTTCACCTAGACTTTCTTCTTGGAATTTTATTTGGATTTCTTTGAAGTAGTTTGTGAAAAAGAATCAAAATTACAAAAAAAAAAACTAAAGATTTCAATATTTGTTTCAGATATTTCAGCAAAAATTCAATTATCAAAAAATTTCAAAAAATATTTTTTGTCAGATTTGTTTTTATTTTATCAAAATTGTGAACTGAAACAACTTTCACAATCCAATTTCTATTCAAGAAGAATCAAAAAAGTATCTCATTAAACACAGAATTGAAATAAAAAAGTTTTGAAAAAAAAAATCTTGGAAAATTACTTTTTTCACAAAGAAAATATTGAGTCAGTCAATTTCTGAATATTTTGGTATCAAATCATCTCGCCAAAATTTTTCATTACGGCAAGAAATTTTTTTTTTTTTCTGAAAAAAAAATTCACTTCACAAGGTCAAATCGAGTCAATGTTATGGCACTAATATTCATCTTATCGTATTGGACTCTATTCGCAATTAGGTCGGGTCGGGTAGGGTCGGGAAATAAGCTTTCAGATTTTTTGTCAATCCAAAAAATATTATGAACCATAACATATGTGACAAGTCGGGACAAGTTGGGACAAATCGGGACAAGTCTGGACAAGTCAGGACAAGTTGGAACAAATCGGGACCAGCCGGGATATTTTGAAAAAAATTAAAGCTACAAAAATTTTATGAACAAAAAATTTGATTTTTTTTTTTATATTTCAGCCAAAATTTAAACAGTTTTGAGAAAATAAGCTTACAGATTTTTTGTCAATCCAACCAAAATTATGAACCAAAACAAGTGTGACAATCAATTTTTGTTCGATCTGAAATTGACAAGTCGAAACAAGTCGGGACAAGTATGGACAAGTCGGGACAAGTCAGGACAAGTCGGGAAAAGTCGGGACAAGTCGGGACAAGTCGGGACAAGTCGGTACAAGTCGGGAAAAGTCGGGACAAGTCGGGACAAGTTTGATCAATCCGGGACAAGTCGGGATAAGTCGAGACAAGTCGGGACAATTCGGTACAAGTCGGGACAAGTTTGGACAATCCGGGACAAGTCGGGACAAGTCGGTACAAGTCGGGACAAGTCGGTACAAGTCGGAACAAGTTTGGACAAGTCGGGACAAGTCGGGACAAGAGGAGACAAGTTTGGACGATCCGGGACAAGTCGGGACAAGTCAGGACGAGTCGGAACAAGTCAGCACAAGTCGGGACAAGTCGAGACAAGACGTGACAAGTCAGAACGAGTCGGGACAAGTCGGAACAAGTCGTGACAAGTCGGTACAAGTCGGGACAAGTCGGAACAAGTCGGGACGAGTAGGGACAAGTTAGGACAAGTCAGGACAAGTCGGGATAAGTCGGGACAAGTTGGGACAAGTCAGGACAATTCGGGACGGGTCGGGACAAGTCCGGACAAGTAGGGACAAGACGTGACAAATCAGAACAAGTCGGGACAAGTCGAGAAAAGTCGGGACAAGTCGGGACAAGTCGGGACAAGTCGTGACAAGTCGGTACAAGTCGGGACAAGTCGGTACAAGTCGGGACAAGTTTGGACAAACCAGGACAAGTCGGGACAAGTCGGTACAAGTTGGGACAAGTCGGGACAAGTCAGGACAAGTCGGGACAAGTCGAGACAAGTCGGGACAAATCGAAACAAGTCAGGACAAGTCGAAAAAAGTCGAAAGAAGTCGGGACAAGTCAGGACAAGTCGGGACAACTCGGGACAAGACGTGACATGTCAGAACAAGTCGGGACAAGTCGGGACAAGTCGGGACAAGTCGGGACAAGACGGGACAAGTCGGGACAAGTTTGGACAATCCGGGACAAGTCGGGACAAGTCGGTACAAGTCAGGACGAGTCAGAACAAGTCAGGACAAGTCGGGACAAGTCGGGACAAGACGTGACATGTCAGAACAAGTCGGGACAAGTCGGGACAAGTCGGGACAAGTCGGGACAAGTCGGGACAAGTCGGGACAAGTCGGGACAAGTCAGGACAAGTCGAGAAATGTCGGGGCAAGATTGGACAATAAGGGACAAGTCGGGACAAGTTTGGCCAATAGGGGACAAGTCGGGACATGTCGGTACAAGTCGGGACAAGTCGGTACAAGTCGGGACAAGTTTGGACAATCCAAGACAAGTTGGGACAAGTCGGAACAAGTCGGGACATGTTTGGACAATCCGGGACAAGTCGTGACAAGTCAGGACAAGTCAGGACAAGTCGGGACAAGTCAGGACAAGTCGGGACAAGTCGGGACACAAGTCGGGACAAGTTTGGTCAATCTGGGACAAGTCGGTACAAGTCGGGACAAGTCGGTACAAGTCGGAACAAGTTTGGACAAGTCGGGACAAGAAGGGACAAGTCGGTACAATTCGGAACAAGTTTGTACAAGTCGGGACAATGAGGGACAAGTTTGGACAATGGGGGAAAAGTCGGGACAAGTCGGTACAAGTCGGGACAAGTCGGTACAAGTCGGGACAAGTTTGGACAATCCAAGACAAGTTGGGACAAGTCGGAACAAGTCGGTACAAGTCGGGACATGTTTGGACAATCCGGGACAAGTCGGGACAAGTCGGGACAAGTCGGGACAAGTCGGGACAAGTCAGGACAAGTCGGGACAAGTCGGGACACAAGTCGGGACAAGTTTGGTCAATCTGGGACAAGTCGGTACAAGTCGGGACAAGTCGGTACAAGTCGGAACAAGTTTGGACAAGTCGGGACAAGAAGGGACAAGTCGGTACAATTCGGAACAAGTTTGTACAAGTCGGGACAAGGAGGGACAA
This sequence comes from Chrysolina americana, assembly GCA_958502065.1. Classification (NCBI taxonomy): domain Eukaryota; kingdom Metazoa; phylum Arthropoda; class Insecta; order Coleoptera; family Chrysomelidae; genus Chrysolina; species Chrysolina americana. The sequence continues at coordinate 48,050,879 of OY293413.1, forward strand.
GTTTGGACAATGAGGGACAAGTCGGGACAAGTCGGAACAAGTCAGGACAAGTCGGGACAAGTCGGGACATGACGTGACAAGTCAGAACAAGTCGGGACAAGTCGGGACAAGTCGGGACAAGTCGGGACAAGTCGGGACAAGTCGGGACAAGTCGGGACAAGTCGGGACAAGTCAGGACAAGTCGAGACAAGTCGGGACAAGTCGGGACAGGTTGGGACAAGTCGGTACAAGTCTGGACAAGTCGGTTCAATTCGGGAAAAGTTTGGACAATACGGGACACGTTGGGACAAGTCGGTACAAGTCGGGACAATCCGGGACAAGTCGGTACAAGTCGGGACAAGTCGGTACAAGTCGGGACATGTTTGGACAATCCGGGACAAGACGGGACAAGTCGGGACAAGTCGGGACAAGTCAGGACAAGTTTGGACAATCCGGGACAAGTCGGGACAAGACGGAACAAGTCACGACAAGTCGGGAAAAGTCGGGACAAGACATGTCGGAACAAGTCGGGACTTTTGGGTCGGGTCGAGGAAAATATTATTGTAAATATATCTTTTGATAGAATCATTTTGAATTTCAAATAATTCTGGACTTTTCACCAGGGCTCCTTACCCAGACATTTTATCCTAATTTCATTTGGACATGTTACACGGAATTTTCACCTGGACTTCTTCACCTAGACTTTCTTCTTGGAATTTTATTTGGATTTCTTTGAAGTAGTTTGTGAAAAAGAATCAAAATTACAAAAAAAAAAACTAAAGATTTCAATATTTGTTTCAGATATTTCAGCAAAAATTCAATTATCAAAAAATTTCAAAAAATATTTTTTGTCAGATTTGTTTTTATTTTATCAAAATTGTGAACTGAAACAACTTTCACAATCCAATTTCTATTCAAGAAGAATCAAAAAAGTATCTCATTAAACACAGAATTGAAATAAAAAAGTTTTGAAAAAAAAAATCTTGGAAAATTACTTTTTTCACAAAGAAAATATTGAGTCAGTCAATTTCTGAATATTTTGGTATCAAATCATCTCGCCAAAATTTTTCATTACGGCAAGAAATTTTTTTTTTTTTCTGAAAAAAAAATTCACTTCACAAGGTCAAATCGAGTCAATGTTATGGCACTAATATTCATCTTATCGTATTGGACTCTATTCGCAATCAGGTCGGGTCGGGTAGGGTCGGGAAATAAGCTTTCAGATTTTTTGTCAATCCAAACAATATTATGAACCATAACAAATGTGACAAGTCGGGACAAGTTGGGACAAATCGGGACAAGTCTGGACAAGTCAGGACAAGTTGGAACAAATCGGGACCAGCCGGGATATTTTGAAAAAAATTAAAGCTACAAAAATTTTATGAACAAAAAATTTGATTTTTTTTTTTATATTTCAGCCAAAATTTAAACAGTTTTGAGAAAATAAGCTTACAGATTTTTTGTCAATCCAACCAAAATTATGAACCAAAACAAGTGTGACAATCAATTTTTGTTCGATCTGAAATTGACAAGTCGAAACAAGTCGGGACAAGTATGGACAAGTCGGGACAAGTCAGGACAAGTCGGGAAAAGTCGGGACAAGTCGGGACAAGTCGGGACAAGTCGGTACAAGTCGGGAAAAGTCGGGACAAGTCGGGACAAGTTTGATCAATCCGGGACAAGTCGGGATAAGTCGAGACAAGTCGGGACAATTCGGTACAAGTCGGGACAAGTTTGGACAATCCGGGACAAGTCGGGACAAGTCGGGACAAGTCGGTACAAGTCGGTACAAGTCGGAACAAGTTTGGACAAGTCGGGACAAGTCGGGACAAGAGGAGACAAGTTTGGACAATCTTGGACAAGTCGGGACAAGTCAGGACGAGTCGGAACAAGTCAGGACAAGTCGGGACAAGTCGAGACAAGACGTGACAAGTCAGAACGAGTCGGGACAAGTCGGAACAAGTCGTGACAAGTCGGTACAAGTTGGGACAAGTCGGAACAAGTCGGGACGAGTAGGGACAAGTTAGGACAAGTCAGGACAAGTCGGGATAAGTCGGGACAAGTTGGGACAAGTCAGGACAATTCGGGACGGGTCGGGACAAGTCCGGACAAGTTGGGACAAGACGTGACAAATCAGAACAAGTCGGGACAAGTCGAGAAAAGTCGGGACAAGTCGGGACAAGTCGGGACAAGTCGTGGCAAGTCGGTACAAGTCGGGACAGGTCGGTACAAGTCGGGACAAGTTTGGACAAACCAGGACAAGTCGGGACAAGTCGGTACAAGTTGGGACAAGTCGGGACAAGTCAGGACAAGTCGGGACAAGTCGAGACAAGTCGGGACAAATCGAAACAAGTCAGGACAAGTCGAAAAAAGTCGAAAGAAGTCGGGACAAGTCAGGACAAGTCGGGACAACTCGGGACAAGACGTGACATGTCAGAACAAGTCGGGACAAGTCGGGACAAGTCGGGACAAGACGGGACAAGTCGGGACAAGTCGGGAAAAGTTTGGACAATACGGGACACGTTGGGACAAGTCGGTACAAGTCGGGACAATCAAGGACAAGTCGGTACAAGTCGGGACAAGTCGGTACAAGTCGGGACATGTTTAGACAATCCGGGACAAGTCGAGACAAGTCGGGACAAGTCGTGACAAGTCAGGACATGTCTAGACAAGTCGAAACAAGTCGAAACAAGTTGGGACAAGTCGGGACAAGTCAAGACAAGTCAGAACAAGTCGGGACATGTCTGGACAAGACGAGACAAGTCGGGACAAGTCGGTACAAGTCAGGACAAGTTTGGACAATCCGGGACAAGTCGGGACAAGTCGGGACAAGTCGAAACAAGTCGAAACAAGTCGGGACAAGTCGGGACAAGTCAGGACAAGTCAAAACAAGTCGGGACAAGTTAGGACAAGTCGAGACAAGTCGGGATAAGACGTGACGTGTCAGAACAAGTCGGGACAAGTTTGGACAAGACAGGACAAGTCGGTAACAGTCAGTACAAGTCGGGACAAGTTTGGACAATCCGGGACAAGTCGGGACAAGTCGGTACAAGTCGGGACAAGTCGGCAAATGTCAGGACAAGTCAAGACAAGTCAAGACAAGTCGAAACAAGTCGAAACAAGTTGGGACAAGTCGGGACAAGTCAGGACAACTCAGAACAAGTCGAAACATGTCTGGACAAGACGGAACAAGTCGGTACAAGTCGGGACAAGACGTGACATGTCAGAACAAGTCGGGACAAGTCGGGACAAGTCGGGACAAGTCAGGACAAGTCGAGAAATGTCGGAACAAGTTTGGACAATAAGGGACAAGTCGGGACAAGTTTGGACAATAAGGGACAAGTCGGGACAAGTCGGTACAAGTCGGGACAAGTCGGGACAAGTCGGGACAAGTCGGTACAAGTCGGGACAAGTCGGAAAAAGTCGGGACAAGTCGGGACAAGACGTGACATGTCAGAACAAGTCGGGACAAGTCAGGACAAGTCGGGACAAGTCGGGACAAGTCAGGACAAGTCGAGAAATGTCGGAACAAGTTTGGACAATAAGGGACAAGTCGGGACAAGTTTGGACAATAAGGGACAAGTCGGGACAAGTCGGTACAAGTCGAGACAAGTCGGTACAAGTCGGGACAAGTTTGGACAATCCAAGACAAGTTGGGACAAGTCGGAATAAGTCGGTACAAGTCGGGACATGTTTAGACAATCCGGGACAAGTCGAGACAAGTCGGGACAAGTCGTGACAAGTCAGGACAAGTCTAGACAAGTCGAAACAAGTCGAAACAAGTTGGGACAAGTCGGAACAAGTCAAGACAAGTCAGAACAAGTCGGGACATGTCTGGACAAGACGAGACAAGTCGGGACAAGTCGGTACAAATCAGGACAAGTTTGGACAATCCGGGACAAGTCGGGACAAGTCGTAACAAGTCGAAACAAGTCGGGACAAGTCGGGACAAGTCAGGACAAGTCAGAACAAGTCGGGACAAGTTAGGACAAGTCGAGACAAGTCGGGATAAGACGTGACGTGTCAGAACAAGTCGGGACAAGTCGGGAAAAGTCGGGACAAGTCGGGACAATTCGGTACAAGTCGGGACAAGTTTGGACAATACGGGACAAGTCGGTAACAGTCAGTATAAGTCGGGACAAGTTTGGACAATCCGGGACAAGTCGGGACAAGTCGGTACAAGTCGGTACAAGTCGGGACAAGTCGGTAAATGTCAGGACAATTCAAGACAAGTCAAGACAAGTCGAAACAAGTCGAAACAAGTTGGGACAAGTCGGGACAAGTCAGGACAACTCATAACAAGTCGGGACATGTCTGGACAAGACGGGACAAGTCGGTACAGGTCAGGACAAGTTTGGACAATCCGGGACAAGTCGGGACAAGACGTGACATGTCAGAACAAGTCGGGACAAGTCGGGACAAGTCGGGACAAGTCAGGACAAGTCGAGAAATGTCGGGACAAGTTTGGACAATAAGGGACAAGTCGGGACAAGTTTGGACAATAGGGGACAAGTCGGGACAAGTCGGTACAAGTCGAGACAAGTCGGTAAAAGTCGGGACAAGTTTGGACAATCCAAGACAAGTTGGGACAAGTCGGAACAAGTCGGTACAAGTCGGGACATGTTTGGACAATCCGGGACAAGTCGTGACAAGTCAGGACAAGTCAGGACAAGTCGAAACAAGTCGAAACAAGTCGGGACAAGTCGGGACAGGTCAGGACAAGTCAGAACAAGTCAGGACAAGTTAGGACAAGTCGGTACAAGTCGGGACAAGTCGGGACGAGTCGGGACAAGTTTGGACAATCTGGGACAGGTCGGGACAAGTCGGTATAAGTTGGGACAATCCGGGACAAGTCGGTACAAGTCGGGACAAGACGGTACAAGTCGGGACAAGTTTGGATAATCCGGGACAAGTCGAGACAAGTCGGGACAAGTCGGGACAGGTTGGGACAGGTCGGTACAAGTCTGGACAAGTCGGTTCAAGTCGGGAAAAGTTTGGACAATACGGGACACCTTGGGACAAGTCGGTACAAGTCAGGACGAGTCGGAACAAGTCAGGACAAGTCGGGACAAGACGTGACAAGTCAGAACAAGTCGGGACAAGTCGGGACAAGTCGGTACAAGTCGGGACAAGTCGGGACGAGTCGGGACAAGTTTGGACAATCTGGGACAGGTCGGGACAAGTCGGTACAAGTCTGGACAAGTCGGGACATGTCTGGACAAGACGGGACATTTCGGGACAAGTCGGGACAAGTCAGGACAAAGTTTGGACAATCCGGGACAAGTCGGGACAAGACGGAACAAGTCACGACAAGTCGGGAAAAGTGGGGAAAAGTTTGGACAATACGGGACACGTTGGGACAAGTCGGTACAAGTCAGGACGAGTCGGAACAAGTCAGGACAAGTCGGGACAAGACGTGACAAGTCAGTACAAGTCGGGACAAGTCGGGACAAGTCGGGACAAGTCGGGACAAGTCGGTACAAGTCGGGACAAGTTTGGACAAACCGGGACAAGTCGGTACAAGTTGGGACAAGTCGGGACAAGTCAGGACAAGTCGGGACAAGTCGAGACAAGTCGGGACAAATCGAAACAAGTCAGGACAAGTCGAAAAAAGTCGAAAGAAGTCGGGACAAGTCAGGACAAGTCGGGACAAGTCGGGACAAGTCGGGACAAGTCGGGACAAGTCGGGACAAGTCGGTACAAGTCGGGACAAGTCGGTACAAGTCGGGACAAGTTTGGATAATCCAAGACAAGTTGGGACAAGTCGGAACAAGTCGGTACAAGTCGGGACATGTTTGGACAATCCAAGACAAGTCGTGACAAGTCAGGACAAGTCAGGACAAGTCGAAACAAGTCGTAACAAGTCGGGACAAGTCGGGACAAGTCAGGACAAGTCAAAACAAGTCAGGACAAGTTAGGACAAGTCGGTACAAGTCGGGACAAGTCGGGACGAGTCGGGACAAGTTTGGACAATCTGGGACAGGTCGGGACAAGTCGGTATAAGTTGGGACAATCCGGGACAAGTCGGTACAAGTCGGGACAAGTCGGTACAAATCAGGACAAGTTTGGACAATCCGGGACAAGTCGCGACAAGTCGGGACAAGTCGAAACAAGTCGAAACAAGTCGGGACAAGTCGGGACAAGTCAGGACAAGTCAGAACAAGTCGGGACAAGTTAGGACAAGTCGAGACAAGTCGGGATAAGACGTGACGTGTCAGGACAAGTCGGGACAAGTCGGGACAAGTCGGGACAATTCGGGACAAGTTTGGACAATCCGGGACAAGTCGGGACAAGTCGGTACAAGTCGGGACAAGTCGGTAAATGTCAGGACAAGTCAAGACAAGTCAAGACAAGTCGAAACAAGTCGAAACAAGTTGGGACAAGTCGGGACAAGTCAGGACAACTCATAACAAGTCGGGACATGTCTGGACAAGACGGGACAAGTCGGTACAAGTCAGGACAAGTTTGGACAATCTGGGACAAGTCGGGACAAGTCGGGACAAGACGTGACATGTCAGAACAAGTCGGGACAAGTCGGGACAAGTCGGGACAAGTCGGGACAAGTCAGGACAAGTCGAGAAATGTCGGGACAAGTTTGGACAATAAGGGACAAGTCGGGACAAGTTTGGACAATAGGGGACAAGTCGGGACAGGTCGGTACAAGTCGAGACAAGTCGGTACAAGTCGGGACAAGTTTGGACAATCCAAGACAAGTTGGGACAAGTCGGAACAAGTCGGTACAAGTCGGGACATGTTTGGACAATCCGGGACAAGTCGTGACAAGTCAGGACAAGTCAGGACAAGTCGAAACAAGTCGAAACAAGTCGGGACAAGTCGGGACAAGTCAGGACAAGTCAGAACAAGTCAGGACAAGTTAGGACAAGTCGGTACAAGTCGGGACAAGTCAGGACGAGTTGGGACAAGTTTGGACAATCTGGTACAGGTCGGGACAAGTCGGTATAAGTTGGGACAATCCGGGACAAGTCGGTACAAGTCGGGACAAGTCGGTACAAGTCGGGACAAGTTTGGATAATCCGGGACAAGTCGAGACAAGTCGGGACAAGTCGGGACAGGTTGGGACAAGTCGGTACAAGTCTGGACAAGTCGGTTCAAGTCGGGAAAAGTTTGGACAATACGGGACACGTTGGGACAAGTCGGTACAAGTCAGGACGAGTCGGAACAAGTCAGGACAAGTCGGGACAAGACGTGACAAGTCAGAACAAGTCGGGACAAGTCGGGACAAGTCGGTACAAGTCGGGACAAGTCGGGACGAGTCGGGACAAGTTTGGACAATCTGGGACAGGTCGGGACAAGTCGGTACAAGTCTGGACAAGTCGGGACATGTCTGGACAAGACGGGACATTTCGGGACAAGTCGGGACAAGTCAGGACAAGTTTGGACAATCCGGGACAAGTCGGGACAAGACGGAACAAGTCACGACAAGTCGGGAAAAGTGGGGAAAAGTTTGGACAATACGGGACACGTTGGGACAAGTCGGTACAAGTCAGGACGAGTCGGAACAAGTCAGGACAAGTCGGGACAAGACGTGACAAGTCAGTACAAGTCGGGACAAGTCGGGACGAGTCGGGACAAGTCGGGACAAGTCGGGACAGGTCGGTACAAGTCGGGACAAGTTTGGACAAACCGGGACAAGTCGGTACAAGTTGGGACAAGTCGGGACAAGTCAGGACAAGTCGGGACAAGTCGAGACAAGTCGGGACAAATCGAAATAAGTCAGGACAAGTCGAAAAAAGTCGAAAGAAGTCGGGACAAGTCAGGACAAGTCGGGACAAGTCGGGACAAGTCGGGACAAGTCGGGACAAGTCGGGACAAGTCGGTACAAGTCGGGACAAGTCGGTACAAGTCGGGACAAGTTTGGATAATCCAAGACAAGTTGGGACAAGTCGGAACAAGTCGGTACAAGTCGGGACATGTTTGGACAATCCAAGACAAGTCGTGACAGTCAGGACAAGTCAGGACAAGTCGAAACAAGTCGTAACAAGTCGGGACAAGTCGGGACAAGTCAGGACAAGTCAGAACAAGTCAGGACAAGTTAGGACAAGTCGGTACAAGTCGGGACAAGTCGGGACGAGTCGGGACAAGTTTGGACAATCTGGGACAGGTCGGGACAAGTCGGTACAAGTCTGGACAAGTCGGGACAAGTCGGTTCAAGTCGGGAAAAGTTTGGACAATACGGAACACGTTGGGACAAGTCGGTACAAGTTAGGACAATCCGGGACAAGTCGGTACAAGTCGGGACAAGTCGGTACAAGTCGGGACAAGTTTAAACAATCCGGGACAAGTCGAGACAAGTCGGGACAAGTCGGGACAGGTCGGGACAAGTCGGTACAAGTCTGGACAAGTCGGTTCAAGTCGGGAAAAGTTTGGACAATACGGGACACGTTGGGACAAGTCGGTACAAGTCGGGACAATCCGGGACAAGTCGGTACAAGTCGGGACAAGTCGGTACAAGTCGGGACATGTTTAAACAATCCGGGACAAGTCGAGAAAAGTCGGGACAAGTCGAGACAAGTCGGGACAAGTCGGGACAAGTCGGGACAAGTCGGTACAAGTCGGTACAAGTCGGTACAAGTCAGGACAAGTCGGTAAAAGTCGGGACAAGTCAGGAAAAGTCGGGACAGGTCGGGACATGACGTGACAAGTTCGAACAAGTCAGAACAAGTCGGGACAAGTCGGGACAAGTCTGGATAAGTCGGGACAAGTCGGGACATGTCTGGACAAGACGGGACATTTCGGGACAAGTCGGGACAAGTCAGGACAAGTTTGGACAATCCGGGACAAGTCGGGACAAGACGGAACAAGTCACGACAAGTCGGGAAAAGTCGGGACAAGACATGTCGGAACAAGTCGGGACTTTTGGGTCGGGTTGAGGAAAATATTATTGTAAATATATCTTTTGATAGAATCATTTTGAATTTCAAATAATTCTGGACTTTTCACCAGGGCTCGTTACCCAGACATTTTATCCTGATTTCATTTGGACATTTTACACGGAATTTCCACCTGGACTTCTTCACCCAGACTTTCTTCTTGGAATTTTATTTGGATTTCTTTGAAGTAGTTTGTGAAAAAGAATCAAAATTACAAAAAAAACTAAAGATTTTATTATTTGTTTCAAATATTTCAGCAAAAATTCAATTATTAAAAAATTTCAAAAAATATTTTTTTTCAGATTTTTTTTAATTTTATCAAAATTGTGAACTGAAACAACTTTCACAATCCAATTTCTATCCAAGAAGAATCAAAAAAGTATCTCATTAAACACAGAATTGAAATAAAAGAGTTTTGAAAAAAAAAATCTTGGAAAATTACTTTTTTCACAAAGAAAATATTGAGTCAGTCAATTTCTGAATATTTTGGTATCGAATCATCTCGCCAAAATTTTTCATAACGGCAAGAAATTTAATTTTTTTTTTCTGAAAAAAAAATTCACTTCACAAGGTCAAATCGAGTCAATGTTATGGCACTAATAATCATCTTATCGTATTGGACTCTATTCGCAATTAGGTTGGGTCGGGTAGTGTCGGGAAATGAGCTTTCAGATTTTTTGTCAATCCAACAAATATTATGAACCATAACAAATATGACAAGTCGGGACAAGTTGGGACAAATCGGGACAAGTCTGGATAAGTCAGGACAAGTTGGGACAAATCGGGACCAGCCGGGATATTTTGAAAATAATTAAAGCTACAAAAATTTTATGAACAAAAAATTTCTATTTTTTTTTTTATATTTCAGCCAAACAGTTTTGAGAAAATAAGCTTACAGATTTTTTGTCAATCCAACCAAAATTATGAACCAAAACAAGTGTGACAATCAATTTTTGTTCGAACTGAAATTGACAAGTCGGAACAAGTCGGGACAAGTATGGACAAGTCGGGACAAGTCAGGACAAGTCGGGACAAGTTGGGAAGGGTCGGGACAAGTCGGGACAAGTCGGTACAGGTCGGGACAAGTTTGGACAATCCGAGACAATACGGGACAAGTCGGGACAAGTCGGGACAAGTCGGTACAAGTTGGTACAAGTCGTTACAATTCGGGACAAGTTTGGACAATCCGGGACAAGTAGGGACAAGTCGGTACAAGTCGGGACTAGTCGGGACAAGTCGGGACAAGTCGGGACAAGTCGGGACAAGTCGGGACAAGTCGGTACAAGTCGGTACAAGTCGGGACACGTCGGGACAAGTCGGTACAAGTCGGGACAAGTCGGTAAAAGTCAAGACAAGTCAGGAAATGTCGGGACAGGTCGGGACATGACGTGACAAGTTCGAACAAGTCGGTACAAGTCGGGACAAGTCGGTACAAGTCGGGACATGTTTAGACAATCCGGGAAAGTCGAGACAAGTCGAGACAAGTCGGGACAAGTCGGGACAAGTCGTGACAAGTCAGGACAAGTCAAGACAAGTCGAAACAAGTCGAAACAAGTTGGGACAAGTCGGGACAAGTCAGGACAAGTCAGAACAAGTCGGGACATGTCTGGACAAGACGGGACAAGTCGGGACAAGTCGGTACAAGTCAGGACAAGTTTGGACAATCCGGGACAAGTCGGGACAAGTCGGGACAAGTCGAAACAAGTCGAAACAAGTCGGAACAAGTCGGGACAAGTCGGGCCAAGTCAGAACAAGTCGGGACAAGTTAGGACAAGTCGAGACAAGTCGGGATAAGACGTGACGTGTCAGAACGAGTCGGGACAAGTCGGGACAAGTCGGGACAATTCGGTACAAGTCAGGACAAGTTTGGACAATACGAGACAAGTCGGGACAAGTCGGTAAGAGTCAGTACCAGTCGGGACAAGTTTGGACAATCCGGGACAAGTCGGGACAAGTCGGTACAAGTCGGGACAAGTCGGTAAAAGTCAGGACAAGACAAGACAAGTCAAGACAAGTCGAAACAAGTCGAAACAAGTTGGGACAAGTCGGGACAAGTCAGGACCACTCAGAACAAGTCAGGACATGTCTGGACAAGACGGGACAAGTCGGGACAAGTCGGTACAAGTCAGGACAAGTTTGGACAATCCAGGACAAGTCGGGACAAGTCGGGACAAGACGTGACATGTCAGAACAAGTCGGGACAAGTCGGGACAAGTCGGGACAAGTTGGGACAAGACGTGACATGTCAGAACAAGTCGGGACAAGTCGGAAAAAGTCGGGACAAGTCGGGACAAGACGTGACATGTCAGAACAAGTCGGGACAAGTCGGGACAAGTCGGGACAAGTCGGGACAAGTCGGGACAAGTCAGGACAAGTCGAGAAATGTCGGGACAAGTTTGGACAATAAGGGACAAGTCGGGACAAGTTTGGACAATAAGGGACAAGTCGGGACAAGTCGGTACAAGTCGAGACAAGTCGGTACAAGTCGGGACAAGTTTGGACAATCCAAGACAAGTTGGGACAAGTCGGAACAAGTCGGTACAAGTCGGGACATGTTTGGACAATCCGGGACAAGTCGTGACAAGTCAGGACAAGTCAGGACAAGTCGAAACAAGTCGAAACAAGTCGGGACAAGTCGGGACAAGTCAGGACAAGTCAGAACAAGTCAGGACAAGTTAGGACAAGTCGGTACAAGTCGGGACGAGTCGGGACAAGTTTGGACAATCTGGGACAGGTCGGGACAAGTCGGTACAAGTCGGAAAAAGTCGGGACAAGTCGGGACAAGACGTGACATGTCAGAACAAGTCGGGACAAGTCGGGACAAGTCGGGACTAGTCAGGACAAGTCGAGAAATGTCGGGACAAGTTTGGACAATAAGGGACAGGTCGGGACAAGTTTGGACAATAAGGGACAAGTCGGGACAATTCGGTACAAGTCGGGACAAGTTTGGACAATACGAGACAAGTCGGGACAAGTCGGTAAGAGTCAGTACAAGTCGGGACAAGTTTGGACAATCCGGGACAAGTCGGGACAAGTCGGTACAAGTCGGGACAAGTCGGTAAAAGTCAGGACAAGTCAAGGCAAGTCAAGACAAGTCGAAACAAGTCGAAACAAGTCGGGACAAGTCGGTACAAGTCAGGACAAGTTTGGACAATCCAGGACAAGTCGGGACAAGTCGGGACAAGACGTGACATGTCAGAACAAGTCAGAACAAGTCGGGACAATTCGGGACAAGTCGGGACAAGTCGGGACAAGTCGGGACAAGACGTGACATGTCAGAATAAGTCGGGACAAGTCGGAAAAAGTCGGGACAAGTCGGGACAAGACGTGACATGTCAGAACAAGTCGGGACAAGTCGGGACAAGTCGGGACAAGTCGGGACAAGTCAGGACAAGTCGAGAAATGTCGGGACAAGTTTGGACAATAAGGGACAAGTCGGGACAAGTTTGGACAATGAGGGACAAGTCGGGACAAGTCGGTACAAGTCGAGACAAGTCGGTACAAGTCTGAACAAGTTTGGACAATCCAAGACAAGTTGGGACAAGTCGGAACAAGTCGGTACAAGTCGGGACATGTTTGGACAATCCGGGACAAGTCGTGACAAGTCAGGACTAGTCAGGACAAGTCGAAACAAGTCGGGACAAGTCGGGACAAGTCAGGACAAGTCAGAACAAGTCAGGACAAGTTAGGACAAGTCGGTACAAGTCGGGACAAGTCGGGACGAGTCGGGACAAGTTTGGACAATCTGGGACAGGTCGGGACAAGTCGGTTCAAGTCGGGAAAAGTTTGGACAATACGGGACACGTTGGGATAAGTCGGTACAAGTTGGGACAATCCGGGACGAGTCGGAACAAGTCAGGACAAGTCGGGACAAGACGTGACAAGTCAGAACAAGTCGGGACAAGTCGGGACAAGTCGGGACAAGTCAGGACAAGTCGGTACAAGTCGGGACAAGTCGGGACGAGTCGGGAAGAGTTTCGACAATCTGGGACAGGTCGGGACAAGTCGGTACAAGTCTGGACATGTCTGGACAAGACGGGACATTTCGGGACAAGTCGGGACAAGTCAGGACAAGTTTGGACAATCCGGGACAAGTCGGGACAAGACGGAACAAGTCACGACAAGTCGGAAAAAGTCGGGAAAAGTTTGGACAATACGGGACACGTTGGGACAAGTCGGTACAAGTCAGGACGAGTCGGAACAAGTCAGGACAAGTCGGGAAAAGACGTGACATGTCAGAACAAGTCGGGACAAGTCGGGACAAGTCGAGACAAGTCGGGACGAATCGAAACAAGTCAGGACAAGTCGAAAGAAGTCGAGACAAGTCAGGACAAATCGGGACAAGTCAGGACAAGTCGGGATAAGACGTGACATGTCAGAACAAGTCGGGACAAGACGTGACAAATCAGAACAAGTCGGTACAAGTCGGGACAAGTCGGGACAATTCGGTACAAGTCGGGACAAGTTTGGACAATACGAGACAAGTCGGGACAAGTCGGTAAGAGTCAGTACAAGTCGGGACAAGTTTGGACAATCCGGGACAAGTCGGGACAAGTCGGTACAAGTCGGGACAAGTCGGTAAAAGTCAGGACAAGTCAAGACAAGTCAAGACAAGTCGAAACAAGTCGAAACAAGTCGGGACAAGTCGGTACAAGTCATGACAAGTTTGGACAATCCAGGACAAGTCGGGACAAGTCGGGACAAGACGTGACATGTCAGAACAAGTCGGGACAAGTCGGGACAAGTCGGGACAAGTCGGGACAAGTCGGGACAAGTCGGGACAAGACGTGACATGTCAGAACAAGTCGGGACAAGTCGGAAAAAGTCGGGACAAGTCGGGACAAGACGTGACATGTCAGAACAAGTCGGGACAAGTCGGGACAAGTCGGGACAAGTCGGGACAAGTCAGGACAAGTCGAGAAATGTCGGGACAAGTTTGGACAATAAGGGACAAGTCGGGACAAGTTTGGACAATGAGGGACAAGTCGGGACAAGTCGGTACAAGTCGAGACAAGTCGGTACAAGTCGGGACAAGTTTGGACAATCCAAGACAAGTTGGGACAAGTCGGGACAAGTCAGGACCACTCAGAACAAGTCAGGACATGTCTGGACAAGACGGGACAAGTCGGGACAAGTCGGTACAAGTCAGGACAAGTTTGGACAATCCAGGACAAGTCGGGACAAGTCGGGACAAGACGTGACATGTCAGAACAAGTCGGGACAAGTCGGGACAAGTCGGGACAAGTTGGGACAAGACGTGACATGTCAGAACAAGTCGGGACAAGTCGGAAAAAGTCGGGACAAGTCGGGACAAGACGTGACATGTCAGAACAAGTCGGGACAAGTCGGGACAAGTCGGGACAAGTCGGGACAAGTCAGGACAAGTCGAGAAATGTCGGGACAAGTTTGGACAATAAGGGACAAGTCGGGACAAGTTTGGACAATAAGGGACAAGTCGGGACAAGTCGGTACAAGTCGAGACAAGTCGGTACAAGTCGGGACAAGTTTGGACAATCCAAGACAAGTTGGGACAAGTCGGAACAAGTCGGTACAAGTCGGGACATGTTTGGACAATCCGGGACAAATCGTGACAAGTCAGGACAAGTCAGGACAAGTCGAAACAAGTCGAAACAAGTCGGGACAAGTCGGGACAAGTCAGGACAAGTCAGAACAAGTCAGGACAAGTCAGGACAAGTCGAGAAATGTCGGGACAAGTTTGGACAATAAGGGACAAGTCGGGACAAGTTTGGACAATGAGGGACAAGTCGGGACAAGTCGGTACAAGTCGAGACAAGTCGGTACAAGTCTGAACAAGTTTGGACAATCCAAGACAAGTTGGGACAAGTCGGAACAAGTCGGTACAAGTCGGGACATGTTTGGACAATCCGGGACAAGTCGTGACAAGTCAGGACTAGTCAGGACAAGTCGAAACAAGTCGGGACAAGTCGGGACAAGTCAGGACAAGTCAGAACAAGTCAGGACAAGTTAGGACAAGTCGGTACAAGTCGGGACAAGTCGGGACGAGTCGGGACAAGTTTGGACAATCTGGGACAGGTCGGGACAAGTCGGTACAAGTCTGGACAAGTCGGGACAAGTCGGTTCAAGTCGGGAAAAGTTTGGACAATACGGGACACGTTTGGACAAGTCGGTACAAGTTGGGACAATCCGGGACGAGTCGGAACAAGTCAGGACAAGTCGGGACAAGACGTGACAAGTCAGAACAAGTCGGGACAAGTCGGGACGAGTTTCGACAATCTGGGACAGGTCGGGACAAGTCGGTACAAGTCTGGACAAGTCGGGACATGTCTGGACAAGACGGGACATTTCGGGACAAGTCGGGACAAGTCAGGACAAGTTTGGACAATCCGGGACAAGTCGGGACAAGACGGAACAAGTCGGTACAAGTCGGTACAAGTCGTTACAATTCGGGACAAGTTTGGACAATCCGGGACAAGTAGGGACAAGTCGGTACAAGTCGGGACTAGTCGGGACAAGTCGGGACAAGTCGGGACAAGTCGGGACAAGTCGGGACAAGTCGGTACAAGTCGGTACAACTCGGGACAAGTCGGGACAAGTCGGTACAAGTCGGGACAAGTCGGTAAAAGTCAAGACAAGTCAGGAAATGTCGGGACAGGTCGGGACATGACGTGACAAGTTCGAACAAGTCGGTACAAGTCGGGACAAGTCGGTACAAGTCGGGACATGTTTAGACAATCCGGGAAAGTCGAGACAAGTCGGGACAAGTCGGGACAAGTCGGGACAAGTCGTGACAAGTCAGGACAAGTCAAGACAAGTCGAAACAAGTCGAAACAAGTTGGGACAAGTCGGGACAAGTCAGGACAAGTCAGAACAAGTCGGGACATGTCTGGACAAGACGGGACAAGTCGGGACAAGTCGGTACAAGTCAGGACAAGTTTGGACAATCCGGGACAAGTCGGGACAAGTCGGGACAAGTCGGGACAAGTCGAAACAAGTCGAAACAAGTCGGGACAAGTCGGGACAAGTCGGGACAAGTCAGAACAAGTCGGGACAAGTTAGGACAAGTCGAGACAAGTCGGGATAAGACGTGACGTGTCAGAACAAGTCGGGACAAGTCGGGACAATTCGGTACAAGTCAGGACAAGTTTGGACAATACGAGACAAGTCGGGACAAGTCGGTAAGAGTCAGTACAAGTCGGGACAAGTTTGGACAATCCGGGACAAGTCGGGACAAGTCGGTACAAGTCGGGACAAGTCGGTAAAAGTCAGGACAAGTCAAGACAAGTCAAGACAAGTCGAAACAAGTCGAAACAAGTTGGGACAAGTCGGGACAAGTCAGGACAACTCAGAACAAGTCAGGACATGTCTGGACAAGACGGGACAAGTCGGGACAAGTCGGTACAAGTCAGGACAAGTTTGGACAATCCAGGACAAGTCGGGACAAGTCGGGACAAGACGTGACATGTCAGAACAAGTCGGGACAAGTCGGGACAAGTCGGGACAAGACGTGACATGTCAGAACAAGTCGGGACAAGTCGGAAAAAGTCGGGACAAGTCGGGACAAGACGTGACATGTCAGAACAAGTCGGGACAAGTCGGGACAAGTCGGGACAAGTCAGGACAAGTCGAGAAATGTCGGGACAAGTTTGGACAATAAGGGACAAGTCGGGACAAGTTTGGACAATAAGGGACAAGTCGGGACAAGTCGGTACAAGTCGAGACAAGTCGGTACAAGTCGGGACAAGTTTGGACAATCCAAGACAAGTTGGGACAAGTCGGAACAAGTCGGTTCAAGTCGGGACATGTTTGGACAATCCGGGACAAGTCGTGACAAGTCAGGACAAGTCAGGACAAGTCGAAACAAGTCGAAACAAGTCGGGACAAATCGGGACAAGTCAGGACAAGTCAGAACAAGTCAGGACAAGTTAGGACAAGTCGGTACAAGTCGGGACAAGTCGGGACGAGTCGGGACAAGTTTGGACAATCTGGGACAGGTCGGGACAAGTCGGTACAAGTCGGAAAAAGTCGGGACAAGTCGGGACAAGACGTGACATGTCAGAACAAGTCGGGACAAGTCGGGACAAGTCGGGACAAGTCGGGACAAGTCGGGACAAGTCAGGACAAGTCGAGAAATGTCGGGACAAGTTTGGACAATAAGGGACAATTCGGGACAAGTTTGGACAATAAGGGACAAGTCGGGACAAGTCGGGACAATTCGGTACAAGTCGGGACAAGTTTGGACAATACGAGACAAGTCGGGACAAGTCGGTAAGAGTCAGTACAAGTCGGGACAAGTTTGGACAATCGGGGACAAGTCGGGACAAGTCGGTACAAGTCGGGACAAGTCGGTAAAAGTCAGGACAAGTCAAGACAAGTCAAGACAAGTCGAAACAAGTCGAAACAAGTCGGGACAAGTCGGTACAAGTCAGGACAAGTTTGGACAATCCAGGACAAGTCGGGACAAGTCGGGACAAGACGTGACATGTCAGAACAAGTCGGGACAAGTCGGGACAAGTCGGGACAAGTCGGGACAAGACGTGACATGTCAGAACAAGTCGGGACAAGTCGGAAAAAGTCGGGACAAGTCGGGACAAGACGTGACATGTCAGAACAAGTCGGGACAAGTCGGGACAAGTCGGGACAAGTCGGGACAAGTCGGGACAAGTCGGGACAAGTCAGGACAAGTCGAGAAATGTCGGGACAAGTTTGGACAATAAGGGACAAGTCGGGACAAGTTTGGACAATGAGGGACAAGTCGGGACAAGTCGGTACAAGTCGAGACAAGTCGGTACAAGTCGGGACAAGTTTGGACAATCCAAGACAAGTTGGGACAAGTCGGAACAAGTCGGTACAAGTCGGGACATGTTTGGCCAATCCGGGACAAGTCGTGACAAGTCAGGACTAGTCAGGACAAGTCGAAACAAGTCGAAACAAGTCGGGACAAGTCGGGACAAGTCAGGACAAGTCAGAACAAGTCAGGACAAGTTAGGACAAGTCGGTACAAGTCGGGACAAGTCGGGACGAGTCGGGACAAGTTTGGACAATCTGGGACAGGTCAGGACAAGTCGGTACAAGTCTGGACAAGTCGGGACAAGTCGGTTCAAGTCGGGAAAAGTTTGGACAATACGGGACACGTTGGGACAAGTCGGTACAAGTTGGGACAATCCGGGACGAGTCGAAACAAGTCAGGACAAGTCGGGACAAGACGTGACAAGTCAGAACAAGTCGGGACAAGTCGGGACAAGTCGGGACAAGTCGGGACAAGTCGGGACATGTCTGGACAAGACGGGACATTTCGGGACAAGTCGGGACAAGTCAGGACAAGTTTGGACAATCCGGGACAAGTCGGGACAAGACGGAACAAGTCACGACAAGTCGGAAAAAGTCGGGAAAAGTTTGGACAATACGGGACACGTTGGGACAAGTCGGTACAAGTTTGGACAAGTCTGGACATGTCTGGACAAGACGGGACATTTCGGGACAAGTCGGGACAAGTCAGGACAAGTTTGGACAATCCAGGACAAGTCGGGACAAGACGGAACAAGTCACGACAAGTCGGAAAAAGTCGGGAAAAGTTTGGACAATACGGGACACGTTGGGACATGTCGGTACAAGTCAGGACGAGTCGGAACAAGTCAGGACAAGTCGGGAAAAGACGTGACATGTCAGAACAAGTCGGGACAAGTCGGGACAAGTCGAGACAAGTCGGGACAAATCGAAACAAGTCAGGACAAGTCGAAAAAAGTCGAAAGAAGTCGAGACAAGTCAGGACAAATCGGGACAAGTCGGGATAAGACGTGACATGTCAGAACAAGTCGGGACAAGTCGGGACAAGTCAGGACAAGTCGGGACAAGTCGAGACAAGTCGGGACAAATCGAAACAAGTCAGGACAAGTCGAAAAAAGTCGAAAGAAGTCGAAACAAGTCAGGACAAGTCGGGACAAGTCGGGATAAGACGTGACATGTCGGAACAAGTCGGGACAAGTCGGGACAAGTCAGGACAAGTCGGGACAAGTCGGGACAAGTCAGGACAAGTCAACACATGTCGGGACAAGTTTGTACAATAAGTGACAAGTCGGGACAAGTTTGGACAATAAGGGACAAGTCGGGACAAGTCGGTACAAGTCGGGACAAGTCGGTACAAGTCGGGACAAGTTTGGACAATGCAAGACAAGTAGGGACAAGTTGGGACAAGTCGGTACAAGTCGGTACAAGTCGGGACATGTTTGGACAATCCGGGACAAGTCGAGACAAGTCGGGACAAGTCGGGACAAGTCGTGGAAAGTCAGGACAAGTCAGAACAAGTCGTGACAAGTCAGGACAAGTCAGGACAAGTCGGGACAAGTTTGGACAATCTGGAACAGTTCGGGACAAGTCTGCACAAGTCATGACAAGTCGGTTGGAGTCGAGAAAAGTTTGGACAATCCGGGACAAGTCAGGACAAGTCGGTACAAGTCGGGACAAATCGGTACAAGTCGGGACAAGTCAGGACAAGTCGAGACAAGTTGGGACAAGTCGAAACAAGTTGGGACAATCCGGACAAGTCGGGACAAGTCGGTACAAGTCGGGACAAATCGGTACAAGTCGGGACAAGTCAGGACAAGTCGAGACAAGTTGGGACAAGTCGAAACAAGTTGGGACAATCCGGACAAGTCGGGACAAGTCGGTACAAGTCGGGACAAATCGGTACAAGTCGGGACAAGTCAGGACAAGTCGAGACAAGTTGGGACAAGTCGAAACAAGTTGGGACAATCCGGACAAGTCGGGACAAGTCGGTACAAGTCGGGACAAGTCGGTACAAGTCGGGACAAATCGGTACAAGTCGGGACAAGTCAGGACAAGTCGAGACAAGTTGGGACAAGTCGAAACAAGTTGGGACAATCCGGACAAGTCGGGACAAGTCGGGACAAGTCGGGACAAGTCGGTACAAGTCGGGACAAATCGGTACAAATCGGTACAAGTCGGGACAAGTCAGGACAAGTCGAGACAAGTTGGGACAAGTCGAAACA
Source organism: Chrysolina americana (assembly GCA_958502065.1). NCBI lineage: Eukaryota > Metazoa > Arthropoda > Insecta > Coleoptera > Chrysomelidae > Chrysolina > Chrysolina americana. Next base: position 48,070,737 of record OY293413.1, read on the forward strand.
AGTTGGGACATCTCGGGACAAGTCAGAACAAGTCGGAACAAGTCGAGACAAGTCGGAACAAGTCGGTACAAGTCGGGACAAGTTGGAACAAGTTGGGACAATCCGGGACAAGTCGGTACAAGTTGTGACAATCCGGGACAAGTCGGTACAAGTCGGGACAAATCGGTACAAATCGGTACTAGTCGGGACAAGTCTGGACAAGTCGGGACATGTAGGGACAAGTCAAGACAAGTCGGAACAAGTTGGAACAAGTCAGGACAAGTCGGGACATGGCGTGACAAGTTAGAACAAGTCAAAACAAGCCGGGACAAGTCTGGAAAAGTCAGTACAAGTCGGGACATGGCGTGACAAGTTAGAACAAGTCAGAACAAGCCGGGACAAGTCGGGACAAGTCTGGACAAGTCGAGACAAGTCGGGACAAGTCAAAACAAGTCGGGACATGGCGTGACAAGTTAGAACAAGTCAGAACAATCCGGGACAAGTCGGGACAAGTCGGAACAAGTCAGGACAAGTCGGGACATGGCGTGACAATTTAGAACAAGTCAGAACAAGCCGGAACAAGTCGGGACAAGTTAGAACAAGTCAGAACAAGCCGGGACAAGTCGGAACAAGTCGGAACAAGTCAGGACAAGTCGAGACATGGCGTGACAAGTTAAAACAAGTCAGAACAAGCCGGGACAAGTCGGGACAAGTCTGGACAAGTCGGAATAAGACGTGACATGTCAGACCAAGTCGGGACAAGTCGGGACAAGTCAGGACAAGTGGGTACAAGTCGGGACAAGTCAGGACGAGTCGAGAAATGTCGGGACAAGTTTGGACAATAAGGGACAAGTCGGGACAAGTTTGGACAATGAGGGACAAGTCAGGACATGTCGGGACAAGTCGGTACAAGTCGGGACAAGTTTGGACAATTCAAGACAAGTTGGGACAAGTCGGAACAAGTCGGTACAAGTCGGGACATATTTGGACAATCCGGGACAAGTTTTGACAAGTCAGGACAAGACAGGACAAGTCGAAACAAGTCGAAACAAGTCAGGACAAGTGGGGACAAGTCGGTATAAGACGTGACGTGTCAGAACAAGTCGGGACAAGTCGGTACAAGTCGGGACAAGTCGGGACAAGTTGGAAAAATCCGGGGCAAGTCGGGACAAGTCGTTACAAGTCGGGACAAATCGGTACAAATCGGTACAAGTCGGGACAAGTCTGGACAAGTCGGGACATGTAGGGACAAGTCAAGACAAGTCGGGACAAGTCGGAACAAGTCAGGACAAGTCGGGACATGGCGTGACAAGTTAGAACAAGTCAAAACAAGCCGGGACAAGTCTGGAAAAGTCAGTACAAGTCGGGACATGGCGTGACAAGTTAGAACAAGTCAGAACAAGCCGGGACAAGTCGGGACAAGTCTGGACAAGTCGAGACAAGTCGGGACAAGTCAAAACAAGTCGGGACATGGCGTGACAAGTTAGAACAAGTCAGAACAATCCGGGACAAGTCGGGACAAGTCGGAACAAGTCAGGACAAGTCGGGACATGGCGTGACAATTTAGAACAAGTCAGAACAAGCCGGAACAAGTCGGGACAAGTTAGAACAAGTCAGAACAAGCCGGGACAAGTCGGAACAAGTCGGAACAAGTCAGGACAAGTCGAGACATGGCGTGACAAGTTAAAACAAGTCAGAACAAGCCGGGACAATTCGGGACAAGTCTGGACAAGTCGGAATAAGACGTGACATGTCAGACCAAGTCGGGACAAGTCGGGACAAGTCAGGACAAGTGGGTACAAGTCGGGACAAGTCAGGACGAGTCGAGAAATGTCGGGACAAGTTTGGACAATAAGGGACAAGTCGGGACAAGTTTGGACAATGAGGGACAAGTCAGGACATGTCGGGACAAGTCGGTACAAGTCGGGACAAGTTTGGACAATTCAAGACAAGTTGGGACAAGTCGGAACAAGTCGGTACAAGTCGGGACATATTTGGACAATCCGGGACAAGTTTTGACAAGTCAGGACAAGACAGGACAAGTCGAAACAAGTCGAAACAAGTCAGGACAAGTGGGGACAAGTCGGTATAAGACGTGACGTGTCAGAACAAGTCGGGACAAGTCGGGACAAGTTGGGACAAGTTGGGACAAGTCGGGAAAAGTCGGGACAAGTCAGGACAAGTCGAGAAATGTCGGGACAAGTTTGGACAATAAGGGACAAGTCGGGACAAGTTTGGACAATAAGGGACAAGTCGGGACAAGTCGGTACAAGTCGGGACAAGTCAGTACAAGTCAGAACAAGTTTGGACAATCCAAGAAAAGTTGGGACAAGTCGGAACAAGTTGGTACAAGTCGGGACATGTTTGGACAACCTGGGACAAGTCGTGACAAGTCAGAACAAGTCGAAACAAGTCGAAACAAAACGGGACAAGTCGGGACAAGTCAGGACAAGTCAGAATAAGTCAGGACAAGTTAGGACAAGTCAGGACAAGTCGGGACAAGTCGGGACAAGTTTGGACAATCTGGAACAGGTCGGGACAAGTCGGTACAAGTCTGGACAAGTCGGTTCAAGTCGGGAAAAGTTTGGACAATACGGGACACGTTGGGACAAGTCGGTACAAGTCGGGACAATCCGGGGCAAGTCGGTACAAGTCGGGACAAGTCGGTACAAGTCGGGACATGTTTGGACAATCCGGGACAAGTCGAGACAAGTCGGGACAAGTCGGGACAAGTCGTGACAAGTCAGGACAAGTCAAGACAAGTCGAAACAAGTCGAAACAAGTTGGGACAAGTCGGTACAAGTCAGGACAAGTCAGAACAAGTCGGGACATGTCTGGACAAGACGGGACAAGTCGGGACAAGTCGGTACAAGTCAGGACAAGTTTGGACAATCCGGGACAAGTCGGGACAAGTCGGGACAAGTCGGGACAAGTCGGTACAAGTCGGGACAAGTCGGAACAAGTCGGGACGAGTTGCGACAAGTTAGGACAAGTCAGGACAAGTCAGGACAAGTCAGGACAAGTCAGGACAAGTCAGGACAAGTCAGGACAAGTCGGGATAAGTCGGGACAAGTTGGGACAAGTCGGGACAATTCGGGACAGGTCAGGACAAGTCCGGACAAGTCGGAACAAGACGTGACAAATCTGAACAAGTAGGGACAAGTCGAGACAAGTCGGGACAAGTCGGGACAAGTCGGGACAAGTCGGTTAAGGTCGGGACAAGTCGGTACAAGTCGGGAAAAGTTTGGACAAACCGGGACAAGTCGGGACAAGTCGGTACAAGTTGGGACAAGTCGGTACAAGTCAGGACAAGTCGGGACAAGTCGAGACAAGTCGGGACAAATCGAAACAAGTCAGGACAAGTCGAAAATAGTCGAAAGAAGTCGGGACAAGTCAGGACAAGTCGGGACAAGTCGGGACAAGTCGGGACAAGTGGGGACAAGTCGAGATAAGACGTGACGTGTCAGAACAAGTCGGGACAAGTCGGGACAAGGTAGGACAAGTCGGGACAAGTCAGGACAAGTCGAGAAATGTCGGGACAAGTTTGGACAATAAGGGACAAGTCGGGACAAGTTTGGACAATAAGGGACAAGTCGGGACAAGTCGGTACAAGTCGGGACAAGTCAGTACAAGTCGGGACAAGTTTGGACAATCCAAGAAAAGTTGGGACAAGTTGGAACAAGTTGGTACAAGTCGGGACATGTTTGGACAATCCAAGACAAGTCAGAACAAGTCGGGACAAGTTAGGACAAGTCGGTACAAGTCGGGACAAGTCGTGACAAGTCAGGACAAGTCGGGACAAGTCGGGACAAGTCGGGACACAAGTTTGGACAATCTGGGACAGGTCGGGACAAGTCGGTACAAGTCTGGACAAGTCGGGACAAGTCTGTTCAAGTCGGAAAAAGTTTGGACAATACGGGACACGTTGGGACAAGTCGGTACAAGTTGTGACAATCCGGGACAAGTCGGTACAAGTCGGGACAAGTCGGTACAAGTTGGGACAAGTTTGGACAATCCGGGACAAGTCGAGACAAGTCGGGACAAGTCGGGACAGGTCGGGACAAGTCGTTACAAGTCTGGACAAGTCGGTTCAAGTCGGAACAAGTCGGGACATGACGTGATAAGTTAGAACAAGTCGGGACATGTGGGGACAAGTCAAGACAAGTCGGGACAAGTCGGAACAAGTCAGGACAAGTCGGGAAATGGCGTGACAAGTTAGAACAAGTCAGAACAAGCCGGGACAAGTCGGGACAAGTCTGGACAAGTCAGTAAAAGTCGGGACATGGCGAGACAAGTTAGAACAAGTCAGAACAAGCCGGGACAAGTCGGGACAAGTCTGGACAAGTCGAGGCAAGTCAGTACAAGTCGGGACATTGCGTGACAAGTTAGAACAAGTCAGAACAAGCCGAGACAGGTCGGGGCAAGTCGGAACAAGTCAGGACAAGTCGGGACATGGCGTGACAAGTTAGACCAAGACAGAACAAGCCGGAACAAGTCAGGACAAGTTAGAACAAGTCAGAGCAAGCCGGGACAAGTCGGGACAAGTCGGAACAAGTCAGGACAAGTCGAGACATGGCGTGACAAGTTAGAACAAGTCAGAACAAGCCGGGACAAGTCGGGACAAGTCTGGACAAGACGGCACAAGTCGGGACAAGTCTGGACAAGACGGGACAAGACGGGACAAGTCTGGACAGGTCAGGACAAGTTTGGACAATGCGGGACAAGTCGGGACAATCCGTGACAAGTCGGGACAAGACGGAACAAGTCACGACAAGTCGGGAAAAGTCGGGACAAGACATGTCGGAACAAGTCGGGACTTTTGGGTCGGGTCGAGGAAAATTTTATTGTAAATATATCTTTTGATAGAATCATTTTGAATTTCAAATAATTCTGGACTTTTCACCAGGGCTCCTTACCCAGACATTTTATCCTGATTTCATTTGTACATTTTACACGGAATTTCCACCTGGACTTCTTCACCCAGACTTTCTTCTTGGAATTTTATTTGGATTTCTTTGAAGTAGTTTGTGAAAATAAATCAAAATTACAAAAAAAAACTAAAGATTTTATTATTTGTTTCAAATATTTCAGCAAAAATTCAATTATCAAAAAATTTCAAAAATTATTTTTTTTTTCTGATTTTTTTTAATTTTATCAAAATTGTGAACTGAAACAACTTTCACAATCCAATTTCTATTCAAGAAGAAACAAAAAAGTATCTCATTAAACACAGAATTGAAATAAAAATGTTTTGAAAAAAAAATCTTGGAAAATTACTTTTTTCACAAAGAAAATATTTGAGTCAGTCAATTTCTGAATATTTTGGTATCGAATCATCTCGCCAAAATTTTATATAACGGCAAGAAATTTAATTTTTTTTTTCTGAAAAAAAAATTTACTTCACAAGGTCAAATCGAGTCAATGTTATGGCACTAATATTCATCTTATCGTCTTGGACTCTATTCGCAATTAGGTCGGGTCGGGTAGGGTCCGGAAATGAGCTTTCAGATTTTTTGTCAATCCAACAAATATTATGAACCATGACAAATGTGACAAGTCGGGACAAGTTGGGACAAATCGGGACAAGTCTGGACAAGTCAGGACAAGTTGGGAAAAATCGGGATCAGCCGGGATATTTTGAAAAATATGAAACCTACAAAAATTTTATAAACAAAAAATTTGAATTTTTTTTTATATTTCAGCCAAAATTTAAACAGTTTTGAGAAAATATGCTTACAGATTTTCTGTCGAACTGAAATTGACAAGTCGGAACAAGTCGGGACAAGTATGGACAAGTCAGGACAAGTCGGGACAAGTCGGGACAAGTTTGGTCAATCCGGGACAAGTCGGGACAAGTCGGTACAAGTCGGTATAAGTCGGTACAAGTCGGGACAAGTTTGGACAATCCGAGACAAGTCGGGACAAGTCGGTACAAGTCAGGACGAGTCGGAACAAGTCAGGACAAGTCGGGACAAGTCGGCACATGACGTGACAAGTCAGAACAAGTCGGGACAAGTCGGGACACAAGGCGGGACAAGTTTGGTCAATCTGGGACAAGTCAGTACAAGTCGGGACAAGTCGGTACAAGTCGGAACAAGTTTGGACAAGTCGGGACAAGAAGGGACAAGTCGGTACAATTCGGAACAAGTTTGTACAAGTCGGGACAAGGAGGGACAAGTTTGGACAATGAGGGACAAGTCGGGACAAGTCGGTACAAGTCAGGACAAGTCGGGACAAGTCGGGACATGACGTGACAAGTCAGAACAAGTCGGGACAAGTCGGGACAAGTCGGGACAAGTCGGGACAAGTCGGGACAAGTCGGGACAAGTCGGGACAAGTCGGGACAAGTCGGGACAAGTCGGGACAAGTCGGGACAAGTCAGGACAAGTCGGGACAAGTCGGGACACAAGTCGGGACAAGTTTGGTCAATCTGGGACAAGTCGGTACAAGTCGGGACAAGTCGGTACAAGTCGGAACAAGTTTGGACAAGTCGGGACAAGAAGGGACAAGTCGGTACAATTCGTAACAAGTTTGTACAAGTCGGGACAAGGAGGGACAAGTTTGGACAATGAGGGACAAGTCGGGACAAGTCGGAACAAGTCAGGACAAGTCGGGACAAGTCGGGACATGACGTGACAAGTCAGAACAAGTCGGGACAAGTCGGGACAAGTCGGGACAAGTCGGGACAAGTCGGGACAAGTCGGGACAAGTCGGGACAAGTCAGGACAAGTCGAGACAAGTCGGGACAAGTCGGGACAGGTTGGGACAAGTCGGTACAAGTCTGGACAAGTCGGTTCAAGTCGGGAAAAGTTTGGACAATACGGGACACGTTGGGACAAGTCGGTACAAGTCGGGACAATCCGGGACAAGTCGGTACAAGTCGGGACAAGTCGGTACAAGTCGGGACATGTTTGGACAATCCGGGACAAGACGGGACAAGTCGGGACAAGTCGGGACAAGTCAGGACAAGTTTGGACAATCCGGGACAAGTCGGGACAAGACGGAACAAGTCACGACAAGTCGGGAAAAGTCGGGACAAGACATGTCGGAACAAGTCTGGACTTTTGGGTCGGGTCGAGGAAAATATTATTGTAAATATATCTTTTGATAGAATCATTTTGAATTTCAAATAATTCTGGACTTTTCACCAGGGCTCCTTACCCAGACATTTTATCCTGATTTCATTTGGACATGTTACACGGAATTTTCACCTGGACTTCTTCACCTAGACTTTCTTCTTGGAATTTTATTTGGATTTCTTTGAAGTAGTTTGTGAAAAAGAATCAAAATTACAAAAAAAAAAAAACTAAAGATTTCAATATTTGTCTCAGATATTTCAGCAAAAATTCAATTATCAAAAAATTTCAAAAAATATTTTTTGTCAGATTTGTTTTTATTTTATCAAAATTGTGAACTGAAACAACTTTCACAATCCAATTTCTATTCAAGAAGAATCAAAAAAGTATCTCATTAAACACAGAATTGAAATAAAAAAGTTTTGAAAAAAAAATCTTGGAAAATTACTTTTTTCACAAAGAAAATATTGAGTCAGTCAATTTCTGAATATTTTGGTATCGAATCATCTCGCCAAAATTTTTCATTACGGCAAGAAATTTTTTTTTTTTCTGAAAAAAAAATTCACTTCACAAGGTCAAATCGAGTCAATGTTATGGCACTAATATTCATCTTATCGTATTGGACTCTATTCGCAATTAGGTCGGGTCGGGTAGGGTCGGGAAATAAGCTTTCAGATTTTTTGTCAATCCAAAAAATATTATGAACCATAACAAATGTGACAAGTCGGGACAAGTTGGGACAAATCGGGACAAGTCTGGACAAGTCAGGACAAGTTGGAACAAATCGGGACCAGCCGGGATATTTTGAAAAAAATTAAAGCTACAAAAATTTTATGAACAAAAAATTTGATTTTTTTTTATATTTCAGCCAAAATTTAAACAGTTTTGAGAAAATAAGCTTACAGATTTTTTGTCAATCCAACCAAAATTATGAACCAAAACAAGTGTGACAATCAATTTTTGTTCGATCTGAAATTGACAAGTCGAAACAAGTCGGGACAAGTATGGACAAGTCGGGACAAGTCAGGACAAGTCGGGAAAAGTCGGGACAAGTCGGGACAAGTCGGGACAAGTCGGTACAAGTCGGGAAAAGTCGGGACAAGTCGGGACAAGTTTGATCAATCCGGGACAAGTCGGGATAAGTCGAGACAAGTCGGGACAATTCGGTACAAGTCGGGACAAGTTTGGACAATCCGGGACAAGTCGGGACAAGTCGGTACAAGTCGGGACAAGTCGGTACAAGTCGGAACAAGTTTGGACAAGTCGGGACAAGTCGGGACAAGAGGAGACAAGTTTGGACAATCCGGGACAAGTCGGGACAAGTCAGGACGAGTCGGAACAAGTCAGGACAAGTCGGGACAAGTCGAGACAAGACGTGACAAGTCAGAACGAGTCGGGACAAGTCGGAACAAGTCGTGACAAGTCGGTACAAGTCGGGACAAGTCGGAACAAGTCGGGACGAGTAGGGACAAGTTAGGACAAGTCAGGACAAGTCGGGATAAGTCGGGACAAGTTGGGACAAGTCAGGACAATTCGGGACGGGTCGGGACAAGTCCGGACAAGTTGGGACAAGACGTGACAAATCAGAACAAGTCGGGACAAGTCGAGAAAAGTCGGGACAAGTCGGGACAAGTCGGGACAAGTCGTGACAAGTCGGTACAAGTCGGGACAAGTCGGTACAAGTCGGGACAAGTTTGGACAAACCAGGACAAGTCGGGACAAGTCGGTACAAGTTGGGACAAGTCAGGACAAGTCAGGACAAGTCGGGACAAGTCGAGACAAGTCGGGACAAATCGAAACAAGTCAGGACAAGTCGAAAAAAGTCGAAAGAAGTCGGGACAAGTCAGGACAAGTCGGGACAACTCGGGACAAGACGTGACATGTCAGAACAAGTCGGGACAAGTCGGGACAAGTCGGGACAAGACGGGACAAGTCGGGACAAGTTTGGACAATCCGGGACAAGTCGGGACAAGTCGGTACAAGTCAGGACGAGTCAGAACAAGTCAGGACAAGTCGGGACAAGTCGGGACAAGACGTGACATGTCAGAACAAGTCGGGACAGTCGGGACAAGTCGGGACAAGTCGGGACAAGTCAGGACAAGTCGAGAAATGTCGGGGCAAGATTGGACAATAAGGGACAAGTCGGGACAAGTTTGGACAATAGGGGACAAGTCGGGACAAGTCGGTACAAGTCGGGACAAGTCGGTACAAGTCGGGACAAGTTTGGACAATCCAAGACAAGTTGGGACAAGTCGGAACAAGTCGGTACAAGTCGGGACATATTTGGACAATCCGGGACAAGTCGTGACAAGTCAGGACAAGTCAGGACAAGTCGGGACAAGTCAGGACAAGTCGGGACAAGTCGGGACACAAGTCGGGACAAGTTTGGTCAATCTGGGACAAGTCGGTACAAGTCGGGACAAGTCGGTACAAGTCGGAACAAGTTTGGACAAGACGGGACAAGTCGGGACAAGTCTGGACAGGTCAGGACAAGTTTGGACAATGCGGGACAAGTCGGGACAATCCGTGACAAGTCGGGACAAGACGGAACAAGTCACGACAAGTCGGGAAAAGTCGGGACAAGACATGTCGGAACAAGTCGGGACTTTTGGGTCGGGTCGAGGAAAATTTTATTGTAAATATATCTTTTGATAGAATCATTTTGAATTTCAAATAATTCTGGACTTTTCACCAGGGCTCCTTACCCAGACATTTTATCCTGATTTCATTTGTACATTTTACACGGAATTTCCACCTGGACTTCTTCACCCAGACTTTCTTCTTGGAATTTTATTTGGATTTCTTTGAAGTAGTTTGTGAAAATAAATCAAAATTACAAAAAAAAACTAAAGATTTTATTATTTGTTTCAAATATTTCAGCAAAAATTCAATTATCAAAAAATTTCAAAAATTTTTTTTTTTTTCTGATTTTTTTTAATTTTATCAAAATTGTGAACTGAAACAACTTTCACAATCCAATTTCTATTCAAGAAGAAACAAAAAAGTATCTCATTAAACACAGAATTGAAATAAAAATGTTTTGAAAAAAAAATCTTGGAAAATTACTTTTTTCACAAAGAAAATATTTGAGTCAGTCAATTTCTGAATATTTTGGTATCGAATCATCTCGCCAAAATTTTTTATAACGGCAAGAAATTTAATTTTTTTTTTTCTGAAAAAAAAATTTACTTCACAAGGTCAAATCGAGTCAATGTTATGGCACTAATATTCATCTTATCGTCTTGGACTCTATTCGCAATTAGGTCGGGTCGGGTAGGGTCCGGAAATGAGCTTTCAGATTTTTTGTCAATCCAACAAATATTATGAACCATGACAAATGTGACAAGTCGGGACAAGTTGGGACAAATCGGGACAAGTCTGGACAAGTCAGGACAAGTTGGGAAAAATCGGGATCAGCCGGGATATTTTGAAAAATATGAAACCTACAAAAATTTTATAAACAAAAAATTTGAATTTTTTTTTATATTTCAGCCAAAATTTAAACAGTTTTGAGAAAATATGCTAACAGATTTTCTGTCGAACTGAAATTGACAAGTTGGAACAAGTCGGGACAAGTATGGACAAGTCGGGACAAGTCGGGACAAGTCGGGACAAGTCGGGACAAGTTTGGTCAATCCGGGACAAGTCGGGACAAGTCGGGACGATTCGGGAAAAGTCGGTACAAGTCGGGACAAGTTTGGACATTACGGGACAAGTCGGGACAAGTCGGTACAAGTCGGTATAAGTCGGTACAAGTCGGGACAAGTTTGGACAATCCGAGACAAGTCGGGACAAGTCGGTACAAGTCAGGACGAGTCGGAACAAGTCAGGACAAGTCGGGACAAGTCGGCACATGACGTGACAAGTCAGAACAAGTCGGGACAAGTCGGGACACAAGGCGGGACAAGTTTGGTCAATCTGGGACAAGTCAGTACAAGTCGGGATAAGTCGGTACAAGTCGGAACAAGTTTGGACAAGTCGGGACAAGAAGGGACAAGTCGGTACAATTCGGAACAAGTTTGTACAAGTCGGGACAAGGAGGAACAAGTTTGGACAATGAGGGACAAGTCGGGACAAGTCGGTACAAGGCAGGACAAGTCGGGACAAGTCGGGACATGACGTGACAAGTCAGAACAAGTCGGGACAAGTCGGGACAAGTCGGGACAAGTCGGGACAAGTCGGGACAAGTCGGGACAAGTCGGGACAAGTCGGGACAAGTCGGGACAAGTCAGGACAAGTCGGGACAAGTCGGGACACAAGTCGGGACAAGTTTGGTCAATCTGGGACAAGTCGGTACAAGTCGGGACAAGTCGGTACAAGTCGGAACAAGTTTGGACAAGTCGGGACAAGAAGGGACAAGTCGGTACAATTCGGAACAAGTTTGTACAAGTCGGGACAAGGAGGGACAAGTTTGGACAATGAGGGACAAGTCGGGACAAGTCGGAACAAGTCAGGACAAGTCGGGACAAGTCGGGACATGACGTGACAAGTCAGAACAAGTCGGGACAAGTCGGGACAAGTCGGGACAAGTCGGGACAAGTCGGGACAAGTCGGGACAAGTCGGGACAAGTCGGGACAAGTCGGGACAAGTCAGGACAAGTCGAGACAAGTCGGGACAAGTCGGGACAGGTTGGGACAAGTCGGTACAAGTCTGGACAAGTCGGTTCAAGTCGGGAAAAGTTTGGACAATACGGGACACGTTGGGACAAGTCGGTACAAGTCGGGACAATCCGGGACAAGTCGGTACAAGTCGGGACAAGTCGGTACAAGTCGGGACATGTTTGGACAATCCGGGACAAGACGGGACAAGTCGGGACAAGTCGGGACAAGTCAGGACAAGTTTGGACAATCCGGGACAAGTCGGGACAAGACGGAACAAGTCACGACAAGTCGGGAAAAGTCGGGACAAGACATGTCGGAACAAGTCGGGACTTTTGGGTCGGGTCGAGGAAAATATTATTGTAAATATATCTTTTGACAGAATCATTTTGAATTTCAAATAATTCTGGACTTTTCACCAGGGCTCCTTACCCAGACATTTTATCCTGATTTCATTTGGACATGTTACACGGAATTTTCACCTGGACTTCTTCACCTAGACTTTCTTCTTGGAATTTTATTTGGATTTCTTTGAAGTAGTTTGTGAAAAAGAATCAAAATTACAAAAAAAAAAAACTAAAGATTTCAATATTTGTTTCAGATATTTCAGCAAAAATTCAATTATCAAAAAATTTCAAAAAATATTTTTTGTCAGATTTGTTTTTATTTTATCAAAATTGTGAACTGAAACAACTTTCACAATCCAATTTCTATTCAAGAAGAATCAAAAAAGTATCTCATTAAACACAGAATTGAAATAAAAAAGTTTTGAAAAAAAAAACTTGGAAAATTACTTTTTTCACAAAGAAAATATTGAGTCAGTCAATTTCTGAATATTTTGGTATCGAATCATCTCGCCAAAATTTTTCATTACGGCAAGAAATTTTTTTTTTTTTTCTGAAAAAAAAATTCACTTCACAAGGTCAAATCGAGTCAATGTTATGGCACTAATATTCATCTTATCGTATTGGACTCTATTCGCAATTAGGTCGGGTCGGGTAGGGTCGGGAAATAAGCTTTCAGATTTTTTGTCAATCCAAAAAATATTATGAACCATAACATATGTGACAAGTCGGGACAAGTTGGGACAAATCGGGACAAGTCTGGACAAGTCAGGACAAGTTGGAACAAATCGGGACCAGCCGGGATATTTTGAAAAAAATTAAAGCTACAAAAATTTTATGAACAAAAAATTTGATTTTTTTTTTTATATTTCAGCCAAAATTTAAACAGTTTTGAGAAAATAAGCTTACAGATTTTTTGTCAATCCAACCAAAATTATGAACCAAAACAAGTGTGACAATCAATTTTTGTTCGATCTGAAATTGACAAGTCGAAACAAGTCGGGACAAGTATGGACAAGTCGGGACAAGTCAGGACAAGTCGGGAAAAGTCGGGACAAGTCGGGACAAGTCGGGACAAGTCGGTACAAGTCGGGAAAAGTCGGGACAAGTCGGGACAAGTTTGATCAATCCGGGACAAGTCGGGATAAGTCGAGACAAGTCGGGACAATTCGGTACAAGTCGGGACAAGTTTGGACAATCCGGGACAAGTCGGGACAAGTCGGTACAAGTCGGGACAGGTCGGGACATGTCGGTACAAGTCTGGACAAGTCGGGACAAGTCGGGACAAGTCGGGACAAGTCGGTACAAGTCGGGACAAGTCGGTACAAGTCGGGACAAGTTTGGACAAACCGGGACAAGTCGGGACAAGTCGGTACAAGTTGGGACAAGTCGAGACAAGTCGGGACAGGTCGAGACAAGTCGGTACACAAGTCTGGACAAGTCGGTTCAAATCGGGAAAAGTTTGGACAATACGGGACACGTTGGGACAAGTCGGTACAAGTCGGGACAATCCGGTACAAGTCGGTACAAGTCGAGACAAGACGGTACAAGTCGGGACATGTTTGGACAATCCGGGACGAGTCGAGACAAGTCGGGACAAGTCGGGACAAGTCGGGACAAGTCGTGACAAGTCAGGACAAGTCAAGACAAGTCGAAACAAGTCGAAACAAGTTGGGACAAGTCGGGACAAGTCAGGACAAGTCAAGACAAGTCGAAACAATTCGGAACAAGTTTGTACAAGTCGGGACAAGGAGGGACAAGTTTGGACAATGAGGGACAAGTCGAGACAAGTCGAAAAAAGTCGAAAAAAGTCGGGACAAGTCAGGACAAATCGGGACAAGTCGGGACAAGTCAGGATAAGACTTGACATGTCAGAACAAGTCGGGACAAGTCGGGACAATCCGGACAAGTCGGGACAAGTCGAGACAAGTCGGGACAAATCGAAACAAGTCAGGACAAGTCGAAAAAAGTCGAAAGAAGTCGGGACAAGTCAGGACAAATCAGGACAAGTCGGGACAAGTCGGGATAAGACGTGACATGTCAGAACAAGTCGGGACAAGTCGAGACAAGTCGGGACAAGTCGGGACAAGTCGAGACTAGTCAGGACTAGTCGAGAAATGTCGGGACAAGTTTGGACAATAAGGGACAAGTCGGGACAAGTTTGGACAATAAGGGACAACTCGGTACAAGTCGGGACAAGTTTGGACAATCCGGGACAAGTCGTGACAAGTCAGGACAAGTCAGGACAAGTCGAAACAAGTCGAAACAAGTCGGTACAAGTCGGGACAAGTTTGGACAATCCGGGACAAGTCGGGACTAGTCGGGACAAGTCGGGACAAGTCGGGACAAGTCGGGACAAGTCGGGACAAGTTTAGACAATCCGGGACAAGTCGAGACAAGTCGGGACAAGTCGGGACAGGTCGGGACAAGTCGGTACAAGTCTGGACAAGTCGGGACAAGTCGGGACAAGTCGGGACAAGTCGGTACAAGTCGGGACAAGTCGGCACAAGTCGGGACAAGTGTGGACAAACCGGGACAAGTCGGGACAAGTCGGTACAAGTTGGGACAAGTCGAGACAAGTCGGGACAAGTCGGGACAGGTCGAGACAAGTCGGTACAAGTCTGGACAAGCTTGGACAATCCGGGACAAGTCGAGACAAGTCGGGAAAAGTCGGGACAAGTCGGGACAAGTCAAAACAAGTCGAAACAAGTCGAAACAAGTTGGGACAAGTCGGGACAAGTCAGAACAAGTCGGAACATGTCTGGACAAGACGGGACAAGTCGGTACAAGTCAGGACGAGTCAAAACAAGTCAGGACAAGTCAAGACAAGTCGGGACAAGACGTGACAAGTCAGAACAAGTCGGGACAAGTCAAGACAAGTCAAGACAAGTCGGGACAAGTCGGGACAAGTCGGGACAAGTCGGGACAAGTCGGGACAAGTCGGGACAAGTCGGTACAAGTCGAAACAAGTCGAAACAAGTTGGGACAAGTCGGGACAAGTCAGAACAAGTCGGAACATGTCTGGACAAGACGGGACAAGTCGGTACAAGTCAGGACGGGTCAAAACAAGTCAGGACAAGTCAAGACAAGTCGGGACAAGACGTGACAAGTCAGAACAAGTCGGGACAAGTCGGGACAAGTCAAGACAAGTCGGGACAAGTCGGGACAAGTCGGGACAAGTCGGGACAAGTCGGTACAAGTCGGGACAAGTCGGAACAAGTCGGGACGAGTTGGGACAAGTTAGGACAATTCAGGACAAGTCAGGACAAGTCAGGACAAGTCGGGATAAGTCGGGACAAGTTGGGACAAGTCGGGACAATTCGGGACAGGTCGAGACAAGTCGTGACAAGTCAGGACAAGTCAATACAAGTCGAAACAAGTCGAAACAAGTTGGGACAAGTCGGGACGAGTCAGAACAAGTCGAAACATGTCTGGACAAGACGGGACAAGACGGGACAAGTCGGTACAAGTCAGGACAAGTTTGGACAATCCGGGACAAGTCGGGACAAGTCGGTACAAGTCAGGACGAGTCAAAACAAGTCAGGACAAGTCGGGACAAGTCGGGACAAGACATGACAAGTCAGAACAAGTCGGGACAAGTTGGGACAAGTCGGGACAAGTCGGGACAAGTTAAGACAAGTCGGTACAAGTCGGGACAAGTCGGAACAAGTCGGGACGAGTTGGGACAAGTTAGGACAAGTCAGGACAAGTCGGAACATGTCTGGACAAGACGGGACAAGTCGGGACAAGTCGGTACAAGTCAGGACAAATTTGGACAATCCGGGACAAGTCGAGACAAGTCGGGACAAGTCGGGACAAGTCGGGACAAGTCAAAACAAGTCGAAACAAGTCGAAACAAGTTGGGACAAGTCGGGACAAGTCAGAACAAGTCGGAACATGTCTGGACAAGACGGGACAAGTCGGTACAAGTCAGGACGAGTCAAAACAAGTCAGGACAAGTCAAGACAAGTCGGGACAAGACGTGACAAGTCAGAACAAGTCGGGACAAGTCGGGACAAGTCAAGACAAGTCGGGACAAGTCGGGACAAGTCGGGACAAGTCGGGACAAGTCGGGACAAGTCGGTACAAGTCGGGACAAGTCGGAACAAGTCGGGACGAGTTGGGACAAGTTAGGACAATTCAGGACAAGTCAGGACAAGTCAGGACAAGTCGGGATAAGTCGGGACAAGTTGGGACAAGTCGGGACAATTCGGGACAGGTCGAGACAAGTCGTGACAAGTCAGGACAAGTCAATACAAGTCGAAACAAGTCGAAACAAGTTGGGACAAGTCGGGACGAGTCAGAACAAGTCGGAACATGTCTGGACAAGACGGGACAAGTCGGGACAAGTCGGTACAAGTCAGGACAAGTTTGGACAATCCGGGACAAGTCGGGACAAGTCGGTACAAGTCAGGACGAGTCAAAACAAGTCAGGACAAGTCGGGACAAGTCGGGACAAGACGTGACAAGTCAGAACAAGTCGGGACAATTTGGGACAAGTCGGGACAAGTCGGAACAAGTCGGGACAAGTCAAGACAAGTCGGTACAAGTCGGGACAAGTCGGAACAAGTCGGGACGAGTTGGGACAAGTTAGGACAAGTCAGGACAAGTCAGGACAAGTCGGGATAAGTCGGGACAAGTTGGGACAAGTCGGGACAATTCGGGACAGGTCGGGACAAGTCCGGACAGGTCGGGACAAGACGTGACAAATCAGAACAAGTAGGGACAAGTCGAGACAAGTCGGGACAAGTCGGGACAAGTCGGGACATGTCGGTTAAAGTCGGGACAAGTCGGTACAAGTCGGGAAAAGTTTGGACAAACCGAGACAAGTCGGGACAAGTCGGTACAAGTTGGGACAAGTCGGTACAAGTCAGGACAAGTCGGGACAAGTCGAGACAAGTCGAGACAAGTCTGGACAAATCGAATCAAGTCATGAAAGTCGAAAAAAGTCGAAAGAAGTCGGGACAAGTCAGGACAAGTCGGGACAAGTCGGGACAAGTGGGGACAAGTTGGGATAGGACGTGACGTGTCAGAACAAGTCGGGACAAGTCGGGACAAGTCGGGACAAGTCGGGACAAGTCAGGACAAGTCGAGAAATGTCGGGACAAGTTTGGACAATAAGGGACAAGTCGGGACAAATTTGGACAATTAGGGACAATTCGGGACAAGTCGGTACTAGTCGGGACAAGTCAGTACAAGTCGGGACAAGTTTGGACAATCCAAGAAAAGTTGGGACAAGTCGGAACAAGTTGGAACAAGTCGGGACATGTTTGGACAACCTGGGACAAGTCGTGACAAGTCAGGACAAGTCGAAACAAGTCGAAACAAAACGGGACAAGTCGGGACAAGTCAGGACAATTCAGAACAAGTCAGGACAAGTTAGGACAAGTCAGGACAAGTCGGGACAAGTCGGGACAAGTCGGGACAAGGTTGGACAATCTGGGACAGGTCGGGACAAGTCGGTACAAGTCTGGACAAGTCGGGACAAGTCGGTTCAAGTCGGGAACAGTTTGGACAATACGGGACACGTTGGGACAAGTCGGTACAAGTTGTGACAATCCGGGATAAGTCGGTACAAGTCGGGACAAGTCGGTACAAGTTGGGACAAGTTTGGACAATCCGGGACAAGTCGAGACAGGTCGGGACAAGTCGGTACAAGTTTGGACAAGTCGGTTCAAGTCGGAACAAGTCGGGACATGGCGTGACAAGTTAGAACAAGTCAGAACAAGCCGGGACAAGTCGGGACAAGTCTGGACAAGTCGAGACAAGTCGGGACAAGTCAGTACAAGACGGGACATGGCGTGACAAGTTAGAACAAGTCAGAACAATCCGGGACAAGTCGGGACAAGTCGGAACAAGTCAGGACAAGTCGGGACATGGCGTGACAAGTTAGAACAAGTCAGAACAAGCCGAAACAATTTGGGACAAGTTAGAACAAGTCAGAACAAGCCAGGACAAGTCGGGACAAGTCGGAACAAGTCAGGACAAGTCGAGATATGGCGTGACAAGTTAGAACAAGTCAGAACAAGTTAGGACAAGTCGGGACAAGTCTGGACAAGTCGGGACAAGTCGGGACAAGTGAGAACAAGTCAAAACGAGTCGGGACAAGTCGGAACAAGTCAGGACAAGTCGGGACATGGCGTGACAAGTTAGAACAAGTCGGAACAAGTCGGTACAAGTCGGGACAAGTCGGGACAAGTCGGTACAAGTCGGGACAATTCGGTACAAGTCGGGACAAGTTTGGACAAACCGGGACAAGTCGGGACAAGTCGGTACAAGTTGGAACAAGTCGAGACAAGTCGAGACAAGTCGGAACATATCGAAACAAGTCAGGACAAGTCGAAAAAAGTCGAAAGAAGTCGGAACAAGTCAGGACAATTCGGGACAAGTCGGGATAAGATTAGACATGTCGGAACAAGTCGGGACAAGTCAGGACAAGTCGGGACAAGTCGGGACAAGTCAGGACAAGTCAGGACATGTCGGGACAAGTTTGTACAATAAGTGACAAGTCGGGACAAGTTTGGACAATACGGGACACGTTGGGACAAGTCGGGACAAGTCTTGACAAGTTTGGACAATCCGGGACAAGTCAGGACAAGTCGGTACAAGTCAGGACGAGTCAAAACAAGTCAGGACAAGTCGGGACAAGTCGGAACAAGACGTGACAAGTCAGAACAAGTCGGGACAAGTCGGGACAAGTCGGGACAAGTCGGGACAAGTCGGAACAAGTCGGAACAAGTCGGGACGAGTTGGGACAAGTTAGGACAAGTCAGGACAAGTCAGGACAAGTCAGGACAAGTCGGGATAAGTCGGGACAAGTTGGGACAAGTCGGGACAATTCGGGACAGGTCGAGACAAGTCGTGACAAGTCAGGACAAGTCAATACAAGTCGAAACAAGTCGAAACAAGTTGGGACAAGTCGGAACAAGTCAGAACAAGTCGGAACATGTCTGGACAAGACGGGACAAGTCGGGACAAGTCGGTACAAGTCGGGACAAGTTTGGACAATCCGGGACAAGTCGGGACAAGTCGGTACAAGTCAGGACGAGTCAAAACAAGTCAGGACAAGTCGGGACAAGTCTGAACAAGACGTGACAAGTCAGAACAAGTCGGGACAAGTTGGGACAAGTCGGGACAAGTCGGGACAAGTCAAGACAAGTCGGTACAAGTCGGGACAAGTCGGAACAAGTCGGGACGAGTTGGAACAAGTTAGGACAAGTCAGGACAAGTCAGGACATATCAGGACAAGTCGGGATAAGTCGAGACAAGTTGGGACAAGTCGGGACAATTCGGGACAGGTCGGGACAAGACGTGACAAATCAGAACAAGTAGGGACAAGTCGAGACAAGTCGGGACAACTCGGGACAAGTCGGGACAAGTCGGTTAAAGTCGGGACAAGTCGGTACAAGTCGGGAAATGTTTGGACAAACTGGGACAAGTCGGGACAAGTCGGTACAAGTTGGGACAAGTCGGTACAAGTCAGGACAAGTCGGGACAAGTCGAGACAAGTCGGGACAAATCGAATCAAGTCATGACAAGTCGAAAAAAGTCGAAAGAAGTCGGGACAAGTCGAGACAAGTCGGGACATGTCGGGACAAGTGGGGACAAGTCGGTATAAGACGTGACGTGTCAGAACAAGTCGGGACAAGTCGGGACAAGTCGGGACAAGTCGGGACAAGTCAGGACAAGTCGAGAAATGTCGGGACAAGTTTGGACAATAAGGGACAAGTCGAGACAAGTTTGGACAATAAGGGACAATTCGGGACAAGTCGGTACTAGTCGGGACAAGTCAGTACAAGTCGGGACAAGTTTGGACAATCCAAGAAAAGTTAGGACAAGTCGGAACAAGTTGGTACAAGTCGGGACATGTTTGGACAACCTAGGACGAGTCGTGACAAGTCAGGACAAGTCGAAACAAGTCGAAACAAAACGGGACAAGTCGGGACAAGTCAGGACAAGTCAGAATAAGTCAGGACAAGTTAGGACAAGTCAGGACAAGTCGGGACAAGTCGGGACAAGTCGGGACAAGTTTGGACAATCTGGGACAGGTCGGGACAAGTCGGTACAAGTCTGGACAAGTCGGGACAAGTCGGTTCAAGTCGGGAAAAGTTTGGACAATACGGGACACGTTGGGACAAGTCGGTACAAGTTGTGACAATCCGGGACAAGTCGGTACAAGTTGGGCACTAGTCGGTACAAGTTGGGACAAGTTTGGACAATCCGGGACAAGTCGAGACAAGTCGGGACAAGTTGGGACAGGTCGGGACAAGTCGGTACAAGTCTGGACAAGTCGGTTCAAGTCGGAACAAGTCGGGACATGGCGTGACAAGTTAGAACAAGTCAGAACAAGCCGGGACAAGTCGGGACAAGTCTGGACAAGTCGAGACAAGTCGGGACAAGTCAGTACAAGTCGGGACATGGCGTGACAAGTAAGAACAAGTCAGAACAATCCTGGACAAGTCGAGACAAGTCGGAACAAGTCAGGACAAGTCGGGACATGGCGTGACAAGTTAGAACAAGTCAGAACAAGCCGGAACAATTTGGGACGAGTTAGAACAAGTCAGAACAAGACAGGACAAGTCGGGACAAGTCGGAACAAGTCAGGACAAGTCGAGACATGGCGTGACAAGTTAGAACAAGTCAGAACAAGCCGGGACAAGTCGGGACAAGTCCGGACAAGTCGGGACAAGTCGGGACAAGTGAGAACAAGTCAACACGAGTCGGGACCAGTCGGAACAAGTCAGGACAAGTCGGGACATGGCGTGACAAGTTAGAACAAGTCGGAACAAGTCGGTACAAGTCGGGACAAGTCGGGACAAGTCGGTACAAGTCGGGACAAGTCGGTACAAGTCGGGACAAGTTTGGACAAACCGGGACAAGTCGGGACAAGTCGGTACAAGTTGGGACAAGTCGAGACAAGTCGAGACAAGTCGGGACATATCGAAACAAGTCAGGACAAGTCGAAAAAAGTCGAAAGAAGTCGGGACAAGTCAGGACAAGTCGGGACAAGTCGGGATAAGATTAGACATGTCGGAACAAGTCGGGACAAGTCGGGACAAGTCGGGACAAGTCGGGACAAGTCAGGACATTTCGGGACAAGTTTGTACAATAAGTGACAAGTCGGGACAAGTTTGGACAATACGGGACACGTTGGGACAAGTCGGGACAAGTCTGGACAAGTCGGGACAAGTCGGGACAAGTCGGTACAAGTCGGGACAAGTCGGTACAAGTCGGGACAAGTTTGGACAAACTGGGACAAGTCGGGACAAGTCGGTACAAGTTGGTACAAGTCGGGACAAGCCAGGACAAGTCGGGACAATTCGAGAGAAGTCGGGACATATCGAAACAAGTCAGGACAAGTCGAAAAAAGTCGAAAGAAGTCGGGACAAGTCAGGACAAGTCGGGACAAGTCGGGATAAAATTAGACATGTCGGAACAAGTCGGGACAAGTCGGGACAAGTCAGGACAAGTCGGGACAAGTCAGGACAAGTCAGAACAAGCCGGGACAAGTCGGGACAAGTCGGAACAAGTCAGGACAAATCAAGACATGGCGTGACAAGTTAGAACAAGTCAGAACAAGCCGGGACAAGTCGGGACAAGTCTGGACAAGTCGGTACAAGTCTGGAAAAGTCGGTTCAAGTAGGAACAAGTCGGGACATGACGTGACAAGTTAGAACAAGTCGGGACATGTGGGGACAAGTCAAGACAAGTCGGGACAAGTCGGAACACGTCAGGACAAGTCGGGACATGGCGTGACAAGTTAGAACAAGTCAGAACAAGCCGGGACAAGTCTGGACAAGTCGAGGCAAGTCAGTACAAGTCGGGACATGGCGTGACAAGTTAGAACAAGTCAGAACAAGCCGGGACAAGTCGGGACAAGTCGGAACAAGTCAGGACAAGTCGGGACATGGCGTGACAAGTTAGACCAAGTCAAAACAAGCCGGAACAAGTCGGGACAAGTTAGAACAAGTCAGAACAAGCCGGGACAAGTCGGGACAAGTCGGAACAAGTCAGGACAAGTCGAGACATGGCGTGACAAGTTAGAACAAGTCAGAACAAGCCGGGACAAGTCGGGACAAGTCTGGACAAGTCGGGACAAGTCGGGACAAGTCGGGACAAGTCGGGACAAGTCTGGACAAGACGGGACAAGTCGGGACAAGTCTGGACAAGTCAGGACAAGTTTGGACAATGCGGGACAAGTCGGGACAATCCGTGACAAGTCGGGACAAGACGGAACAAGTCACGACAAGTCGGGAAAAGTCGGGACAAGACATGTCGGAACAAGTCGGGACTTTTGGGTCGGGTCGAGGAAAATATTATTGTAAATATATCTTTTGATAGAATCATTTTGAATTTCAAATAATTCTGGACTTTTCACCAGGGCTCCTTACCCAGACATTTTATCCTGATTTCATTTGTACATTTTACACGGAATTTCCACCTGGACTTCTTCACCCAGACTTCCTTCTTGGAATTTTATTTGGATTTCTTTGAAGTAGTTTGTGAAAAAAAATCAAAATTACACAAAAAAAAATAAAGATTTTAATATTTGTTTCAAATATTTCGGCATAAATTCAATTATCAAAAAATTTCAAAAAATATTTTTTTTTCAGATTTTTTTTAATTTTATCAAAATTGTGAACTGAAACAACTTTCACAATCTCATTTCTATTCAAAAAGAAACAAAAAAGTATCTCATTAAACACAGAATTAAAATAAAAATGTTTTGAAAAAAAAATCTTGGAAAATTACTTTTTTCACAAAGAAAATATTTGAGTCAGTCAATTTCTGAATATTTTGGTATCGAATCATCTCGCCAAAATTTTTTATAACGGCAAGAAATTTAATTTTTTTTTTCTGATAAAAAAATTTACTTCACAAGGTCAAATCGAGTCAATGTTATGGCACTAATATTCATCTTATCGTCTTGGACTCTATTCGCAATTGGGTCGGGTCGGGTAGGGTCCGGAAATGAGCTTTCAGATTTTTTGTCAATCTAACAAATATTATGAACCATGACAAATGTGACAAGTCGGGACAAGTTGGGACAAATCGGGACAAGTCTGGACAAGTCAGGACAAGTTGGGACAAATCGGGACCAGCCGGGATATTTTGAAAAAAATGAAAGCTACAAAAATTTTATAAACAAAAAATTTGATTTTTTTTTTTTATATTTCAGCCAAAATTTAAACAGTTTTGAGAAAATAAGCTTACAGATTTTTTGTCAATCCAACAAAATTATGAACCAAAACAAGTGTGACAATCAATTTTTGTTCGAACTGAAATTGACAAGTCGGAACAAGTCGGGACAAGTATGGACAAGTCGGGACAAGTCGGGACAAGTTTGGTCAATCCGGGACAAGTCGGGACAAGTCGGGACGATTCGGGACAAGTCGGTACAAGTCGGGACAAGTAATGGACATTACGGGACAAGTCAGAAAAAGTCGGGACAAGTCGGGACACAAGTCGGGACAAGTTTGGTCAATCTGGGACAAGTCGGTACAAGTCGGGACAAGTCGGTACAAGTCGGAACAAGTTGGGACAAGTCGGGACAAGAAGGGACAAGTCGGTACAATTCGGAACAAGTTTGTACAAGTCGGGACAAGGAGGGACAAGTTTGGACAATGAGGGACAAGTCGGGACAAGTCGCTACAAGTCAGGACGAGTCGGAACAATTCAGGACAAGTCGGGACATGACGTGACAAGTCAGAACAAGTCGGGACAAGTCGGGACAAGTCGAGACAAGTCGGGACTAGCCGGTACAAGTTGAGACAAGTCTGTACAAGTCGGGACAAAGTTGGACAAACCGGGACAAGTCGGGACAAGTCGGTACAAATTGGGACAAGTCGGGACAAGTCAGGACAAGTCGGGACAAGTCGAGACAAGTCGGGACAAATCGAAACAAGTCAGGACAAGTCGAAAAAAGTCGAAAGAAGTCGGGACAAGTCAGGACAAATCGGGACAAGTCGGGATAAGACGTGACATGTCAGAACAAGTCGGGACAAGTCGGGACAAGTCGGGACAAGTCGGGACAAGTCGGGACAAGTCGGGACAAGTCGGGACATGTCGGGACTAGTCAGGACAAGTTTGGACAATCCAAGACAAGTTGGGACGAGTCGGAACAAGTCGATACAAGTCGGGACATGTTTGTACAATCCGGGACAAGTTGTGACAAGTCAGGACAAGTCAGGACAAGTCGAAACAAGTCGAAACAAGTCGGGACAAGTCGGGACAAGTTTGGACAATCTGGGACAGGTCGGGACAAGTCGGTGCAAGTCTGGACAAGTCGGGACAAGTCGGTTCAAGTCGGGAAAAGGTTGGACAATACGGGACACGTTGGGACAAGTCGGTACAAGTTGAAACAATCCGGGACAAGTCGGTACAAGTCGGGACAAGTCGGTACAAGTCGGGACAAGTCGGTACAAGTCGGGACAAGTTTGGACAATCCGGGACAAGTCGAGACAAGTCGGGACATTTCGGGACAGGTCGAGACAAGTCGGTACAAGTCTGGACAAGTCGGTTCAAATCGGGAAAAGTTTGGACAATACGGGACACGTTGGGACAAGTCGGTACAAGTCGGGACAATCCGGGACAAGTCGGTACAAGTCGGGACAAGTCGGTACAAGTCGGGACATGTTTGGACAATCCGGGACAAGTCGAGACAAGTCGGGACAAGTCGGGACAAGTCGGGACAAGTCGTGACAAGTCAGGACAAGTCAAGACAAGTCGAAACAAGTCGAAACAAGTTGGGACAAGTCGGGACAAGTCAGGACAAGTCAAGACAAGTCGAAACAATTCGGAACAAGTTTGTACAAGTCGGGACAAGGAGGGACAAGTTTGGACAATGAGGGACAAGTCGGGACAAGTCGCTACAAGTCAGGATGAGTCGGAACAAGTCAGGACAAGTCGGGACATGACGTGACAAGTCAGAACAAGTCGGGACAAGTCGGGACAAGTCTGGACAAGTCGAGACAAGTCGGGACTAGCCGGTACAAGTTGAGACAAGTCTGTACAAGTCGGGACAAGTTTGGACAAACCGGGACAAGTCGGGACAAGTCGGTACAAGTTGGGACAAGTCGAGACAAGTCAGGACAAGTCGGGACAAGTCGAGACAAGTCGGGACAAATCGAAACATGTCAGGACAAGTCGAAAAAAGTCGAAAGAAGTCGGGACAAGTCAGGACAAATCGAGACAAGTCGGGATAAGACGTGACATGTCAGAACAAGTCGGGACAAGTCGGGACAAGTCGAAACAAGTCGGGACAAGTCGGGACAAGTCGGGACAAGTCGGGACATGTCGGGACTAGTCAAGGCTAGTCGAGAAATGTCGGGACAAGTTTGGACAATCCGGGACAAGTCGGGACTAGTCGGGACAAGTCGGGACAAGTCGGGACAAGTCGGGACAAGTCGGGACAAGTTGGGACAAGTCGGGACAAGTTTAG
This sequence comes from Chrysolina americana, assembly GCA_958502065.1. Classification (NCBI taxonomy): domain Eukaryota; kingdom Metazoa; phylum Arthropoda; class Insecta; order Coleoptera; family Chrysomelidae; genus Chrysolina; species Chrysolina americana. The sequence continues at coordinate 48,096,176 of OY293413.1, forward strand.
ACAATCCGGGACAAGTCGAGACAAGTCGGGACAAGTCAGGACAGGTCGGGACAAGTCGGTACAAGTCTGGACAAGTCGGGACAAGTCGGGACAAGTCGGTACAAGTCGGGACAAGTCGGTACAAGTCGGGACAAGTTTGGACAAACCGGAACAAGTCGGACAAGTCGGTACAAGTTGGGTCAAGTCGAGACAAGTCGGGACAAGTCGGGACAGGTCGAGACAAGTCGGTACAAGTCTGGACAAGTCGGTTCAAATCGGGAAAACTTTGGACAATACGGGACACGTTGGGACAAGTCGGTACAAGTCGGGACAATCCGGGACAAGTCGGTACAAGTCGGGACAAGTCGGTACAAGTCGGGACATGTTTGGACAATCCGGAACAAGTCTAGACAAGTCGGGACAAGTCGGGACGAGTCGGGACAAGTCGGGACAAGTCGTGACAAGTCAGGACAAGTCAAGACAAGTCGAAACAAGTCGAAACAAGTTGGGACAAGTCGGGACAAGTCAGGACAAGTCAAGACAAGTCGAAACAATCCGGAACAAGTTTGTACAAGTCGGGACAAGGGGGGACAAGTTTGGACAATGAGGGACGAGTCGGGACAAGTCGCTACAAGTCAGGACGAGTCGGAACAAGTCAGGACAAGTCGGGACATGACGTGACAAGTCAGGACGAGTCGGGACAAGTCGGTACAAGTCGGTACAAGTCAGGACAAGTCGGTAAAAGTCGGGACAAGTCAGGAAAAGTCGGTTATATTTCAGCCAAAATTTAAACAATTTTGAGAAAATAAGCTTACAGATTTTTTTGTCAATCCAACCAAAATTATGAACCAAAACAAGTGTGACAATCAATTTTTGTTCGAACTGAAATTGACAAGTCGGAACAAGTCGGGACAAGTATGGACAAGTCAGGACAAGTCGACACAAGTCGAAACAAGTCGGGACAAGTCAGGACAAGTCGAGACAAGTTAAGACGAGTCGAAACAAGTTGGGACAATGCGGACAAGTCGGGACAAGTCGGTACAAGTCGATACAAGTCGGGACAAGTTGGGAAAATCCGGGGCAAGTCGGGACAAGTCGTTACAAGTCGGGACAAATCGGTACAAATCGGTACAAGTCGGGACAAGTCTGGACAAGTCGGGACATGTAGGGACAAGTCAAGACAAGTCGGGACAAGTCGGAACAAGTCAGGACAAGTCGGGACATGGCGTGACAAGTTAGAACAAGTCAAAACAAGCCGGGACAAGTCTGGAAAAGTCAGTACAAGTCGGGACATGGCGTGACAAGTTAGAACAAGTCAGAACAAACCGGGACAAGTCGGGACAAGTCTGGACAAGTCGAGACAAGTCGGGACAAGTCAAAACAAGTCGGGACATGGCGTGACAAGTTAGAACAAGTCAGAACAATCCGGGACAAGTCGGGACAAGTCGGAACAAGTCAGGACAAGTCGGGACATGGCGTGACAATTTAGAACAAGTCAGAACAAGCCGGAACAAGTCGGGACAAGTTAGAACAAGTCAGAACAAGCCGGGACAAGTCGGAACTAGTCGGAACAAGTCAGGACAAGTCGAGACATGGCGTGACAAGTTAAAACAAGTCAGAACAAGCCGGGACAAGTCGAGACAAGTCTGGACAAGTCGGAATAAGACGTGACATGTCAGACCAAGTCAGACAAGTCGGGACAAGTCAGGACAAGTCGGTACAAGTCGGGACAAGTCAGGACGAGTCGAGAAATGTCGGGACAAGTTTGGACAATAAGGGACAAGTCGGGACAAGTTTGGACAATCCGGGACAAGTCGAGACAAGTCGGGACAAGTCGGGCCAAGTCGTGACAAGTCAGGACAAGTCAAGACAAGTCGAAACAAGTCGAAACAAGTTGGGACAAGTCGGTACAAGTCAGGACAAGTCAGAACAAGTCGGGACATGTCTGGACAAGACGGGACAAGTCGGGACAAGTCGGTACAAGTCAGGACAAGTTTGGACAATCCGGGACAAGTCGGGACAAGTCGGGACAAGTCGGTACAAGTCGGGACAAGTCGGAACAAGTCGGGACGAGTTGCGACAAGTTAGGACAAGTCAGGACAAGTCAGGACAAGTCAGGACAAGTCAGGACAAGTCAGGACAAGTCGGGATAAGTCGGGACAAGTTGGGACAAGTCGGGACAATTCGGGACAGGTCAGGACAAGTCCGGACAAGTCGGGACAAGACGTGACAAATCTGAACAAGTAGGGACAAGTCGAGACAAGTCGGGACAAGTCGGGACAAGTCGGTTAAGGTCGGGATAAGTCGGTACAAGTCGGGAAAAGTTTGGACAAACCGGGACAAGTCGGGACAAGTCGGTACAAGTTGGGACAAGTCGGTACAAGTCAGGACAAGTCGGGACAAGTCGAGACAAGTTGGGACAAATCGAAACAAGTCAGGACAAGTCGAAAAAAGTCGAAAGAAGTCGGGACAAGTCAGGACAAGTCGGGACAAGTCGGGACAAGTCGTGACAAGTCGGGACAAGTGGGGACAAGTCGAGATAAGACGTGACGTGTCAGAACAAGTCGGGACAAGTCGGGACAAGTCGGGACAAGGTAGGACAAGTCGGGACAAGTCAGGACAAGTCGAGAAATGTCGGGACAAGTTTGGACAATAAGGGACAAGTCGGGACAAGTTTGGACAATAAGGGACAAGTCGGGACAAGTCGGTACAAGTCGGGACAAGTCAGTACAAGTCGGGACAAGTTTGGACAATCCAAGAAAAGTTGGGACAAGTTGGAACAAGTTGGTACAAGTCGGGACATGTTTGGACAATCCAAGACAAGTCAGAACAAGTCGGGACAAGTTAGGACAAGTCGGTACAAGTCGGGACAAGTCGTGACAAGTCAGGACAAGTCGGGACAAGTCGGGACAAGTCGGGACACAAGTTTGGACAATCTGGGACAGGTCGGTACAAGTCTGGACAAGTCGGGAAAAGTCTGTTCAAGTCGGAAAAAGTTTGGACAATACGGGACACGTTGGGACAAGTCGGTACAAGTTGTGACAATCCGGGACAAGTCGGTACAAGTCGGGACAAGTCGGTACAAGTTGGGACAAGTTTGGACAATCCGGGACAAGTCGAGACAAGTCGGGACAAGTCGGGACAGGTCGGGACAAGTCGTTACAAGTCTGGACAAGTCGGTTCAAGTCGGAACAAGTCGGGACATGACGTGATAAGTTAGAACAAGTCGGGACATGTGGGGACAAGTCAAGACAAGTCGGGACAAGTCGGAACAAGTCAGGACAAGTCGGGAAATGGCGTGACAAGTTAGAACAAGTCAGAACAAGCCGGGACAAGTCGGGACAAGTCTGGACAAGTCAGTAAAAGTCGGGACATGGCGAGACAAGTTAGAACAAGTCAGAACAAGCCGGGACAAGTCGGGACAAGTCTGGACAAGTCGAGGCAAGTCAATACAAGTCGGGACATTGCGTGACAAGTTAGAACAAGTCAGAACAAGCCGAGACAGGTCGGGGCAAGTCGGAACAAGTCAGGACAAGTCGGGACATGGCGTGACAAGTTAGACCAAGACAGAACAAGCCGGAACAAGTCAGGACAAGTTAGAACAAGTCAGAGCAAGCCGGGACAAGTCGGGACAAGTCGAAACAAGTCAGGACAAGTCGAGACATGGCGTGACAAGTTAGAACAAGTCAGAACAAGCCGGGACAAGTCGGGACAAGTCTGGACAAGACGGCACAAGTCGGGACAAGTCTGGACAAGACGGGACAAGACGGGACAAGTCTGGACAGGTCAGGACAAGTTTGGACAATGCGGGACAAGTCGGGACAATCCGTGACAAGTCGGGACAAGACGGAACAAGTCACGACAAGTCGGGAAAAGTCGGGACAAGACATGTCGGAACAAGTCGGGACTTTTGGGTCGGGTCGAGGAAAATTTTATTGTAAATATATCTTTTGATAGAATCATTTTGAATTTCCAATAATTCTGGACTTTTCACCAGGGCTCCTTACCCAGACATTTTATCCTGATTTCATTTGTACATTTTACACGGAATTTCCACCTGGACTTCTTCACCCAGACTTTCTTCTTGGAATTTTATTTGGATTTCTTTGAAGTAGTTTGTGAAAATAAATCAAAATTACAAAAAAAAACTAAAGATTTTATTATTTGTTTCAAATATTTCAGCAAAAATTCAATTATCAAAAAATTTCAAAAATTATTTTTTTTTTCTGATTTTTTTTAATTTTATCAAAATTGTGAACTGAAACAACTTTCACAATCCAATTTCTATTCAAGAAGAAACAAAAAAGTATCTCATTAAACACAGAATTGAAATAAAAATGTTTTGAAAAAAAAATCTTGGAAAATTACTTTTTTCACAAAGAAAATATTTGAGTCAGTCAATTTCTGAATATTTTGGTATCGAATCATCTCGCCAAAATTTTTTATAACGGCAAGAAATTTAATTTTTTTTTTCTGAAAAAAAAATTTACTTCACAAGGTCAAATCGAGTCAATGTTATGGCACTAATATTCATCTTATCGTCTTGGACTCTATTCGCAATTAGGTCGGGTCGGGTAGGGTCCGGAAATGAGCTTTCAGATTTTTTGTCAATCCAACAAATATTATGAACCATGACAAATGTGACAAGTCGGGACAAGTTGGGACAAATCGGGACAAGTCTGGACAAGTCAGGACAAGTTGGGAAAAATCGGGATCAGCCGGGATATTTTGAAAAATATGAAACCTACAAAAATTTTATAAACAAAAAATTTGAATTTTTTTTTATATTTCAGCCAAAATTTAAACAGTTTTGAGAAAATATGCTTACAGATTTTCTGTCGAACTGAAATTGACAAGTCGGAACAAGTCGGGACAAGTATGGACAAGTCAGGACAAGTCGGGACAAGTCGGGACAAGTTTGGTCAATCCGGGACAAGTCGGGACAAGTCGGAACGATTCGGGACAAGTCGGTACAAGTCGGGACAAGTTTGGACATTACGGGACAAGTCGGGACAAGTCGGTACAAGTCGTTATAAGTCGGTACAAGTCGGGACAAGTTTGGACAATCCGAGACAAGTCGGGACAAGTCGGTACAAGTCAGGACGAGTCGGAACAAGTCAGGACAAGTCGGCACATGACGTGACAAGTCAGAACAAGTCGGGACAAGTCGGGACACAAGGCGGGACAAGTTTGGTCAATCTGGGACAAGTCAGTACAAGTCGGGACAAGTCGGTACAAGTTGGAACAAGTTTGGACAAGTCGGGACAAGAAGGGACAAGTCGGTACAATTCGGAACAAGTTTGTACAAGTCGGGACAAGGAGGGACAAGTTTGGACAATGAGGGACAAGTCGGGACAAGTCGGTACAAGTCAGGACAAGTCGGGACAAGTCGGGACATGACGTGACAAGTCAGAACAAGTCGGGACAAGTCGGGACAAGTCGGGACAAGTCGGGACAAGTCGGGACAAGTCGGGACAAGTCGGGACAAGTCGGGACAAGTCGGGACAAGTCGGGACAAGTCGGGACAAGTCAGGACAAGTCGGGACAAGTCGGGACACAAGTCGGGACAAGTTTGGTCAATCTGGGACAAGTCGGTACAAGTCGGGACAAGTCGGTACAAGTCGGAACAAGTTTGGACAAGTCGGGACAAGAAGGGACAAGTCGGTACAATTCGGAACAAGTTTGTACAAGTCGGGACAAGGAGGGACAAGTTTGGACAATGAGGGACAAGTCGGGACAAGTCGGAACAAGTCAGGACAAGTCGGGACAAGTCGGGACATGACGTGACAAGTCAGAACAAGTCGGGACAAGTCGGGACAAGTCGGGACAAGTCGGGACAAGTCGGGACAAGTCGGGACAAGTCGGGACAAGTCGGGACAAGTCGGGACAAGTCGGGACAAGTCAGGACAAGTCGAGACAAGTCGGGACAAGTCGGGACAGGTTGGGACAAGTCGGTACAAGTCTGGACAAGTCGGTTCAAGTCGGGAAAAGTTTGGACAATACGGGACACGTTGGGACAAGTCGGTACAAGTCGGGACAATCCGGGACAAGTCGGTACAAGTCGGGACAAGTCGGTACAAGTCGGGACATGTTTGGACAATCCGGGACAAGACGGGACAAGTCGGGACAAGTCGGGACAAGTCAGGACAAGTTTGGACAATCCGGGACAAGTCAGGACAAGACGGAACAAGTCACGACAAGTCGGGAAAAGTCGGGACAAGACATGTCGGAACAAGTCGGGACTTTTGGGTCGGGTCGAGGAAAATATTATTGTAAATATATCTTTTGATAGAATCATTTTGAATTTCAAATAATTCTGGACTTTTCACCAGGGCTCCTTACCCAGACATTTTATCCTGATTTCATTTGGACATGTTACACGGAATTTTCACCTGGACTTCTTCACCTAAGACTTTCTTCTTGGAATTTTATTTGGATTTCTTTGAAGTAGTTTGTGAAAAAGAATCAAAATTACAAAAAAAAAAAACTAAAGATTTCAATATTTGTTTCAAATATTTCAGCAAAAATTCAATTATCAAAAAATTTCAAAAAATATTTTTTGTCAGATTTTTTTTTATTTTATCAAAATTGTGAACTGAAACAACTTTCACAATCCAATTTCTATTCAAGAAGAATCAAAAAAGTATCTCATTAAACACAGAATTGAAATAAAAAAGTTTTGAAATAAAAAACTTGGAAAATTACTTTTTTCACAAAGAAAATATTGAGTCAGTCAATTTCTGAATATTTTGGTATCGAATCATCTCTCCAAAATTTTTCATTACGGCAAGAAATTTTTTTTTTTTTCTGAAAAAAAAAATTCACTTCACAAGGTCAAATCGAGTCAATGTTATGGCACTAATATTCATCTTATCGTATTGGACTCTATTCGCAATTAGGTCGGGTCGGGTAGGGTCGGGAAATAAGCTTTCAGATTTTTTGTCAATCCAAACAATATTATGAACCATAACAAATGTGACAAGTCGGGACAAGTTGGGACAAATCGGGACAAGTCTGGACAAGTCAGGACAAGTTGGAACAAATCGGGACCAGCCGGGATATTTTGAAAAAAATTAAAGCTACAAAAATTTTATGAACAAAAAATTTGATTTTTTTTTTTATATTTCAGCCAAAATTTAAACAGTTTTGAGAAAATAAGCTTACAGATTTTTTGTCAATCCAACCAAAATTATGAACCAAAACAAGTGTGACAATCAATTTTTGTTCGATCTGAAATTGACAATCGAAACAAGTCGGGACAAGTATGGACAAGTCGGGACAAGTCAGGACAAGTCGGGAAAAGTCGGGACAAGTCGGGACAAGTCGGGACAAGTCGGTACAAGTCGGGAAAAGTCGGGACAAGTCGGGACAAGTTTGATCAATCCGGGACAAGTCGGGATAAGTCGAGACAAGTCGGGACAATTCGGTACAAGTCGGGACAAGTTTGGACAATCCGGGACAAGTCGGGACAAGTCGGTACAAGTCGGGACAAGTCGGTACAAGTCGGAACAAGTTTGGACAAGTCGGGACAAGTCGGGACAAGAGGAGACAAGTTTGGACAATCCGGGACAAGTCGGGACAAGTCAGGACGAGTCGGAACAAGTCAGGACAAGTCGGGACAAGTCGAGACAAGACGTGACAAGTCAGAACGAGTCATGACAAGTCGGAACAAGTCGTGACAAGTCGGTACAAGTCGGGACAAGTCGGAACAAGTCGGGACGAGTAGGGACAAGTTAGGACAAGTCAGGACAAGTCGGGATAAGTCGGGACAAGTTGGGACAAGTCAGGACAATTCGGGACGGGTCGGGACAAGTCCGGACAAGTTGGGACAAGACGTGACAAATCAGAACAAGTCGGGACAAGTCGAGAAAAGTCGGGACAAGTCGGGACAAGTCGGGACAAGTCGTGACAAGTCGGTACAAGTCGGGACAAGTCGGTACAAGTCGGGACAAGTTTGGACAAACCAGGACAAGTCGGGACAAGTCGGTACAAGTTGGGACAAGTCGGGACAAGTCAGGACAAGTCGGGACAAGTCGAGACAAGTCGGGACAAATCGAAACAAGTCAGGACAAGTCGAAAAAAGTCGAAAGAAGTCGGGACAAGTCAGGACAAGTCGGGACAACTCGGAACAAGACGTGACATGTCAGAACAAGTCGGGACAATTCGGGACAAGTCGGGACAAGACGGGACAAGTCGGGACAAGTTTGGACAATCCGGGACAAGTCGGGACAAGTCGGTACAAGTCAGGACGAGTCAGAACAAGTCAGGACAAGTCGGGACAAGTCGGGACAAGACGTGACATGTCAGAACAAGTCGGGACAAGTCGGGACAAGTCGGGACAAGTCGGGACAAGTCAGAACAAGTCGAGAAATGTCGGGGCAAGATTGGACAATAAGGGACAAGTCGGGACAAGTTTGGACAATAGGGGACAAGTCGGGACAAGTCGGTACAAGTCGGGACAAGTCGGTACAAGTCGGGACAAGTTTGGACAATCCAAGACAAGTTGGGACAAGTCGGAACAAGTCGGTACAAGTCGGGACATGTTTGGACAATCCGGGACAAGTCGTGACAAGTCAGGACAAGTCAGGACAAGTCGGGACAAGTCAGGACAAGTCGGGACAAGTCGGGACACAAGTCGGGACAAGTTTGGTCAATCTGGGACAAGTCGGTACAAGTCGGGACAAGTCGGTACAAGTCGGAACAAGTTTGGACAAGACGGGACAAGTCGGGACAAGTCTGGACAGGTCAGGACAAGTTTGGACAATGCGGGACAAGTCGGGACAATCCGTGACAAGTCGGGACAAGACGGAACAAGTCACGACAAGTCGGGAAAAGTCGGGACAAGACATGTCGGAACAAGTCGGGACTTTTGGGTCGGGTCGAGGAAAATTTTATTGTAAATATATCTTTTGATAGAATCATTTTGAATTTCAAATAATTCTGGACTTTTCACCAGGGCTCCTTACCCAGACATTTTATCCTGATTTCATTTGTACATTTTACACGGAATTTCCACCTGGACTTCTTCACCCAGACTTTCTTCTTGGAATTTTATTTGGATTTCTTTGAAGTAGTTTGTGAAAATAAATCAAAATTACAAAAAAAAACTAAAGATTTTATTATGTGTTTCAAATATTTCAGCAAAAATTCAATTATCAAAAAATTTCAAAAATTATTTTTTTTTTCTGATTTTTTTTAATTTTATCAAAATTGTGAACTGAAACAACTTTCACAATCCAATTTCTATTCAAGAAGAAACAAAAAAGTATCTCATTAAACACAGAATTGAAATAAAAATGTTTTGAAAAAAAAATCTTGGAAAATTACTTTTTTCACAAAGAAAATATTTGAGTCAGTCAATTTCTGAATATTTTGGTATCGAATCATCTCGCCAAAATTTTTTATAACGGCAAGAAATTTAATTTTTTTTTTCTGAAAAAAAAATTTACTTCACAAGGTCAAATCGAGTCAATGTTATGGCACTAATATTCATCTTATCGTCTTGGACTCTATTCGCAATTAGGTCGGGTCGGGTAGGGTCCGGAAATGAGCTTTCAGATTTTTTGTCAATCCAACAAATATTATGAACCATGACAAATGTGACAAGTCGGGACAAGTTGGGACAAATCGGGACAAGTCTGGACAAGTCAGGACAAGTTGGGAAAAATCGGGATCATCCGGGATATTTTGAAAAATATGAGACCTACAAAAATTTTATAAACAAAAAATTTGAATTTTTTTTTATATTTCAGCCAAAATTTAAACAGTTTTGAGAAAATATGCTTACAGATTTTCTGTCGAACTGAAATTGACAAGTCGGAACAAGTCGGGACAAGTATGGACAAGTCGGGACAAGTCGGGACAAGTCGGGACAAGTCGGGACAAGTTTGGTCAATCCGGGACAAGTCGGGACAAGTCGAGACGATTCGGGAAAAGTCGGTACAATTCGGAACAAGTTTGTACAAGTCGGGACAAGGAGGGACAAGTTTGGACAATGAGGGACAAGTCGGGACAAGTCGGAACAAGTCAGGACAAGTCGGGACAAGTCGGGACATGACGTGACAAGTCAGAACAAGTCGGGACAAGTCGGGACAAGTCGGGACAAGTCGGGACAAGTCGGGACAAGTCGGGACAAGTCGGGACAAGTCGGGACAAGTCAGGACAAGTCGAGACAAGTCGGGACAAGTCGGGACAGGTTGGGACAAGTCGGTACAAGTCTGGACAAGTCGGTTCAAGTCGGGAAAAGTTTGGACAATACGGGACACGTTGGGACAATTCGGTACAAGTCGGGACAATCCGGGACAAGTCGGTACAAGTCGGGACAAGTCGGTACAAGTCGGGACATGTTTGGACAATCCGGGACAAGACGGGACAAGACGGAACAAGTCACGACAATTCGGGAAAAGTCGGGACAAGACATGTCGGAACAAGTCGGGACTTTTGGGTCGGGTCGAGGAAAATATTATTGTAAATATATCTTTTGATAGAATCATTTTGAATTTCAAATAATTCTGGACTTTTCACCAGGGCTCCTTACCCAGATATTTTATCCTAATTTCATTTGGACATGTTACACGGAATTTTCACCTGGACTTCTTCACCTAGACTTTCTTCTTGGAATTTTATTTGGATTTCTTTGAAGTAGTTTGTGAAAAAGAATCAAAATTACAAAAAAAAAAAACTAAAGATTTCAATATTTGTTTCAAATATTTCAGCAAAAATTCAATTATCAAAAAATATTTTTTGTCAGATTTTTTTTTATTTTATCAAAATTGTGAACTGAAACAACTTTCACAATCCAATTTCTATTCAAGAAGAATCAAAAAAGTATCTCATTAAACACAGAATTGAAATAAAAAAGTTTTGAAATAAAAAACTTGGAAAATTACTTTTTTCACAAAGAAAATATTGAAGTCAGTAAATTTCTGAATATTTTGGTATCGAATCATCTCGCCTATATTTTTCATAACGGCAAGAAATTTAATTTTATTTTTCTGAAAAAAAAAATTCACTTCACAAGGTCAAATCGAGTCAATGTTATGGCACTAATATTCATCTTATCGTATTGGACTCTATTCGCAATTAGGTCGGGTCGGGTAGGGTCGGGAAATAAGCTTTCAGATTTTTTGTCAATCCAAACAATATTATGAACCATAACAAATGTGACAAGTCGGGACAAGTTGGGACAAATCGGGACAAGTCTGGACAAGTCAGGACAAGTTGGAACAAATCGGGACCAGCCGGGATATTTTGAAAAAAATTAAAGCTACAAAAATTTTATGAACAAAAAATTTGATTTTTTTTTTTATATTTCAGCCAAAATTTAAACAGTTTTGAGAAAATAAGCTTACAGATTTTTTGTCAATCCAACCAAAATTATGAACCAAAACAAGTGTGACAATCAATTTGTGTTCGATCTGAAATTGACAATCGAAACAAGTCGGGACAAGTATGGACAAGTCGGGACAAGTCAGGACAAGTCGGGAAAAGTCGGGACAAGTCGGGACAAGTCGGGACAAGTCGGTACAAGTCGGGAAAAGTCGGGACAAGTCGGGACAAGTTTGATCAATCCGGGACAAGTCGGGATAAGTCGAGACAAGTCGGGACAATTCGGTACAAGTCGGGACAAGTTTGGACAATCCGGGACAAGTCGGGACAAGTCGGTACAAGTCGGGACAAGTCGGTACAAGTCGGAACAAGTTTGGACAAGTCGGGACAAGTCGGGACAAGAGGAGACAAGTTTGGACAATCCGGGACAAGTCGGGACAAGTCAGGACGAGTCGGAACAAGTCAGGACAAGTCGGGACAAGTCTAGACAAGACGTGACAAGTCAGAACGAGTCGGGACAAGTCGGAACAAGTCGTGACAAGTCGGTACAAGTCGGGACAAGTCGGAACAAGTCGGGACGAGTAGGGACAAGTTAGGACAAGTCAGGACAAGTCGGGATAAGTCGGGACAAGTTGGGACAAGTCAGGACAATTCGGGACGGGTCGGGACAAGTCCGGACAAGTTGGGACAAGACGTGACAAATCAGAACAAGTCGGGACAAGTCGAGAAAAGTCGGGACAAGTCGGGACAAGTCGGGACAAGTCGTGGCAAGTCGGTACAAGTCGGGACAAGTCGGTACAAGTCGGGACAAGTTTGGACAAACCAGGACAAGTCGGGACAAGTCGGTACAAGTTGGGACAAGTCGGGACAAGTCAGGACAAGTCGGGACAAGTCGAGAAATGTCGGGACAAGTTTGGACAATAAGGGACAAGTCGGGACAAGTTTGGACAATAAGGGACAAGTCGGGACAAGTCGGTACAAGTCGAGACAAGTCGGTACAAGTCGGGACAAGTTTGGACAATCCAAGACAAGTTGGGACAAGTCGGAACAAGTCGGTACAAGTCGGGACATGTTTAGACAATCCGGGACAAGTCGAGACAAGTCGGGACAAGTCGTGACAAGTCAGGACAAGTCTAGACAAGTCGAAACAAGTCGAAACAATTTGGGACAAGTCGAAACAATTTGGGACAAGTCGGAACAAGTCAAGACAAGTCAGAACAAGTCGGGACATGTCTGGACAAGACGAGACAAGTCGGGACAAGTCGGTACAAATCAGGACAAGTTTGGACAATCCGGGACAAGTCAGAACAAGTCGAAACAAGTCGAAACAAGTCGGGACAAGTCGGGACAAGTCAGGACAAGTCAGAACAAGTCGGGACAAGTTAGGACAAGTCGAGACAAGTCGGGATAAGACGTGACGTGTCAGAACAAGTCGGGACAAGTCGGGACAAGTCGGGACAAGTCGGGACAATTTGGTACAAGTCGGGACAAGTTTGGACAATACGGGACAAGTCGGTAACAGTCAGTATAAGTCGGGACAAGTTTGGACAATCCGGGACAAGTCGGGACAAGTCGGTACAAGTCGGGACAAGTCGGTAAATGTCAGGACAATTCAAGACAAGTCAAGACAAGTCGAAACAAGTCGAAACAAGTTGGGACAAGTCGGGACAAGTCAGGACAACTCATAACAAGTCGGGACATGTCTGGACAAGACGGGACAAGTCGGTACAGGTCAGGACAAGTTTGGACAATCCGGGACAAGTCGGGACAAGACGTGACATGTCAGAACAAGTCGGGACAAGTCGGGACAAGTCGAGACAAGTCGGGACAAGTCAGGACAAGTCGGGACAAGTCAGGACAAGTCGAGAAATGTCGGGGCAAGATTGGACAATAAGGGACAAGTCGGGACAAGTTTGGAAAATAGGGGACAAGTCGGGACAAGTCGGTGCAAGTCGGGACAAGTCGGTACAAGTCGGGACAAGTTTGGACAATCCAAGACAAGTTGGGACAAGTCGGAACAAGTCGGTACAAGTCGGGACATGTTTGGACAATCCGGGACAAGTCGTGACAAGTCAGGACAAGTCAGGACAAGTCGAAACAAGTCGAAACAAGTCGTGACAAGTCAGGACAAGTCAGGACAAGTCGGGACAAGTCGGGACAAGTCGGGACAAGTCGAGACAAGTCGGGACAAGTTTGGACAATCTGGGACAGGTCGGGACAAGTCGGTACAAGTCTGGACAAGTCGGGACAAGTCGGGACAAGTTTGGACAATCTGGGACAAGTCGGACAGTTCGGGACAGGTCGGGACAAGTCGGTACAAGTCTGGACAAGTCGGTTCAAGTCGGGAAAAGTTTGGACAATACGGGACACGTTGGGACAAGTCGGTACAAGTCGGGACAATCAAGGACAAGTCGGTACAAGTCGGGACAAGTCGGTACAAGTCGGGACAAGTTTGGACAATCTGGGACAAGTCGGGTCAGTTCGGGACAGGTCGGGACAAGTCGGTACAAGTCTGGACAAGTCGGTTCAAGTCGGGAAAAGTTTGGACAATACGGGACACGTTGGGACAAGTCGGTACAAGTCGGGACAATCAAGGACAAGTCGGTACAAGTCGGGACAAGTCGGTACAAGTCGGGACATGTTTAGACAATCCGGGACAAGTCGAGACAAGTCGGGACAAGTCGTGACAAGTCAGGACAAGTCTAGACAAGTCGAAACAAGTCGAAACAAGTTGGGACAAGTCGGGACAAGTCAAGACAAGTCAGAACAAGTCGGGACATGTCTGGACAAGACGAGACAAGTCGGGACAAGTCGGTACAAGTCAGGACAAGTTTGGACAATCCGGGACAAGTCGGGACAAGTCGGGACAAGTCGAAACAAGTCGGAACAAGTCGGGACAAGTCGGGACAAGTCAGGACAAGTCAAAACAAGTCGGGACAAGTTAGGACAAGTCGAGACAAGTCGGGATAAGACGTGACGTGTCAGAACAAGTCGGGACAAGTTTGGACAAGACAGGACAAGTCGGTAACAGTCAGTACAAGTCGGGACAAGTTTGGACAATCCGGGACAAGTCGGGACAAGTCGGTACAAGTCGGGACAAGTCGGCAAATGTCAGGACAAGTCAAGACAAGTCAAGACAAGTCGAAACAAGTCGAAACAAGTTGGGACAAGTCGGGACAAGTCAGGACAACTCAGAACAAGTCGGGACATGTCTGGACAAGACGGGACAAGTCGGTACAAGTCAGGACAAGTTTGGACAATCCGGGACAAGTCGGGACAAGTCGGTACAAGACGTGACATGTCAGAACAAGTCGGGACAAGTCGGGACAAGTCGGGACAAGTCGGGACAAGTCGGGACAAGTCGGTACAAGTCGGGACAAGTCGGAAAAAGTCGGGACAAGTCGGGACAAGACGTGACATGTCAGAACAAGTCGGGACAAGTCGGGACAAGTCGGGACAAGTCAGGACAAGTCGAGAAATGTCGGGACAAGTTTGGACAATAAGGGACAAGTCGGGACAAGTTTGGACAATAAGGGACAAGTCGGGACAAGTCGGTACAAGTCGAGACAAGTCGGTACAAGTCGGGACAAGTTTGGACAATCCAAGACAAGTTGGGACAAGTCGGAACAAGTCGGTACAAGTCGGGACATGTTTAGACAATCCAGGACAAGTCGAGACAAGTCGGGACAAGTCGTGACAAGTCAGGACAAGTCTAGACAAGTCGAAACAAGTCGAAACAATTTGGGACAAGTCGAAACAATTTGGGACAAGTCGGAACAAGTCAAGACAAGTCAGAACAAGTCGGGACATGTCTGGACAAGACGAGACAAGTCGGGACAAGTCGGTACAAATCAGGACAAGTTTGGACAATCCGGGACAAGTCAGAACAAGTCGAAACAAGTCGAAACAAGTCGGGACAAGTCGGGACAAGTCAGGACAAGTCAGAACAAGTCGGGACAAGTTAGGACAAGTCGAGACAAGTCGGGATAAGACGTGACGTGTCAGAACAAGTCGGGACAAGTCGGGACAAGTCGGGACAATTCGGTACAAGTCGGGACAAGTTTGGACAATACGGGACAAGTCGGTAACAGTCAGTATAAGTCGGGACAAGTTTGGACAATCCGGGACAAGTCGGGACAAGTCGGTACAAGTCGGGACAAGTCGGTAAATGTCAGGACAATTCAAGACAAGTCAAGACAAGTCGAAACAAGTCGAAACAAGTTGGGACAAGTCGGGACAAGTCAGGACAACTCATAACAAGTCGGGACATGTCTGGACAAGACGGGACAAGTCGGTACAGGTCAGGACAAGTTTGGACAATCCGGGACAAGTCGGGACAAGACGTGACATGTCAGAACAAGTCGGGACAAGTCGAGACAAGTCGAGACAAGTCGGGACAAGTCAGGACAAGTCGAGAAATGTCGGGACAAGTTTGGACAATAAGGGACAAGTCGGGACAAGTTTGGACAATAGGGGACAAGTCGGGACAAGTCGGTACAAGTCGAGACAAGTCGGTACAAGTCGGGACAAGTTTGGACAATCCAAGACAAGTTGGGACAAGTCGGAACAAGTCGGTACAAGTCGGGACATGTTTGGACAATCCGGGACAAGTCGTGACAAGTCAGGACAAGTCAGGACAAGTCGAAACAAGTCGAAACAAGTCGGGACAAGTCGGGACAAGTCAGGACAAGTCAGAACAAGTCAGGACAAGTTAGGACAAGTCGGTACAAGTCGGGACAAGTCGGGACGAGTCGGGACAAGTTTGGACAATCTGGGACAGGTCGGGACAAGTCGGTATAAGTTGGGACAATCCGGGACAAGTCGGTACAAGTCGGGACAAGTCGGTACAAGTCGGGACAAGTCGGTACAAGTCGGGACAAGTCGGTACAAGTCGGAACAAGTTTGGAAAAGTCGGGACAAGTCAGGACAAGTCAGAACAAGACGGGACAAGTTAGGACAAGTCGGGATAAGACGTGACGTAACAGAACAAGTCGGGACAAGTCGGGACAAGTCGGGACAATTCGGTACAAGTCGGGACAATTTTGGACAATACGGGACAAGTCGGTAACAGTCAGTACAAATCGGGACAAGTTTGGACAATCCGGGACAAGTCGGGACAAGTCGGTACAAGTCGGGACAAGTCGGTAAATGTCAGGACAAGTCAAGACAAGTCAAGACAAGTCGAAACAAGTCGAAACAAGTTGGGACAAGTCGGGACAAGTCAGGACAACTCAGAACAAGTCGGGACATGTCTGGACAAGACGAGACAAGTCGGGACAAGTCGGTACAAGTCAGGACAAGTTTGGACAATCCGGGACAAGTCGGGACAAGTCGGGACAAGTCGAAACAAGTCGAAACAAGTCGGGACAAGTCGGGACAAGTCAGGACAAGTCAAAACAATTCGGGACAAGTTAGGACAAGTCGAGACAAGTCGGGATAAGACGTGACGTGTCAGAACAAGTCGGGACAAGTCGGGACAATTCGGTACAAGTCGGGACAAGTTTGGACAATACGGGACAAGTCGGTTACAGTCAGTACAAGTCGGGACAAGTTTGGACAATCCGGGACAAGTCGGGACAAGTCGGTACAAGTCGGGACAAGTCGGTAAATGTCAGGACAAGTCAAGACAAGTCAAGACAAGTCGAAACAAGTCGAAACAAGTTGGGACAAGTCGGGACAAGTCAGGACAACTCAGAACAAGTCGGGACATGTCTGGACAAGACGGGACAAGTCGGTACAAGTCAGGACAAGTTTGGACAATCCGGGACAAGTCGGGACAAGTCGGGACAAGACGTGACATGTCAGAACAAGTCGGGACAAGTCGGGACAAGTCGGGACAAGTCGGTACAAGTCGGGACAAGCCGGAAAAAGTCGGGACAAGTCGGCACAAGACGTGACATGTCAGAACAAGTCGGGACAAGTCGGGACAAGTCGGGACAAGTCGGGACAAGTCGGGACAAGTCAGGACAAGTCGAGAAATGTCGAGACAAGTTTGGACAATAAGGGACAAGTCGGGACAAGTTTGGACAATAAGGGACAAGTCGGGACAAGTCGGTACAAGTCGAGACAAGTCGGTACAAGTCGGGACAAGTTTGGACAATCCAAGACAAGTTGGGACAAGTCGGAACAAGTCGGTACAATTCGGGACATGTTTGGACAATCCGGGACAAGTCGTGACAAGTCAGGACAAGTCAGGACAAGTCGAAACAAGTCGAAACAAGTCGGGACAAGTCGGGACAAGTCAGGACAAGTCAGAACAAGTCAGGACAAGTTAGGACAAGTCGGTACAAGTCATGACAAGTCGAGACGAGTCGGGACAAGTTTGGACAATCTGGGACAGGTCGGGACAAGTCGGTATAAGTCTGGACAAGTCGGGACAAGTCGGTTCAATTCGGGAAAAGTTTGGACAATACGGGACACGTTGGGACAAGTCGGTACAAGTCAGGACAAGTCGGTAAAAGTCGGGACAAGTCAGGAAAAGTCGGTTATATTTCAGCCAAAATTTAAACAGTTTTGAGAAAATAAGCTTACAGATTTTTTGTCAATCCAACCAAAATTATGAACCAAAACAAGTGTGACAATCAATTTTTGTTCGAACTGAAATTGACAAGTCGGAACAAGTCGGGACAAGTATGGACAAGTCAGGACAAGTCGACACAAGTCGAAACAAGTCGGGACAAGTCAGGACAAGTCGAGACAAGTTAAGACGAGTCGAAACAAGTTGGGACAATGCGGACAAGTCGGGACAAGTCGGTACAAGTCGGGACAAGTCGGGACAAGTTGGGAAAATCCGGGGCAAGTCGGGACAAGTCGTTACAAGTCGGGACAAATCGGTACAAATCGGTACAAGTCGGGAAGGGTCTGGACAAGTCGGGACATGTAGGGACAAGTCAAGACAAGTCGGGACAAGTCGGAACAAGTCAGGACAAGTCGGGACATGGCGTGACAAGTTAGAACAAGTCAAAACAAGCCGGGACAAGTCTGGAAAAGTCAGTACAAGTCGGGACATGGCGTGACAAGTTAGAACAAGTCAGAACAAGCCGGAACAAGTCGGGACAAGTCTGGACAAGTCGAGACAAGTCGGGACAAGTCAAAACAAGTCGGGACATGGCGTGACAAGTTAGAACAAGTCAGAACAATCCGGGACAAGTCGGGACAAGTCGGAACAAGTCAGGACAAGTCGGGACATGGCGTGACAATTTAGAACAAGTCAGAACAAGCCGGAACAAGTCGGGACAAGTTAGAACAAGTCAGAACAAGCCGGGAAAAGTCGGAACAAGTCGGAACAAGTCAGGACAAGTCGAGACATGGCGTGACAAGTTAAAACAAGTCAGAACAAGCCGGGACAAGTCGGGACAAGTCTGGACAAGTCGGAATAAGACGTGACATGTCAGACCAAGTCGGGACAAGTCGGGACAAGTCAGGACAAGTCGGTACAAGTCGGAACAAGTCAGGACGAGTCGAGAAATGTCGGGACAAGTTTGGACAATAAGGGACAAGTCGGGACAAGTTTGGACAATGAGGGACAAGTCAGGACATGTCGGGACAAGTCGGTACAAGTCGGGACAAGTTTGGACAATTCAAGACAAGTTGGGACAAGTCGGAACAAGTCGGTACAAGTCGGGACATATTTGGACAATCCGGGACAAGTTTTGACAAGTCAGGACAAGACAGGACAAGTCGAAACAAGTCGAAACAAGTCAGGACAAGTGGGGACAAGTTGGGACAAGTTGGGACAAGTCGGGACAAGTCGGGACAAGTCAGGACAAGTCGAGAAATGTCGGGACAAGTTTGGACAATAAGGGACAAGTCGGGACAAGTTTGGACAATAAGGGACAAGTCGGGACAAGTCGGTACAAGTCGGGACAAGTCAGTACAAGTCAGAACAAGTTTGGACAATCCAAGAAAAGTTGGGACAAGTCGGAACAAGTTGGTACAAGTCGGGACATGTTTGGACAACCTGGGACAAGTCGTGACAAGTCAGAACAAGTCGAAATAAGTCGAAACAAAACGGGACAAGTCGGGACAAGTCAGGACAAGTCAGAATAAGTCAGGACAAGTTAGGACAAGTCAGGACAAGTCGGGACAAGTCGGGACAAGTTTGGACAATCTGGAACAGGTCGGGACAAGTCGGTACAAGTCTGGACAAGTCGGTTCAAGTCGGGAAAAGTTTGGACAATACGGGACACGTTGGGACAAGTCGAGACAAGTCGGGACATTTCGGGACAGGACGGGACAAGTCGGTACAAGTCTGGACAAGTCGGTTCAAATCGGGAAAAGTTTGGACAATACGGGACACGTTGGGACAAGTCGGTACAAGTCGGGACAATCCGGGACAAGTCGGTACAAGTCGGGACAAGTCGGTACAAGTCGGGACATGTTTGGACAATCCGGGACAAGTCGAGACAAGTCGGGACAAGTCGGGACAAGTCGTGACAAGTCAGGACAAGTCAAGACAAGTCGAAACAAGTCGAAACAAGTTGGGACAAGTCGGTACAAGTCAGGACAAGTCAGAACAAGTCGGGACATGTCTGGACAAGACGGGACAAGTCGGGACAAGTCGGTACAAGTCAGGACAAGTTTGGACAATCCGGGACAAGTCGGGACAAGTCGGGACAAGTCGGGACAAGTCGGTACAAGTCGGGACAAGTCGGAACAAGTCGGGACGAGTTGCGACAAGTTAGGACAAGTCAGGACAAGTCAGGACAAGTCAGGACAAGTCAGGACAAGTCAGGACAAGTCAGGACAAGTCGGGATAAGTCGGGACAAGTTGGGACAAGTCGGGACAATTCGGGACAGGTCAGGACAAGTCCGGACAAGTCGGGACGAGACGTGACAAATCTGAACAAGTAGGGACAAGTCGAGACAAGTCGGGACAAGTCGGGACAAGTCGGGACAAGTCGGTTAAGGTCGGGACAAGTCGGTACAAGTCGGGAAAAGTTTGGACAAACCGGGACAAGTCGGGACAAGTCGGTACAAGTTGGGACAAGTCGGTACAAGTCAGGACAAGTCGGGACAAGTCGAGACAAGTCGGGACAAATCGAAACAAGTCAGGACAAGTCGAAAAAAGTCGAAAGAAGTCGGGACAAGTCAGGACAAGTCGGGACAAGTCGGGACAAGTCGGGACAAGTCGGGACAAGTGGGGACAAGTCGAGATAAGACGTGACGTGTCAGAACAAGTCGGGACAAGTCGGGACAAGTCGGGACAAGGTAGGACAAGTCGGGACAAGTCAGGACAAGTCGAGAAATGTCGGGACAAGTTTGGACAATAAGGGACAAGTCGGGACAAGTTTGGACAATAAGGGACAAGTCGGGACAAGTCGGTACAAGTCGGGACAAGTCAGTACAAGTCGGGACAAGTTTGGAAAATCCAAGAAAAGTTGGGACAAGTTGGAACAAGTTGATACAAGTCGGGACATGTTTGGACAATCCAAGACAAGTCAGAACAAGTCGGGACAAGTTAGGACAAGTCGGTACAAGTCGGGACAAGTCGTGACAAGTCAGGACAAGTCGGGACAAGTCGGGACAAGTCGGGACACAAGTTTGGACAATCTGGGAC
The DNA here is from genome assembly GCA_958502065.1 of Chrysolina americana. NCBI lineage: Eukaryota > Metazoa > Arthropoda > Insecta > Coleoptera > Chrysomelidae > Chrysolina > Chrysolina americana. Next base: position 48,117,042 of record OY293413.1, read on the forward strand.
AGGTCGGGACAAGTCGGTACAAGTCTGGACAAGTCGGGACAAGTCTGTTCAAGTCGGAAAAAGTTTGGACAATACGGGACACGTTGGGACAAGTCGGTACAAGTTGTGACAATCCGGGACAAGTCGGTACAAGTCGGGACAAGTCGGTACAAGTTGGGACAAGTTTGGACAATCCGGGACAAGTCGAGACAAGTCGGGACAAGTCGGTACAAGTTGGGACAAGTTTGGACAATCCGGGACAAGTCGAGACAAGTCGGGACAAGTCGGGACAGGTCGGGACAAGTCGTTACAAGTCTGGACAAGTCGGTTCAAGTCGGAACAAGTCGGGACATGACGTGATAAGTTAGAACAAGTCGGGACATGTGGGGACAAGTCAAGACAAGTCGGGACAAGTCGGAACAAGTCAGGACAAGTCGGGAAATGGCGTGACAAGTTAGAACAAGTCAGAACAAGCCGGGACAAGTCGGGACAAGTCTGGACAAGTCAGTAAAAGTCGGGACATGGCGAGACAAGTTAGAACAAGTCAGAACAAGCTGGGACAAGTCGGGACAAGTCTGGACAAGTCGAGGCAAGTCAGTA